>CM042834.1:19265749-19672813 GCA_023653725.1 Bungarus multicinctus | reverse complement strand
TTCTTTAAATCTCCCAAATCTGTCGGCAGAAAAATCTCGGGCTGCAGTTTTAAATCGTGCAGCAAAAAGATAAAAACGTTTGGGGAGAGAAAGACTGTGCAGCAGCAGCAGCCCGCATGTTTCATTCCTGTCCCTTCGCTGCTTCCAGGCCGTGGAGCAACCCAAAGGGCCCGACTTGCTCGCGGATTCTCCTCCGACCCGCCCTTCACTCACCTTCCAGGAGCCGCTTCGACCCTCCAAACAGCACAAGAGGCTCCGCCAACGCCATCATCCTCCCGTGGCTGAGCCGGAAGAGGAACTTCCTGTCATCCTCCTTCACATCCTCTCTAGCAATCTAATACTATATCGTTTCAATTCCTTCCAGCTCGGGCTCTCGCCCTTCCCGTTTAATGTCAATATTAGCGATGCCATACCATGTTATTCTCTGCTTTCCAGGCGCGAGTTTTGCTTCTTTGTAGAGCGCCATCTAGCGATATGTGGTTGAAAATCACCCTCGTCCTATACAGCGTTTGCAAGAGGCTTTCATGGATTCCGTCCTTCCTTTGGTGCCATCTATTCGACTCCCACCGAGCACAGGAATAGCTTTCATCCATGACAATCTATGCTATACCTTTTCTTTCAGGTCTCCCGAGAGTTGGGGGGAGGATTCCATTTTTTAAATAACCGGTTCCGTAAGCGTGGCTTGTTGGTCATGTGACTGGGTGGGCGTGGCTTGGTGGTCATGTGACTGGGTGAGGCACAAAAATAACCCAGTCGCTTACTGGAAATGGGTTTGGAATAGATTACCTCTGAGGTCCCTTCCAGCCCCGGATTGATGCATCTAGTATCAGGGTTTGTGGTCCTTCCTTCGTCTCCTTTTGCTCTCTCTCTCTCCCTCCAAATGTCATTCACTTTCCCTTTCTTTCTTTCTTTCTTTCTTTCTTTCTTTCTTTCTTTCTTTCTTTCTTTCTTTTTTTCCTTCCTTCCTTCCTTCTTTCTTTCCTTTCTTTTCTTTCATAGGAAAACAGCACCCACCTCTCTCCTAGAAAAATGAAATATTCTAGGAAATATTAAAAAAGCAGAATATTTCCCCTAAAAGGGAAGTAGAAACTCAGAGAGGTAGAAGCTCACCCCCCCCCCAAACCTTTGCTAATGGTGGCCCATTAAGGCCTGGGCCAAAGTATTCTACATAACAAAGGCCTTTACCCATCTCACCACCTGGCCTGGGAAGATTGCATTAGCCAGCACTCAGGTGAAGTCATGGGGTCCAGACAAAACCTACAAAGTTAGCTAAGACCTCCACCCCTTGGAGTCTGACAGCCAATCTGATATATTTCTTACACAGGAAAGAGGAAACACTAAAGTGGGGCCCAACAGAGGGTATATAACTTAAGGGTCTCTCAGCATCTTGGCCCTTCTTTTCCTTCACCCGACATCTTGAAGCATGTGATCGTCCTTTTCACTTTGAAGCTCCAAGCCATGTGATCCTGTCCACCATTAAACCATCTTTCCAAACAACCTCCATGTTTCCAATGTCTTTCTCCCCACTTGGAACTGAACCCAGAAGGATATTTCTTCCAACGCTTGCTTACTTACTTACTTACTTACTTACTTTCTTCCTTCCCTCCCTTTTGTTGAAAGAAATATCCTTCTGGGTTCAGTTCCAAGTGGGGAAAAAGACACAGGAAACATGGAGGCTGCTTGGAAGATTTAATGGTGGACAGGACCACATGGCCTGGAGCTCCAGAGTGAAAAGGAAGAGATCAATAAAAAGGTGAGAAGAGAAGGTCAAGAAGGGTTGAGTTGCTGAGAGTGCCTTGGTTTTATAATCTTTGTTGGGCCCCACTTTAGTGTTTCTTGTTCCTGTGTAAGAAATGTATCCCATTGGTTGTCAGACTCCCAGGGGGCAGGGGTCTTAGCTAACTTTGTAGGCTTTGTCTGTGTCCCAGGCTTGTTTGAGTGCTGGCTGATGTAATCTTCCCAGATGCCATGTGGTGAGATGGGGTTGAGGGCTAATCCTATCTGTTGTTATGTAGAATGGACTGGCTCAGGCCTTAATGGCCTATTGACAAAGTTTCTGCCTCTCTGAGTTTCTAGTTCTCTTTTTAGGGGAAATATTCTGCCTTTTTAATATTTCCTAGGGCTGTTTCAATTTTCTAGGAGAGGAGTGGATGTTAACTTCCTACACTTTCTTTCTCCCTTCTCTTCCTCTTTCTTTCTCCCTTCCATCGCTCCCTCTTTCTTTTTTCTCTTTCTTTCTCCCTTCCCTCGCTCCTTTTCTCCCCTCCCTCCCTCTTTCTTTCTCTTTCTTTCTTTCTTTCTTTCTTTCTTTCTTCCTTTCTTTCTCCCTTCTCTCCCTTTCTTTCTCCCTTCCTCCCTCTTTTTTTTTCTTTTTCCCTTCCCTCCCTCTTTTTCTTTCTTTTTTCTCTTTATTTCTCCCTTCCCTCCTTCCCTTTCATTTTTTCTCTTTCTTTCTCCCCTCCCTTTCTTTTTCCCATCCCTCCCTCTTTCTTTCTCTCTCTGTCTCTCTTTCTTTTGGTGCATCACTGCACCCCATTTTGGGCCTAGTAAGCTTCCCTGCAGCCTCCTGGGAGCAAAAACAGGGCACAGGAAGGTTAGAAGGGAATTTGGAGGCCATCTAGTTCAACCCCCTGCTCCAGCAGGAAACTTTATATTGTCTGGATTATTTTGGTGTCTCTAACAGAGAGGAAAATTGCCAGAAAGGAGGAGTTTACTAGGACAAAGCTGCCATGCAGAGGAAGGCAGAGATAGTCCTTGACTTATGATGACAATTGAGCCCAAAATTTTGGTTGCTAAGCAAGAGCATTATTAAGTGAGTTTCACCACATTTTATTCAATCCATGAAATCTCCTAGCTCTAACAATCATGTGCAGGCTAGGTAAGAACATGGGAAGGCATGTGTAATGTTCTAATGTATAGAAGTTATAGTTAAATGTGTGGCAGAAAGTGGATTCTGGGTATGTTTTTCCAAATGCAGTAAGTGAGATTGAATATGTATAGTTTTAGAAGAGCTGTGTGTGTATGGTGTGTACGTACACATATAGTTTATATAGTACATAATGTATCTTTTTGTATGCCTATACGCACACTTTGCTTTGTAATATATATGTACACTTATGGTATATATACATAGGATTAAATAGTGTTTTTTGGATGTTCAGTAGTAGTAAATAGACAGGGAAATTGTAGCACATTGAGGCCTTTGAGGCGAGAAGCTAGGCAAGACACTACTTGACGTAAGTGATGTCAAGTTGGCCACGCCCACCCAATCATATGACCACCACCATTCCCACCAGTCACATGACCACCAAGCCACACCCACCCAGTCACATGCCCACTAAGCCAGGCCCACAGAACCAGGAGTAAAAGTTTTGAATCCCATCACTGGTGAAGAGGGATTCCTTGGGGGAGGGAAGGAGAGCAAGGTGGAGTTTCCCCAGTTGTGCCTCCTCACCTTCTGAGTCTCCACCTTTCCTTGTAAGGTTTTCTGCTCCATGGGAACCACTGTGCCGCTGCTGAATAGCTCTCTAATAGCTCTTCTTAAAATCCTCCCTCCATGCCACCCCTCCTTCCCTGCAGCCCAACATTTGGTGCACCCCGGCTCCCAGGGTGAGGCCGCCTGGTGTTGGGGAAGGTTGGACACCACCATTCCCATATGGCTGCTGGGGAGGATCAACCTCCCAGGGTCTGGAGGAGGAAGAGGATCTGGGCTCAAAGGGATCATGGCTGGAGGGCTCCCTCCAAGGGCGTGAACACTGCTAGGAGGAGGCCGGTGGCATCTCGAGGGTTACAGAGACTAGAGAGGCATCCAACTGAGCTTCCTTGGAGATGCAGCACCTGAATCTGCCTCTCTTACCTGCCCAGATTCCCTTTCTGATGCATCCCTGTTTCTCTCTTCCCACGTGACTGAACAGCCCTGTCTGCAAAGGTTTTCAATTTAAATTTCAATTCTTTTATGGATTGTATAATCTATTCTGAAAAAGAAGCTCTCCGTTGTTTTTTACGAACAGTTTTGCAAAGAGATCAAGAGGCTTCTATGAAATAGAGAAAAGATGCTCAGATCAAGCTGCAGACCTGGGAGCTCTAATAACTGTCTTCGAGCATTTTGGGGAAGCGAGACTGGTGTGCAGAAGCGGGAGATTGGATGAGCTCCAGAGAGGCTTCAGTTGTTGGAATAAAATGTTTATATTCTGTTGAGCCAATGCTGCTTCCACTAGTTATTCTGTTACAAACTTCCTTTCCAATGTGCAGTTTTTCTTCGTGGCTATATAAGGAACATAATTTCTCTGAGTCTCTTCACTTTCGCTTTCATAACTTCTCCTTTCTGTAAACTTTTCTGAAAGTATTTTAATATATTTAATAAACCTTGGAGCACTTCAGAACTTACTAATGTCAACTGGTGCATGGATGATGGTATTTTGACTGGGCTTTTTTAAAGGGTGGAGGGAGATCAATTTTCTCCAAGTGCTTTGAAAGGATAAATTGCTGTCTAGGTCAGGGATTCCCAATCCCTGGTCGCTAAATGAAGTGGTGTAAATCAAAGACAACCTGTCTATACTTGGATATGAAAGGATGGATGGCCTTTCCTAGAGATTTCATGTAGATGTCAAACCACGTTGCTTGTAATCCGGGCAGTTCCAGCTGCAAGAATGCAGAGGGAAAAATAATATCTCCTATCTAAATGAGTTTGAAAGCAATGTGGGTGGGCACATCAAGGTTTTGTCCTGTATTTCATTCAATGGGATGAGGTTTTGTGCTGTATCAATGGGATGAAGCTGGCAATTGTTTAAGGCTGGACATACAAACAAGACCTTCATCAACTTTTATGATCTTGTGAAGGTAAATAGAGGAAAGCATCACTCTTCAAGCTTCCCTCAGTTGCAAATATAGTTTTGGGGAATTATCCTGCACCCCAAGAGAAAAAACTGGCTGGAATACTCTTCACTGATCCTCAAGGGACGTGCGCTTTGTCCCTGCCTGATGACGCTGATTGGGCTGCTTACTAACACAGATGCTAGTCCCAATTGCAGTAAATAAGGGAGCACTAGTTCAATTAGGATGGCACCAGAATGGTTGTGAAAAATATCTTCTGCCCTTACTTGGAGCTGAGGACTTCCATGGGCAAAACTGTACATGAAATCTTACAGAGGGTTTACGTATCATTTCATCAGGTAAAAACCCACAATGCTTTGCTTGGTTGCAAAAGAAGCTTCTGCCTCAATTGGAGTGACAATGAGGGCATCCCTACCTTATGTCGCTAGATGGCGGTCTACAAACAAGCAACACTCGCTCCTAGAATGCAGAGAATAAAAGTACGCATGGCATCGCTAGTATTGACATTACAGCGAAGGGAGAGAGACCGAGCTGGAACGAATGGAAACGATAGAGTATTATATTGCTAGAGAGGATGTGGAGGAGGATGAGAGGAAGTTCCTTTTCCGGCTCAGTCACGGGAGGCTAATGGCGCCCGCAGAGTTTCTTGTGTTGCTTGGAGGATCGAAGCAGCTCCTGGGAGGTGAGTGGAGGGCACGTCGGAGGAGAATCCAGGACCAAGTCGGGCCCTTTGGGTTCCTCCGGAAGCAGCGAAGGGACAGGAATGAAACATGCGAGCTGGTGCTGCTGGTGCACAGTCTTTCTCTCCCCAAACGTTTTTATCCTTTTGCTGCATAATTTAAAACTGCAGATCAGATTTTTCTGATCTTACACTTGTTGACATTCATTTTTCCTCATTTCAGTACATGACATAGTGAATACAGAATTTTAGAAAATGTCTGTAAATGTATTAAAAATTAAAAATAACCCCTGAAAAACTACATTGGCATAAATATTCAGATCCTTCACTCAGCAATTACAGCCTCGTGTCATTTTGGGTATGAGGGGATAAGCTTTGTGCACCTGGATTGGGGGATTTTCTGCCGATCTTTCTTGCAACCATCGGTGGAGAGCCATTTTTGGGTTCCTAGAGATATCCTTCTCATATTGAGAAGTGGACCTTAGGCCCAGTCTGAGGTCCTGAGTGCTGTGGAACAGGTTTTCATTGAGGATATCCTTGTACTTTGCTCCATTCAGCTTTCCCTCAACCCAGACCAGTATCCCAGTCCCTGCGCCTGAAAAACAACCCCACAGTGTGATGCTGCCGCCACCATGCTTTGCTGTTGGGATGACATTGGGCAGGTGATGAGCAGTGCCTGGGTTTCTCCAGACATAACATGTAGAAGTGATAGGTTTGTTTCATCAGACCGGGGAATCTTCATCCTCACAGAGTTCTTTAGATGCTGTTTTGCAAACTCCCAAGCAGGCTTCCATGTGTTGTACACTGTACACTGTCACTCTGCCATAATGCTTAGAAGGGTGGAGGGCTGCAATGATGCTTGTCTTTCTGGAACTCTATCCCATCTCCACACAGGATCTCTGAGGCTCAGTCAGAGTCACCATCTAAGGCCCTTCTACCCCAATTGCTCAGTTTGACTGGATGACCAGTTCTTCAAAAAGTCCTGGTTGTGTCAAACATTTTCCATTTGAGAATTATGGAGGCCACTTGTCCCTTCGAAAATATTGGTGCAGCAGAAATTTTACTGTAGTCTTCCCAAGATCTGTGCCTCGCAATAACGCTGTCTGTGAACTCTGCAGGCAGTTCCTTTAAGCTCATAGCAACTGTTCTGCTACAGTATGCATTGTCAGCTATGAGGCCTTCTGTGGAGAGGGGTGTGCCTTTACAAATCGTGATCAATGAAGTTAATTTACCACAGTTGGACTCCAATCAAGGTGTAGAACCAGGTGTAGAACAATCAAGGGAAATGGGAGGCACCTGAACTAAATTTCAAGTGCTGTTGCAAAGGGTCTGAATATTTATGCCAATGTGATATTTCAGTTTTTTTTCCTTTTACTAAATTTACAGACTATGTAGATTAAGGAGGGGAAAAATGAAGTTAAACAACTGTAGAATCAAACTGCAGCATAACAAAATTGACAACTGTAAAGGGGGCCTGAATACTTTCTGAATGCACTGTATTGAGAAAGATAAAAACATTTTAGGTTAAGTGAATGGTTAAGGCTTGGGATGTCTTCCCCAAAATACCTGCAGAGCATTTTGAAGAAGGGAGACTGATGTGCACAAGAGGCAGGTTGGTTGAGCTCCAAAGAGGCTTCAATTGTTGTGGAAAGTTTTTGTTTATATTCTATCAACCCAGTCCTGCTTCTTCTAGTTATTCCATTACCATCTTACCTTTCCGATTTTCAGCTTTTCTCAAAATTCTGTCTATTTAAAGCACAGAATTTCTGTGTCTTTCCACCTTCGCTTTCATAGCATTCCCTTTCTCTAAAGCCAACAAGCATTGTGTGTAAGTTGGCATTGTCATATGACATGATGCTTAATAATTGGGCTGCTTACTAATACAGATGCTAGTCCCAATTGCAGTCAGTAAGTGAGCACTACTTCAATTAGGATGTCACCAGAGTGATTGTGAAAAATATCTTCTGCCCTTACTGGAAGCTGAGGATTTCCATGGGCAAAACTGCAGAGGGTTTATGTATCATTTCATCAGGTAAAAACCCACAATTTCTGCAATTAGCTCAGAAGGTTCAACTAGGCATTTGGGGATAATTTTCAGGCTAAAACACAGGCATTTTACACATACATACAGATAGGCATGTGTATTTTTATTTCTCTTTGTAGGCATATATTTACAACTGTACAATGTATCCCCAGAATTTCCAGATATATTTGATGATAAGCCTTTGCACTGCTAAGGATTTGTGAATCACCAAAGTGAAAAAGAGAATTTCATAACTGAATGGATATTTGAATCTGGACACAAATGTGTCAAATGAATCATAACTAATGTAAGAGGTTATTCCTTATTGTGGCATGTGTGCTTATTTATTGTAATGTATACTTTTTATTTTTTTCACATCTTCTGCAACCATTTTATAAAGAATTAAAGTTACATGTTTCTTTGATTCTTATAGACAAAGAGGATGGCAATAAGAACACTCTGGAAAACTGAGAATAACAAGCAACATTGAAAAACAAAGCAAAGCCAGCCAGAAACCAAAATATATTCCATTTTCTTCAGAAAACCACAAAATTCTTCTCCTTTCCCAATAGTTGAGAGACAAGGAGAGAAAATTAAGAGGAGATTTGAAGCTAGAAAAAGTAGAGTATGTGAAACCCAAAAATACGTTACATGAAAAATCAAGGGAGATTATATTTCATTCAGAAAAAGAGGGGTATCTCTGAAAGTCAGCAGGAAGAAAAAGGTCTATTAGATAGCCACACAGGGCAGAGTGTGGTGGAGGCCTGGCCCTGTGAGGAAGAAAACAGCTGGCATTAAACGATTACATATATATTTCACCTCAAGAATATCACCAGCCTTGTGACACATCAGAGGACTCACACAGGAGAGAAACCGTATGAGTGTCCAGAGTGTGGGAAAGGGTTCAGTAAGAATTCCAGCCTCATGACACATCACAGGACTCACACAGGAGAGAAACCATATGAATGTCCAAAGTGTGGGGAAAGTTTCAGTCAGAAATCCGGCTTGGTGACACACCAGAGAACTCATATCCTAGAAAAGCCATATGAATGTCCTGAGTGTGGGAAACATTTTAGACGGAATTACAACCTGGTGACACACCAGAGGATTCACACAGGAGACAAACCATATCAGTGTCCAGAGTGCGGAAAACGTTTCAGTCATAATTCTACCCTGGTGATACACCAGAGGATTCATACAGGGGACAAACCATATGAGTGTCAGGATTGTGGCAAAAGTTTCAGTCAGAATTCCGGCCTAATGACACACCAGAGGACTCATTCCCAGGATAAATTGTATGAATGTCCAGAATGTGAGAAAAGTTTCAGTCAGATTTCCAACCTTGTGATACACCAGAGGACTCACACGGGAGAAAAACCATATGAATGTCCAGAGTGTGGGAAAAGTTTCAGTCAGAATTCCATCCTGGTGACACACCAGAGGACTCACACGGGAGAGAAACCATATGAATGTCAAGAGTGTGGGAAAAGTTTCAGTCATAATTCCACCCTGGTGACACATCAGAGGACTCACACGGGAGAGAAACCATATGAATGTCCAGAGTGTGGGAAAAGTTTCAGTCATAATTCCCATCTGGTGACCCACCAAAGGACTCACACAGGAGAGAAACCATATGAGTGTCCAGAGTGTGGGAAAAGTTTCAGTCAAATTTCCAGTCTGATAACACACCAGAGGACTCACACAGGAGAAAAACCGTATAAGTGTCCAGAGTGTGGGAAAAGTTTCAATAAGGATTCCCACCTGGTGACACACCAGAGGACTCACACTGGAGAGAAACCATATGTGTGTCTAGAGTGTGGGAAAACTTTCAGTCAGAATTCCAGCCTCATGATACATCAGAGGACTCACAAAGGAGAGAAACCGTATGAGTGTCCCGAGTGTGGGAAAAGTTTCAGTCAGAATTGCAGCCTTGTAACACATCAGAGGACTCACACAGGAGAGAAACCATATGAATGTCCAGAGTGTGGGAAAAGGTTCAGTCAAATTTCCAGTCTGATAACACACCAGAAGACTCACACAGGAGAAAAACCGTATGAGTGTTCAGACTGTGGGAAAAGTTTCAGTAAGGATTCCCACCTGGTGAGACACCAGAGGACTCATACAGGAGAGAAACCATATGAGTGTCCAGAGTGTGGGAAAAGGTTCAGTCAGAATTCCGGCCTAATGACACACCAGAGGACTCACACAGGTGAGAAACCGTATGAATGTCCAGAGTGTGGGAAAAGTTTCAGTCATAATTCCCATCTGGTGACCCACCAGAGGACTCACACAGGAGAGAAACCATATGAGTGTCCAGAGTGTGGGAAAAGTTTCAGTCAAATTTCCAGTCTGATAACACACCAGAGGACTCACACAGGAGAAAAACCATATGAGTGTCCAGAGTGTGGGAAAAGTTTCAATAAGAATTCCCACCTGGTGACACACCAGAGGACTCACACAGGAGAGAAACCATATGAGTGTCTAGAGTGTGGGAAAAGTTTCAGTCAAAATTCCAGCCTCGTGATACATCAGAGGACTCACAGAGGAGTGAAACTGTATGAGTGTTCAGAGTGTGGAAAAACTTTCAGTCAGAATTCCAGCCTCGTGAGACACCAGAGGACTCACACAGGAGAGAAACCGTATGAATGTTTAGAATGTGGGAAAAGTTTCAATAAGGATTCGCACCTGGTGATACACCAGAGGACTCACACCTTTGGTAAAGGCTAACTACCTGTTTTTGGTGATCAGCCAAGCTATCTGGATATTTCCTTTTGCAGAAGTGTGGAACTCTTCAAAAAGGCTTTGGGGTGGTGTTTTTTTTTTTTTTTGTATTATGGAATTCCCACAATTGGAATTCCTATCTTCTGTCTTGGTACCCTCCAGATTTTGTATTCCAGAATTTCCCAACCACCATACACATAGTCCTTGAGATACAAGTGTAATGGGGCCTATCAATTGCACTTTTATGTTGCAATCACTGTTAAATGGGATTGCTTTGCTTAACTACCCCCACCCCCTCTGTCCCTGATAAAGCTATTTAATGAATATGTGAATTATTACGCAGAACACTGGTAACCTCAGGGTTGGAGGCAAAGGCCCAGATTTACATTCCCAAGACCTCCTCTACCTAAACCCTTTGATCTCCCCAGTCCTTTCCCTTTTTCACAGGGTCCCTAACAGTCATTCTCTCTCCCCCACTCCCAGGTCCCCACAGGCTTTTCCCCATTCCCACTGGGTCCCTGAAGTCCTTAGACATGACTCCTGTTCCAGCAGGACTCATAGCTTCCTCTTCCTCACTTTTTGAAGATCACTGAACCTCATTTTGGGGAAAGAGGGCAGCCATGCATTCCTGGGCCGCATGACTGTTATGGAAGCAGCTGTCATATTCATTGTGCCTAGAATTCATTATGGTGACAACAGCACTATAACGTTGATGTATTTGTTGCATCCCCCTGGTGGTGGTGATTTGAGAAAATATACTGGAAAATGTTTCATTTTAAAAAATGTGTAAGAACTCTCAATGGCTTTTGACAAGAAAATAATGGGTATTGTTAGTGTTGCTATGAAAATTAGGGCAAGGCAAGATGTTCAGAGTTGCTTCAAAGTCTGAAATCAGCAGTCAATAAGTTTAATAATAAAATTATATAACAAAGGGTTGAAGGACCTAGGTGTGTCTAGGAGGATTCGGGAGGGACATGATAGCTGTCTTCCAGTAATTGAGTGTCTGTCACAAAGAAGAAAGATTTGACTTATTCTCTATGGCACCAAAGAACAGGACAAGAAGTAAGGAGAAATTTTCTGAGAGCAATTAATCAATAGAGTAGCTTGCCTCCTGGGCTTTTAGGTGCTCTGTTACTGGGGGTTTTCAAAAAGAGACTAGACAATCATTTGACCTTGAGCAGGGTGTTGGATTAGAAGACCTCCAATGTCCCTTCCAACCCTTTGTTGCTGTGATTCTGTGAGAGGCAGTTTAGAAAATATCTACCGGTAGTCCTCAACTTACAACAGTTCATTTATTCACCATTTGACCTTTATGAATCAATGATGTTCTCAAACTGTTATGAAAACCGCTCCAGTCATTGGAAAACAGTTGAGTCATTCAGAGATGCAATGGTGTACAGGAAGGCAATTTCACAAATATCTGATAATCTGAATAGAGTAAGAAATGACCTAGGAAAGTGTTTTTTGTTGTAGTGTGCTGAAAGTGTACACTAATCCTATCTCGCCCCACCCACGCATGCACGTACAACACCCCCACCCTGTCCCCTTACCTGCACTCCCAGCTGATTTTTGGCATGTTTGAGGCTGTTTTCACCCTCCTGGAGGCTGAGGGAAGCCTCTGCAGCCTTGGGAGGCCGAAAAACGGGTCTTCCGGTAATACCAGAAATACCTGTTTTCAGCCTCCAGAAAGCCTCTGGAGCCCGGGGGAGGCCATTTTTGCCCTCCACGGAGGCTCACGGGAAGCCTCTGGAGACTTGGGAGGCTGAAAAAGGGCCCATTTCGGCACTTCCGGTATTTCCGAAATGTCCATTTTTCAGCCTCCCAAGACTAGAAGTTTCCCTCAAGCTCCCAGGAGGGCAAAAATGGCCTCCAATGGTCCCAAAATCATCTAGGAGGCACAGACATGCGCAGTGCAGGTAAGGTTGGCTGAGGCTCGCGTCCCTGCACAAATGCCTCTGCGTGCCACATATGTTCCATAGGTTCGTTATGATGAACTTAGGTGGTCCAATCCCTTGCACAACCAGCAGAACCTATAGTGGGTGTCAACAACCCGCGATTCTTTCACCCTTCCGCTGCGGCTCCCTGTGGCCCTGTCGCGGCAGAAAGATGAAAGAGCTGTTACCCTGTCGCATTGAGGTCAATGGATGGAGTGTTAGTGCAGAAGTAAAGAGCCCCTGCATTTGCCTTTGCGCTGCAACAGGATCCTGCCTGGTTTATTTGCTGTTGCCGGTAGCAAAGAGAGCTAGGAGAGAATGGCGGGGGCCCTCCCTAGTTGGTGGGGCCAAGAGAAAGAAGGGGGCAGCGTGGAGAAGTGATTCCCTCCTCCGGCTAAGCACCAAGCACAAAAGCCCAGCAGGGAGTGGGCTGGCTCGGCAGAAGCACCCCCATTGGCTAGCCAGAGAGCAAAGTGGCCTGGCCTGGCTTTCACAACGGGACACTCTTTGGCACCTCCAGATATGAGCTACAGTCTTTGAAATGCGCCACGCCTTTGAGGAAATGGGGCAGCGATGGCTGAGGCCATGGAGGAGGGCAGCAGAGACATTAGGGCTGCCGAGCACCGGAGAGTCAAAAGGCGGACTCTGACATCACCCCAATACGCATTTCTAGTGTGCGCTCCTCTGTTCCGAAGTGGGATTGAGTAGGGGGAAGGGAGCAGGGGGAAGGTAGTGGGGCTTCTAGGAGAAACCCGGCTTGCTTTCCTTTTGGTGTGGGGTGGGGGGAAGACCCAATACCCCTTGAAGATCGGGGGGGGGGGCGTTTGTCCTGTACTTTGCCTGCCAAAAAAAAAGAGAGAAGGGAGAAAGAGAAAGAGATGACAGAGAAAAAGAGAAATGAGGGAGGGAGAGAGAGATCAGAGGGAGGGAGGGAGAGGGAGAAAGACGGCAGAGAGGGAGAGACCTGTTTCCCATAGAAAACACCAGAGCCACAAAACGTGAGTAGGCACGGCTGGGGTGGGTGTGTCGTGTGACTGGGTGGGAGTCAGTGATGTCGAGTTGGCCATGTCCTCTCAGATTTTGTGGCTCCCGGTGTTTTATTTTCTGTGGGAAACAGGTCCAAATGGTTCTTTGAGTATTTAAGGTTGCAGACCCCTGGTGTAGGAGATACCAGGCTGAGGCCGAGGGAGAGATCAAACATGCCATTAATCTCTTCATGCCAATGGTGCTATTCAGCCGGTTCGCAACAGATCGGGTCAGTTACACTCCCACCTGATGCTCACTCACCCTGCCCGCCTGCCTGACATTCGTCTAAGGTCTTTCTTTTTTTCCCTCCCGATAATCAGCTGTAGATAAGATCACCTGTGCCGGGATTCCCCTTGCTGAGGCCCAGGAAGGCAAAAAATGGAGGGAGGATCTCAGCCCCCCTCCCTGCATTTTTTGCCTTCCTGAGCCCCAGAGGAGCCTTAGGGGAGCAAAAACACCCCTCCAGAGGATTCTTTGAGGCTAGAAGCTCCCAAAATGGAGTTTGAAGGGGTGTTGCATTCTGCTCCCATGCTCTTTGTTATGTATATGTAAATAACGTAGTTGGGTTGACAATATATAAACTACAAATATGTATGTTTGTAGCTTTAAGGAAAATACTGTAATGTATTATGCTGTGTTCTGATTGGTTAATCATGCTACAATTTGCCATAAGAGGGAGCTATAGATCATGATTTAAGTCTCTTTCTCCTCTTTTTGACTGATGATCTCTCTTAATACTGATACTGACTGACCGATACTGGCTTAACTTTGTTTATTTTGATATTCTGTTGATATCGAAGATTATTTGTTGTATTATGGTTCGATATTTGTCTGCTGTAAAAGACATGGAACTGGTAAGAAGAATTTATAACTGGATATTTCTGGACTGTTAAAAACGTGTATGACATAGACTGTGTATTGGAGTATGCTATTTCTTAAAGTAAACAATAATCCAACTTGTTCAACTCTGTATGGCTGCATATTTCTTCATAACTTCCAGAGCCCCAGAGGAGCCTTGGGGGAGCAAAAAAACGCCCCCCCAGAGTATTTTCTGAGGCTAGGAAGCTCCCAAAAATGGGTGGGGGCTGCAAAAAAAGAATCATGCCCATCCAGTCACATGGCCACGCCCACCATGCCACGCCCACAGAACCAGTAGTAAAAGTTTTTGAATACCACCACTGCTTCATGCCCACAAGAGATCCCACTTCCATCCCACCTTGAATTTCTTTTGACCCTTATCTACTTTCAAATTGCTTTAATCTTTATACCCATTTGAACAATCTGGATCTTCTGATTTCCCGGGCGCTTGACAGGGAGGGCATTTTTTTTCCCCAGCTCCCATTCTTTGCCCCTCCGTTCTTTGCAGGCCTCCTGTCACCTTCCCTGCCCCACAATCTTTCCTCAGAGCTGGTGGGATGGTAAGGCTGAGCTGGGCTGGAGGAATATGGGGAGACACGCAACTGAGATACTGGCTGGACTGGGTGATGCTACTGCTCTTGCCACATCCATGGCCTGCTCACTGCTTCACAATGGGAGTGAAAGCGTCCCCTCCTCCTCCTCCTGGACCCCATTACGACACGGAGCATCAGCTGCAGCCGTCCCAGTCAGTGTCTCGATGCGGAGAAAAGTCCCGCGTCTCCCCAAGCGGCCCAGGTGCACGCAGCACCAAAGGCGAGAAAAGGAGGCTAGTAGAGGGGCGCTTATCTCCTACCTTGGAATACAGAGCAAATATCTATCTGCTGCCATTGCCCTTCCCTTCTCAGGAATGATTGCAAGCGGAGAGTGAAGGGTGGGGCCAGCCAGTGGTGAAATCATCTGACTGGGAGCCACAGGAGTGCCCAATGAGCCACATGCGGCTCTGGAGCTGCAGGTTGCCAACCCCCGAGTTAAGTAATAATTTATTAGATCATGTTGCCACATCTGGGAAAAAATCGGAATCTGAATTCCTGTTTTCCCCACACCCACAATAAAACTCACACCCTACCCTGTCCGGTGACACATACATCACAAGGCCAATCAATCTCCAGCCTCAACTGCCGCCAAACTTCAGACACTCCTCTCCAGGTGACAGCAGCATGACCATCTCATGTGAAGGAATGTTGTTTAGACTTTGCTACTGTCCCTTTCCCACAGTTCACCCATCCTCTACTATAGCAACCCTATAGTTTCATTAAAGACGATTCAAGAGCTGACAAGACCCTGGCTGTAAACAATTAAAACCCTTCCCTAAAATCCTAAAATTTAATAAAAAAGTAAAACACCCAAAACTAAAATCAGCCCAAGCCGGCCTGGTCAAAGAGCAAGGTTTTCAAGGCACGCCTGAAGGTCCTCAGATCCATGGCTGTCCGTAACTCCGGGGGCAACCCATTCCAGAGGGCGGACGCCGCCATAGAGAAGGCTCTAATTCTCGGGGTCACCAGCCGGCACATAGATGCCGACGGGACCTGCAGGAGACCCTTCCTGAGGGAGCGCACCGGACGGTGAGAGGAAAATGGTTTAGACTATATACTCTTCGCTACTGTCCCTTTCCCACAGTTCACCCATCCTCTACTATAGAAGCCCTATAGTTTCATTAAAGATGATTCAAGGGCTGACAAAAACCTAAATATTAAGCATAGCTGCACTTAGTAACAATTGAATAGAGAGCACACCATCAAGCATCTCACTTAGGATCCAGAGATTTATTAGAGTTTAACGTATAGCAAACAAAACCTTTCCTGTAGGCCAGGTGTTGGCAACCCACAGTTCTGGAGCAGCATGTGGCTCTTTGACCCCTTTCCTGTGCCTCCCTGCTGACCCAGTCTTGTGACCTGTTCTCCATCCCGAGACACTGGTCCGACCTGGTCACATGACGTGATGTCCACCCGAAGAACGCAGGAGCCTCTCCGCAGAGCGGCATGGCTGAAGCACCCTTATCATTTTTTCTGCACTGCCCGCGACCAGCTTTTTGCGATTCTGAGTCCTCAGCGGGCAGCTCAGTGCCAGTCATGGTCCCCTTTGTGTCAGCCCAGAAAAAAGGGGAACAGGGAGGGGCAGCCCCCACTGCTGCATTCTGGGAGGGAAGAGCTCCGGCTCGCCTGTGCAGCATCCGCCACTACTCACCTGAGCATGCAGTGGTGGCAGCAGGAGGAGAGAGAGGGAAACAAATGAGAGAAGTGGGAGAGATAAAAAAAGAAGGAAAGAAAGTGGGAGAAGGAGAAGAAAAAAATAAGGGAGAGAAAGAGAGAAATAAGGGAGAAAAAGAAAGAGAAATGAGAAAATGATTGAGGGAGAGAATAAGAGAGGGAAAATAAATAAATAAAATTGCAATAAATCTTTATATCCATTTGAACAGCCTGGATCTTCTGATTTCCCTGGTGCTTGACAGGGAGGGCACTTCCTCTCCCCCCCAGCTCCCTATTCCCCCCATACCAACCCCCAGCAGGCATGGGAGCAAGCAGCCAAATTGGAGAAAGCTTGCAACTCTCATCCAAAGAGGCCCTCCTTGGAGAGAGGAATTCTGAGGGAGGGATCTCCCCTAGAATTCCTCTCCTGTTACTCATCCTCATCAAAGAGCATTTTTGCTGGATATGTCCCCACCACCACCATGTTTTTCCTGCCCCCATTCTTTGCCCCTCTGTTCTGTGCAGTCCTTCTGTTGCCTTCCCTGTCCCACATTCTTCCCTCAGAGCTGGTGGGATGGTAAGGCTGAACTGGGCTGGGTCTTCTCTGCAGATCAGCTGATCAGAGGGTCCCAGGCAGGAGGGGCTGAGCCCCAATGGAACTGCAGGAAACCCATGATCTCTCCATGGATACCTTGGAGTGACTAGTCACTAGACGAGGAATCTGCAACCTTGGACCCATTTCCCACAGGAAAAAAAAAAAACACCAGGAGCCACAAAACTTGGGTCTGTGTGGCCAATTTGACATCACACACTCCCATCCAGTCACATGACCTCCCCAGCCACACCTACCCAGGTTTTGTGGCTCCCAGTATTTTCTTTTAAACAGATCTCTTTCTCTTTTCTCTCTCTTCTCTCTTTCTCCCTTTCCTCTCTCATTTCTTTCTCCTCTTTCCCTCCCTCTCATCTTTCTTCCTCTCAGATCTTTCTCTCTTCCCTCTCTAATCTCTTTCGCATATCTCTCTTTTCCCTCTCATCTCTTTCATCTCCCTCTCATACCTCTCCCTCTCTCATCTCTCTCTGTCTGTCGTGTGTGTGTGTGTGTGTGCCCTCTTCAACCATTTCCAAAAACATGAGGGTTGGGGTCTTTATTTGTTGCTGATTGTTCTTCTTTGGGTGCTTTTTACCATATGATTTAAATCAAGCATCATTTCAGGTTTCCAGATAAATGAAGTTCTTTAATCCCCTGTGCTGTGGCTTCCTGTCAGCTGAACAGAGCAGTGGCTGGCCCCACCCCCCACCCTCTCCTCCCACTCATTCCTCGCCTGCTCTTAGAAGAGAAGGACAATGGGGGCTGATGGAGACTCGCTCCGTACTCCAATGTGGGAGCAAAGCATTTTTTCTCCCCTTTTCTATCTTTCTCTCCCTTATTTTTTTTCTTCTCCTTCTCCCACTTTCCTTCCTTCTTTCTTTATCTCTCCCACTTCTCTCATTTGTTTCCCTCTCTCTCCTCCTGCTGCCACCACTGCATGCTCAGGTGAGTAGTGGCGGATGCTGCACAGGAGAGCCGGAGCTCTTCCCTCCCAGAATGCAGCAGTGGGGGCTGCCCCTCCCCGTTCCCCTTTTTTCTGGGCTGACACAAAGGGGACTATGACTGGCACTGAGCTGCCCGCTGAGGACTCAGAATCGCAAAAAGCTGGTCGCGGGCAGTGCAGAGAAAATGGTAAGGGTGCTTCAGCCATGCCGCTCTGCGGAGAGGCTCCTGCGTTCTTCGGGTGGACATCACATCATGCGACCAGGTCGGACCAGTTTCTCAGGGCGGAGAACAGGTCACACGACTGGGTCAGCAGGGAGGCACAGGAAAGGGGTCAAAGAGCCACATGCTGCTCCAGAGCTGTGGGTTGCCGACACCTGGCCTACAGGAAAGGTTTTGTTTGTTATACTTTAAATTCTAATAAATCTCTGGATCCTAAGTGAGATGCTTTATGGTGTGCTCTCTATTCAATTGCTACTAAATGCAGCTATGCTTAATATTTAGGTTTTTGTCAGCTCTTGAATCGTCTTTAATGAAACTATAGGGCTGCTATAGTACAGGATGGGTGAACTGTGGGAAAGGGACAGTAGCAAAGTCTAAACAACATTCCTTCACATGAGATGGTCATGCTGCTGTCACCTGGAGAGGAGTGTCTGAAGTTTGGCAGCAGTTGAGGCTGGAGATTGATTGGACCTGTGATGTATGTGTCACCGGACAGGGCAGGCTGTGAGTTTTAGTGTGGGTGTGGGGAAAACGGGAATTCAGATTCCAATTTTTTCCCAGATATGGCAACATGATCTAATAAATTATTACTTAACTCGGGGGTTGGCAACCTGCAGTTCCAGAGCCGCATGTGGCTCCTTGGGCACTCCTGTGGCTCCCAGTCAGATGATTCCAGCACTGGCTGGCCTAGCCCCTCACCCTCCGCTTGCAATCATTCCTTACCTGAGAAGGGAAGGGCAATGGCAGCAGATGGATACTTGCTTCGTATTCCAGAGTGGGAGTGAAGCGCCCCTCTAGTCTCTTTTTCTCACCCGTGGTGCTGCGTGCACCTTGGCCGCTTGGGGAGACGCGGGATTTTTCTCCACACCGAGACACTAACTGGACCGGCTGCAGCTGATGCTCCATGTCGTAATGAGCTCCAGGAGGAGGAGAAGGGGACACTTTCACTCCCATTGTGAAGCAGTGAGCAGGCCATGGATGTGGCAAGAGCAGCGGCGTCACCCGGCCCAGCCAGTGTCTCAGTTGCATGTCTCCCCATATTCCTCCAGCCCAGCTCAGCCTTACCATCCCACCAGCTCTCAGGAAAGATTGTGGGGCAGGGAAGGAGACAGGAGGACTGCAAAGAACAGAGCGGCAAAGAATGGGGGCTGGGGGAAAAAAATGCCCTCCCTGTCAAGCGCCAGGGAAATCAGAAGATCCAGATTGTTCAAATGGGTATAAAGATTAAAGCAATTTGGAAGTAGATAAGAGTCAAAAGAAATTCAAAGTGGGCTGGAAGTGGGATCTCTTGTGGGCATGAAGCAGTGGCGGTATTCAAAAACTTTCACTACTGGTTCTGTGGGCGTGGCATGGTGGGCATGGCCATGTGACTGGGTGGGCATGGCTCTTTTTTTGCAGCCCCCACCCATTTTGGGGAGCTTCCTAGCCTCAGAAAATACTCTGGGGGGGCGTTTTGTTGCTCCCCCAAGGCTCCTCTGGGGCTCTGGAAGAAAAGGAACAGAGTATTAGGATATGTGTAGAGTAATCCTTGTATAAAAAGGATATACACATGGAAAACAGTTTAGTTATGAAGAAATATACAGCCATACAGAGTTGAACGAGTTGGATTAATGTTTACTTGAAGAAGTAGCACACTCCAATACACAGGCCATTTCATACATGTTTTTAACAATCCAGAAATATCCAGTTATAAATTCTTCTTACCAGTTCCATGTCTTTTACAGCAGACAAATATCGAACCATAATACAACAAATAATCTTCGATATCAACAGAATATCAAAATAAACAGGGTTAAGCCAGTATCGGTCAGTCAGTATCAGTATTAAGAGAGATCATCAATCAAAAAGAGGAGAAAGGGACTTGAACCATGATCTATAGCTCCCTCTTATGGCAACTTGTAGCATGATTAACCAATCCAAATACAACAAAATACATTACAGTATATTTCCTTAAAGCTACAAACATACATATTTGTAGTTTATATATTGTCAACTCAACTATGTTATTTACATATACATAACAAAGAGCATGGGAGCGGCATACAGCACCCCTCCAAGCTCCATTTTGGGAGCTTCCTAGCCTCAAAGAAGCTTCTGGGGGGGCATTTTTGCTCCCCTAAGGCTCCTCTGGGGCTCTGGAAGGCAAAAAATGGAAGGGAGGCTGAGATCCTCCCTCCGATTTTTGCCTTACTGGGCCTCAGCAAGGGGAATCCGGCACAGGTGATCTTATCTACAGCTGATTATCGGGAGGGAAAAGAAAGAAAGACCTTAGACAGGCAGGCAGTGTGAGCGAACATCAGGCGAGAGGGTGACTGGGGGGGCGGGGGGGGCGAGGCCAGCCAGAACTTATTACCAGTTGTGGGACCCATGCCAAATTCTTGCTACCGGTTCGCCCAATCTGTTGAGAACCGGCTGAATACCACCACTGGCATGAAGAGACTCATGACTGATGGCACGTTTGATCCCTCCCTCGGCCTCAGCCTGGTATCTCCTACACCAGGGGTCTGCAACCTTAAATACTCAAAGAACCATTTGGACCTGTTTTCCACCGAAAATAAAACAGCGGGAGCCACAAAATCTGAGAGGACATGGCCAACTCGACGTCACTCACTCCCACCCAGTCACACGACACACACACTCCAGCCGTGCCTACTCACGTTTTGTGGCTCTGGTGTTTTCTATGGGAAACAGGTCTCTCCCTCTCTGCCGTCTTTCTCCCTCTCCCTCCCTCCCTCTGATCTCTCTCTCTCTCCCTCATTTCTCTGTCATCTCTTTCTCTCTCTTTCTTCCTTCTCTCTTTTTTTTTGGCAGGCAAAATACAGGACAAACGCCCACCCCCCCCAATGATCAAGGCAGAGTCCGCTGAATCCTTGCAAAAATGGACAAAGGCGAGGAGCAGACAGAGTTGAATCTCGCTCGCTTGCTGCCCGATTGCAGCAGGAAACTGGCAGCTACTTCTGGCCTTGGTTGGTGCTGGACATGCAACCTGCTCTCCATCCCGAGAGAGTTGCCAGAGGCGAGTGGGGCAGGGTCGCATTGTGGCTCTGTGTTTTAATGGTCTCCAGGAGGAGGAGGGGACCCAGTCTTCCCCATTGTGAAGTACACGTTCACTGTGCTGCGCAAGGCGAGAGCAGCAAGCAGGCCATAGAAAGGGTATTGGGTCTTCCCCCCACCCCACACCAAAAAGAAAGCAAGCCGGGCTTCTCCTAGAAGCCCCACTACCTTTCCCCCTGCTCCCTTCCCCCTACTCAATCCCACTTCGGAACAGAGAAGCGCACACTAGAAATGCGTGTTGGGGTGATGTCGGAGCCCGCCTTTTGACTCTCTGGTGCTCGGCAGCCCTAATGCCTCTGCTGCCCTCCTCCATGGCCCCAGCCATCGCTGCCCCATTTCCTCAAAGGCGTAGCGCATTTCAAAGCTGTAGCTCACATCTGGAGGTGTCAAAGAGTGTCCCATTGTGAAAGCCAGGCCAGGCCACTTTGCTTTCTCGCTAACCAATGGGGGTGCTTCTGCCGAGCCAGCCGCCTCCCAGCTGGGCTTTTGTGCTTGGAGCTTAGCCGGAGGAGGGAAGCACTTCTCCATGCCGCCCCCTTCTTTCTCTTGGCCCCACCAACTAGGGAGCACCCCCGCCATTCTCTCCTAGCTCTCTATGCTGTCGGCAACAACAAATATACCAGGCAGGATCCTGTTGCGGCGCAAAGGCAAATGCAGGGGCTCTTCACTCCTGCACTAAGGCTCCATCCATTAACCCCAATGCGACAGGGCAACAGCTCTTTCATCTTTCTGCCGCGACAGGGCTACAGGGAGCCGCAGCGGAAGGGTGAAAGAGCTGCGGGTTGTCGACACCCGCTATAAGATCTCCTGCTTGTGCAAGGGATTGGATCACCTAGGTCCATGATAGCGAACCTATGGAACATATGTGGCACACAGAGGTATTTGTGCAGGCATGCGAGCCTCAGCCAACCTTACCTGCACTGCGCATGTGTGTGCCTCCTAGCTGATTTTCGGCCCATTGGAGCCTTGGGAGGCCGAAAAAGGGGCCTTTCGGAAATACCGGAAGTGCCGAAATGGGCCCTTTTTCAGCCTCCCAAGTCTCCAGAGGCTTCCCTTGAGCGTCCGGGGAGGGCAATAATGGCCTCCCCCGGGCTCCAGAGGCCTTCTAGAGGCTGAAAACAGGCACTTCCGGTATTACCGGAAGACCCATTTTTTGGCCTCCCAAGGCTGCAGAGTCTTCCCTCAGCCTCCAGGGAGGCGGAAACAGCTTCAAACGTGCCAAAAATCAGCTGGGAGGCGCATACATGCGCAGTGCAGGTAAGGGGGGCAGGGCAGGGGTGTTGTACATGCATGCGTGGATGGGGCGGGTTAGGGTTAGTGTACACTTTCAGCACACTACAACAAAAAACACTGTCCTAGGTAATTTCTTACTCTATTCAGATTATCAGATATTTGTGAAATTGCCTTTCTGTACACCATTGCATCTCTGAATGACTCATCTGTTTTCCAATGACTGGAGCGGTTTTCATAACAGTTTGAGAGCATCATTGATTCATAAAGGTCAAATGGTGAATAAATGAACTGACGTAAGTTGAGGACTACCGGTAGATATTTTCTAAGCTGCCTCTCACAGAATCACAGCAACAAAGGGTTGGAAGGGACATTGGAGGTCTTCTAATCCAACACCCTGCTCAAGGTCAAATGATTGTCTAGTCTCTTTTTGAAAACCCCCAGTAACAGAGCACCTAAAAGCCCAGTAGGCAAGCTACTCTATTGATTAATTGCTCTCAGAAAATTTCTCCTTACTTCTTGTCCTGTTCTTTGGTGCCATAGAGAATAAGTCAAATCTTTCTTCTTTGTGACAGACACTCAATTACTGGAAGACAGCTATCATGTCCCTCCCGAATCCTCCTAGACACACCTAGGTCCTTCAACCCTTTGTTATATAATTTTATTATTAAACTTATTGACTGCTGATTTCAGACTTTGAAGCAACTCTGAACATCTTGCCTTGCCCTAATTTTCATAGCAACACTAACAATACCCATTATTTTCTTGTCAAAAGCCATTGAGAGTTCTTACACATTTTTTAAAATGAAACATTTTCCAGTATATTTTCTCAAATCACCACCACCAGGGGGATGCAACAAATACATCAACGTTATAGTGCTGTTGTCACCATAATGAATTCTAGGCACAATGAATATGACAGCTGCTTCCACAACAGTCATGTGGCTCAGAAATGCATGTCTGCCCTCTTTCCCCAAAATGAGGTTCAGTGATATTCAAAAGGTAAGGAAGAGGAAGCTGTGAAGCCTGCTGGAACGGGAGTCATGTCTAAGGACTTCAGGGACCCAGTGGGAACGGGGAAAAGTCTGTGGGGACCTGGGAGTGGGGGAGAGAGAAGACTGTGGGTACCCTGTGAAAAAGGGAAAGGACTGGGGAGATCAAAGAGTTGAGGTAGAGGAGGTCTTGGGAATGCAAATCTAGGCCTTTGCCTCCAACCCTGAGGTTACCAGTGTTCTGTGTAATAACTCACATATTCATTAAATAGCTTTATCAGGGACAGAGGGGGTGGGGGTAGTTAAGCAAAGCAATCCCATTTAACAGTGATTGCAACATAAAAGTGCAATTGATAGGCCCCATTACACTTGTATGTCAAGGACTACGTGGTTGGGAAATTCTGGAATACAAAATCTGGAGGGAACCAAGACAGAAGATAGAAATTCCAATTGTGGGAATTCCATAATATGAAAAAAACACCACCCCAAAGCCTTTTTGAAGAGTTCCACACTTCTGCAAAAGGAAATATCAAGATATTTTGGCTGATCACCAGAAACATATAGTTAGCCTTTACCAAAGGTGTGAGTCCTCTGGTGGGTCACCAGGTGCGAATCTTTATTGAAACTTTTCCCACACTCTGGACACTTATAAGGTTTTTCTCCTGTGTGAGTCCTCTGGTGGGTCACCAGATGGGAATTCTGACTGAAACTTTTTCCACACTCTGGACACTCATACTGTTTCTCTCCTTTGTGAGTCCTCTGGTGTGTCATTAGGCCGGAATTCTGACTGAAACTGTTCCCTCACTTTGGACACTCATACGGTTTCTCTCCTTTGTGAGTCCTCTGATGTATCACGAGGCTTGAATTCTGACTGAAAGTTTTCCCACACTCTGGACACACATATGATTTCTCTCCTGTGTGAGTCCTCTGGTGTCTCACCAGGTGGGAATCCTTATTGAAACTTTTCCCACACTCTGGACATTTATACGGTTTTTCTCCTGTGTGAGTCCTCTGGTGTGTTATCAGACTGGAAATTTGACTGAAACTTTTCCCACACTCTGGACACTCATATGGTTTCTCACCAGTGTGAGTCCTCTGGTGGGTCACCAGATGGGAATTCTGACTGAAACTTTTCCCACACTCTGGACACTCATACGGTTTCTCTCCTTTGTGAGTCCTCTGATGTATCACGAGGCTGGAATTCTGACTGAAAGTTTTCCCACACTCTGGACACACATATGGTTTCTCTCCTGTGTGAGTCCTCTGGTGGGTCACCAGATGGGAATTCTGACTGAAACTTTTCCCACACTCTGGACACTCAAATGGTTTATCTCCTTTGTGAGTCCTCTGATATATCACAAGGCTGGAATTCTGACTGAAAGTTTTCCCATACTCTGGACAGTCATATGGTTTCTCTCCTAAGTGAGTCCTCTGGTGTCTCAACAGGTGGGAATCCTTATTGAAACTTTTCCCACACTCTGGACACTCGTACGGTTTCTCTCCTGTGTGAGTCCTCTGGTGTGTCACCAGGGTGGAATTATGACTGAAACTTTTCCCACACTCTTGACATTCATATGGTTTCTCTCCTGTGTGAATCCTCTGGTGTGTCACCAGGATGGAATTCTGACAGAATCTTTTCCCACACTCTGGACATTCATACGGTTTCTCTCCTGTATGAGTCCTCTGGTGTGCCACCAGGGTGGAATTATGACTGAAACTTTTCCCACACTCTTGACATTCATATGGTTTCTCTCCTGTGTGAATCCTCTGGTGTGTCACCAGGATGGAATTCTGACTGAACCTTTTCCCACACTCTGGACATTCATACGGTTTCTCTCCTGTGTGAGTCCTCTGGTGTGTCATTAGGCCGGAATTCTGACTGAAACTTTTCCCACATTCTTGACATTCATATGGTTTCTCTCCTGTGTGAGTCCTCTGGTGTGTCACCAGGATGGAATTCTGACTGAAACTTTTCCCACACTCTGGACATTCATATGGTTTTTCTCCTGTGTGAGTCCTCTGGTGTATCACAAGGTTGAAAATCTGACTGAAACTTTTCTCACACTCTGGACATTCATTCAATTTATCCTCGGAATGAGTCCTCTGGTGTTTCATTAGGCTGGAATTCTGACTGAAACTTTTGCCACAATCCTGACACTCATATGGTTTGTCCCCTGTATGAATCCTCTGGTGTATCACCAGGGTAGAATTATGTCTGAAACGTTTTCCACACTCTGGACACTGATACGGTTTGTCTCCTGTGTGAATCCTCTGGTGTGTCACCAGGTTGTAATTCCGTTTAAAATGTTTCCCACACTCAGGACATTCATATGGCTTCTCTCCTGTGTGAGTCCTGTGATGTGTCATGAGGCTGGAATTCTTACTGAACTCTTTCCCACACTCTGGACACTCATACGGTTTCTCTGTGAGTCTTCTGATGTGTCACAAGGCTGGTGATATTCTTGAGGTGAAATCTACGTGTAATAATTTGTTTACTGGAGCTTTAATTCCAGCTGTTTTCTTCCTCACAGGGCCAGGCCTCCACCACACTCTGCCCTGTGTGGCTATCTAATAGACCTTTTTCTTCCTGCTGACTTTCAGAGATACCCCTCTTTTTCTGAATGAAATATAATCTCCCTTGATTTTTCATGTAACGTATTTTTGGGTTTCACATACTCTACTTTTTCTAGCTTCAAATCTCCTCTTAATTTTCTCTCCTTGTCTCTCAACTATTGGGAAAGGAGAAGAATTTTGTGGTTTTCTGAAGAAAATGGAATATATTTTGGTTTCTGGCTGGCTTTGCTTTGTTTTTCAATGTTGCTTGTTATTCTCAGTTTTCCAGAGTGTTCTTATTGCCATCCTCTTTGTCTATAAGAATCAAAGAAACATGTAACTTTAATTCTTTACAAAATGGTTGCAGAAGATGTGAAAAAAATAAAAAGTATACATTACAATAAATAAGCACACATGCCACAATAAGGAATAACCTCTTACATTAGTTATGATTCATTTGACACATTTGTGTGCAAGTTCAAATATCCATTCAGTCATGAAATTCTCTTTTTCACTTTGGTGATTCACAAATTCTTAGCAGTGCAAAAGCTTATCATCAAATATATCTGGAAATGCTGGGGATACGTTGTATAGTCGTAAATATATGCATACAAAGAGAAATACAAATACACATGCCTATCTGTAGGTATGTGGGAAATGCCTGTGTTTTAGCCTGAAAATTATCCCCAAATAGTTACAGTTGAACCTTCTGAGCTAATTGCAGAAATTGTGGGTTTTTACCTGATGAAATCATACGTAAACTCTCTGCAAGATTTCATTTACAGTTTTGCCCATGGAAGTCCTCAGCTCCAAGTAAGGGCAGAAGATATTTTTCACAACCACACTGGTGACATCCTAACTGAAGTAGTGCTCACTTACTGACTGCAATTGGGACTAGCATCTGTGTTAGTAAGCAGCCCAATTATTAAGCATCATGTCATATGACAATGCCAACTGACATAGAATGCTTGTTGGCTTTACAGAAAGGGAACGCTATGAAAGCGAAGGTGGAAAGACACAGAAATTCTGTGCCTTAAATAGACAGAATTTTGAGAAAAGCTGAAAATTGGAAATGGAAGACGGTAATGGAATAAATAGCGGAAACAGGACTGGGTCAATAGAATATAAATTAAAAACTCTCCACAGGGCATTTTATTCCAACAACTGAAGCCTCTTTGGAGCTCAACCAACCTGCCTCTTGTGCACATCAGTCTCCCTTCCTCAAAATGCTCTGCACGCATTTTCACTTAACCTGAAATGTTTTTATCTTTCTCAATACAGTGCATTCAGAAAGTATTCAGGCCCCCTTTACACTTGTCAATTTTGTTATGCTGCAGCTTGATTCTACAGTTGTTTAACTTCATTTTTCCCCTCTTTAATCTACATAGTCTGTAAATTTAGTAAAAGGAAAAAAAAACTGAAATATCACATTGGCATAAATATTCAGACCCTTTGCAACAGCACTTGAAATTTAGTTCAGGTGCCTCCCATTTCCCTTGATTGTTGCTGACAAGGTTCTACACCTTGATTGGAGTCCAACTGTGGTAAATTAAATTGATTGGACATGATTTGTAAAGGCACACACCTCTCCATTGAAGGCCTCATAGCTGACAATGCATACTGTAGCAGAACAGTAGCTATGAGGGTAAAGGAACTGCCTGCAGTGTTCAGAGATAGGATTATTGCGAGGCACAGATCTGGGGAAGGCTACAGGAAAATTTTCTGCTCCACTGAATTTCTTAAGGGACCAGCGGCCTCCATAATTCTCAAGTGGAAAATGTTTGGCACAATCAGGACTTTTCCAAGAACTGGTCGTCCGGACAAACTGAGCAATTGGGATAGAAGAGCTGGTCACTCTGACTGAGTTTCCGAGATCCTGTGTGAGAGATGGGACAGAGTTCCAGAAGGACAACCATCATTGCAGCCCTCCATCCTTCTGAGCATTATGGCAGAGTGACTAGACAGAAGCCTCTCCTGAGTGCACAACACATGGAAGCCTGCTTGGAGTTTGCCAAAAAGCACCTGAAGAACTCTGTGAGGAAGAGGATTCCCTGGTCTGATGAAACCACCTGTCACTTCAAAATATTATGTCTGGGGAAACCCAGGCACTGCTCATCACCTGCCCAATGTCATCCCAACAGCAAAGCATGGTGGTGGCAGCATCACACTGTGGGGTTGTTTTTCAGGCGCAGGGACTGGGAGACTGGTCAGGGTTGAGGGAAAGCTGAATGGAGCAAAGTACAGGGATATCCTCAATGAAAACCTGTTCCAGACCAATCAGAACCTCAGACTGGGCCGAAGGTCCACTTCTCAACATGAGCAGGACACAGCCAAGACAGCACAGGAGTGGCTTAGGGACAATGCTATGAATGTCCTAGAGAGGCCCAGCCAGAGGTCTGACTTGAACCCTATGGAATATCTCTAGGAACCAAAAATGGCTCTCCACTGATGATCGCCAGCCAACCTGACTGAGTTTGAGAAGATTTGCAAGGAAGATCGGCACAAAATCCCTCAATCCAGGTGCACAAAGCTTATCCTCTCATACCCAAAAAGACACAAAGCTGTAATTGCTGAGTGAAGGATCTGCACATTTATGTCAATGTGATTTTTCAGGGTTTTTTTAAATTTTGAATACATTTACAGACGTTTTCTAAAATTCTGTATTCACTATGTCATGTACTGAAATGAGGAAAAATGAATGTCAACAAGTGTAAGATCAGAAAAATCTGATCTGTAGTTTTAAATTATGCAGCAAAAGGATAAAAACGTTTGGGGAGAGAAAGACTGTGCAGCAGCAGCAGTCTGCATGTTTCATTCCTGTCCCTTCGCTGCTTCCAAGCCGTGGAGGACCCCAAAGGGCCTGACTTGGTCCAGGCTTCTCCTCCGACCTACCCTCCACTCACCTCCCAGGAGCCGCTTCGACCCTCCAAGCAGCAGAAGAGGTTCCGCTAACGACATTATCTTCCCATGGATGAGCCGGAAGAGGAACTTCCTCTCATTCCCCTCCACATCCTCTCTAGCAATCTAATACTCATCATTTCAATTCGTTCCAGATCGGCCTCTCTCCCTCAAGTGTAATGATAATAATAGCGAAACCATGCGTACATTTATTCTCTGCATTTTAGTGTTGCTTCTTTGTAGAGCGCCATCTAGCGACATAAGGTAGGGATGCCCTCATTGTCACTCCAACTGAGGCAGAAGCTTCTTTTGCAACCAAGCAAAGCATCCGTGGGGAGAACACAATGTGTCATCAGGCATGGACAAAGCGTACCTCTCTTGAGGATCAGGGAAGAGTATTCCAGCCAGTTCTTTCTCTTGGGGTTGCAGAATAATTTCCCCAAACTATATTTACAACTGAGGGAAGCTTGAAGAGTAACGCTTTCCACTGCTTACCTTTACAAGTTTAGGCAAGTGCTGCATCATAAAAGTTGATGAAGGTCTTGTTTGTATGTCCAGCCTTTTTCTCATTGATACAGGACAAAACCTCATCCCACTAAATGAAATACAGGACAAAACCTTGATGTGCCCACCCACATTGCTTCCAAACTCATCTAGATAGGAGATATTATTTTTCCCTCTGCATTCTTGCAGCTGGAACTGCCCGGATTACAAGCAACATGGTTTGACATCTACATGAAATCTCTAGGAGAGGCCATCCATCCTTTCATATCCAAGTATAGACAGATTGTCTTTGATTTACACCACTTCATTTAGCGAACAGGGGTTGGGGATCTCTGACCTAGACAGTGATTTATCCTTTCAAAACACTTGGAGAAAATTGATCTCCCACCACCTTTTAAAAAAAGTCCAGTCAAAATACCATCATCCATGCACCAGATTGAAGTTAGTAAGTTCTGAAGTGCTCCAAGGTTTACAATATATTAAAATACTTTTGGAAAACTTTACAGAAAGGAGAAGCGAAAGTGGAGAGACTCAGAGAAATTATGTTCTTTATATAGCCATGAAGAAACTGCAGATTGGGAAAGGAAGTTTGTAACGGAATAACTAGAGGAAGCATTGGCTCAACAGAATATATACAAAAACTGTCCAAAGAACATTTTATTCCAACAACTGAAGCCTCTTTGGAGCTCAACCTACCTGATTCTTCTGCACACCAGTCTCTCTTCCCCAAAATGCTCAAAGGCACTTATTAGAGGTCCCAGATCTGTCCCTTGATCTGAGAATCTTTTCTCTAATAATTTCACAGAAGCCTCTTGATCTCTTTGCAAAGCTGTTCGTAAAAAACAGCATAGAGCTTCTTTTTCAGAATAGATTATAGAATTCGTAAAAGAACTGAAATTTAAAACCTTTGCAGACAGGGCTGTTCAGTCACGTGGGAAGAGAGAAACTGGGATGCATCAGAAAGGGAATCTGGGCAGATAAGAAAGGCAGATTCAGGTGCTGCATCTCCAAGGAAGCTCAGTTGGACGCTTCTCTGGTCTCCGTAACCCTCGAGATGCCACCGGCCTCCTCCTAGCAGTGTTCACGCCCTTGGAGGGAGCCCTCCAGCCACGATCCCTTTGAGCCGAGATCCTCTTCCTCCTCCAGACCCTGGGAGGCTGATCCTCCCCAATAGCCACAGGGGAACGTGGGAACGGTGGTGTCCAACCTTCCCCAACATCAGGCGGCCTCACCCTGGGAGCCGAGCTGCACCAAATGTTGGGCTGCGGGGAAGGAGGGGAGGGGGCCTTAGAGGGAGGATTTTAAGGGGATCTGAAAGCCGTTCGTGCAATCGAGGAGAAGCGGCGCCTTAGCGGTTCTCACGGAGCAGAAACTCTAGCGAGGAAAGGCGGGGACTCGGAAGGGGAGGGGGCACAATTGGGGAAACCCCACCTCGCTTTCCTTCCCCCCCCCGCCAGGAATCCCTCCTCCCTTCCCGCACCTGGGGATTCCCCGTCCCCTTCCTCCCCCCTCCTGGTCTTCTCCCCACTCCTCGCAGCGTTCTTGTCCACCTGGCGCCCTTGAGCGCTTCTTCCCGCGGGGGGGATCTCTGCAGTGCTTGATGTAACAGATGTAGGGAGACCAGGAAGGAAGGCAAGACGGGGTCGGGATTGGCTCCCACTCCACTTTTCCCCCTTTCCTGCCTCCTCTCTAGCCGCAAAAGCTCTCTGCTTTTAACCCATATATTGTAAATATATGCAGACAGAGAGAAATACAAATACACGCGCTTCTACTCCTCGGTTGCGCGAACGGCTTTCCGATCCCTTTAAAATCCTCCCTCCATGGGAACTCTAATAACTGTCTTTGAATATTTTGGGGAAGAGAGAATGGTGTGCAGAACAGTCAGGTTGGTTGAGCGCCAAAGAGCTTCAGTTGTTTGAATAAAATGTCCTTTGAACAGTTTTTGTTTATATTCTGTTGAGCCAATTCTGCTTCCTCTAGTTATTCTGTTACAAACTTCCCTTTCCAATGTGCAGTTTTTCTTCCTGGCTATATAAGGAACATAATTTCTCTGAGTCTCTTCACTTTCGCTTTCATAACTTCTCCTTTCTGTAAACTTTTCTGAAAGTATTTTAATATATTGTAAACCTTGGAGCACTTCAGAACTTAGTAATGTCAACCTGGTGCATGGATGATGGTATTTTGACTGGTCTTTTTTAAAGGGTGGAGGGAGATCAATTTTCTCCAAGTGCTTTGAAAGGATAAATCACTGTCTAGGTCAGGGATCCCCAATCCCTGGTCGCTAAATGAAGTGGTGTAAATCAAAGAAAATCTGTCTATACTTGGATATGAAAGGATGGATGGCCCCCCTAGAGATTTCATGTAGATGTCAAACCACGTTGCTTACTGAGGGTAATCCGGGCAGTTCCAGCTGCAAGAATGCAGAGGGAAAAATAATATCTCCTATCTAGATGAGTTTGGAAGCAATGTGGGTGGGCACATCAAGGTTTTGTCCTGTATTTCATTCAGTGGGATGAGGTTTTGTCCTGTATCAATGGGATGAAGCTGGCAATTGTTTAAGGCTGCACATACAAGACCTTCATCAACTTTTATGATGCAGCACCTGCCTAATCTTGTGACAGTGAGTAGGGGAAAGCATCACTCTTCAAGCTTCCCTCAGTTGCAAATATAGTTTTGGGGAATTATCCTGCACCCCCCAAGAGAAAGTACTGGCTGGAATACTCTTCGCTGATCCAAGGGAAGTGCGCTTTGTCCCTGCCTGATGACGCATTGTGTTCTCCCCACGGATGCTTTGCTTGGTTGCAAAAGAAGCTCCTGGCTCAGTTGGAGTGACAATGTGGGCATCCCTACCTTATGTCGCTAGATGGCGCTCTACAAAGAAGCAACACTCGTTCCTAGAATGCAGAGAATAAAAGTATGCATTGCATTGCTAGTATTGACATTACACTGGAGGGAGAGAGGCCGATCTGGAACGAATTGAAATGATAGAGTATTAGATTGCTAGAGAGGATGTGAAGGAGGATGACAGGGGAAGTTCTTCTTCTGGCTCACCCACGGGAGGATAATGGCGTTGGCGGAACCTCTTGTGCTGCTTGGAGGGTCGAAGCGACTCCTGGGAGGTGAGTGGAGGGCAGGTCGGAGGAGAATCCGGGAGCAAGTCGGGCCCTTTGGGTTCCTCCACGGCCTGGAAGCAGCGAAGGGACAGGAATGAAACGTGCGGGTTGCTGCTGCAACAGTCTTTCTCTCCCCAAACGTTTTCATCCTTTTGCTGCATGATTGAAAACTGCAGCCCGAGATTTTTCTGATCTTACACTTCATTTTTCCTCATTCCTGTACATGACAAAGTGAATACAGAATTTTAGAAAATGTTTGTAAATGTATTTAAAAAATTAAAAAAAAACCCTGAAAAACCACATTGGCATAAATATTCAGATCCTTCACTCAGCAATTACAGCCTCGTGTTCTTTTGGGTATGTGGGGATAAGCTTTGTGCACCTGGATTGGAGGTTTTTCTGCCGATCTTCCTTGCAAATCCTCTCAAACTCAGTCAGGTTGGCTGCGACCATCGGTGGAGAGCCATTTTTGGGTTCCTCCAGATATATTCCATAAGGTTCAAGTCAGAGCTCTGGCTGGGCCCCTCTAGGACATTCACAGAGTTGTTCCTAAGCCATTCCTATGCTGTCTTGGCTGTGTCCTTCTCATGTTGAGAAATGGACCTTAGGCCCAGTCTGAGATCCTGAGTGCTGTGGAACAGGTTTTCATTGAGGATATTTTTATTTTTATTTCTTTATTTCTTTTGATTTGTCAATTGCTTACAAGATAATAGGTATAAGTATATACATAGCTATGAATACATGAAATGGGTACATATAAGAAAAATAAAAGAAACAATAGGACAGGGACGGTAGGCACATTGGTGCGCTTATGCACGCCCTCTACAGACCACTTAGGAATGGGGTGAAGTCAATAGTAGACAATCTAAGGTTAAAGTTTTTGTGGGTTGGGGTAGAAACCACAGAGTCAGGTAGAGTATTCCAGACATTGACCACTCTATTGCTGAAGTCGTATTTCCTGCAATCAAGTTTGGTGCAGTTAACCTTGAGTTTGTATCTATTGTGTTTCTCCAACAATACGGTTCCACCAATAGGAAGGCCCAGCATGATTTCTAGGCATGAGATGAAATGAAGCCCCGCTCCCAAAATTTAGGCCTATTTCATCCATGCGTTTCCCCACCATTTCTCACATTGTTCGTTAAAACTATATGAGGTAAAGAGAAATGGGGCGGGAAACTTGCCTTTAGGAGTGCCTTGCAGGTAGCCTGGGCTAGAATACCCTGATCTACTACTGATAGAACATTGGCCGATAGAAGCACCCTGAAGGCAGAGTCACCATCCGCTTCTATCGGCCGGTAGAAGCGGCCTCAGGGCGAGCACCCCACGTGCACTCCCCTTGCCATGAGGCCGTTTCTATTGGCCTACGGAAGCTCCCCAAAGGCACAGTCACCAGCTGCTTTGGGGTGAGGCGTGGCTGCCCGCGGAGTGCTCCTGACAGGAGCACCCCACGTGTACTCCCCTCGCCACGAAGCTGTTTCTAGTGGCCGATGGAAGCTCTCCAAAGGAAGAGTTACCAGCCGCTTCTATCGGACGGTAGAAGCAACCTCAGAGTGAGTTCCCACGTGCACTCCCCTCGCCACAAAGCCATTTCTATCGACCGATGAAAGCTCCCCGAAGGCAGAGTCACCAGCCGTTTCGGGACAAAGCGTGGCTGCCTGGGAGCGCTCCTGACAGGAGCACCCCATGCACACTCCCCTCACCACGAGGCCATTTCTATCGGCCAATGGAAGCTCCCCAAAGGCAGAGTTACCAGCTGCTTCTATAGGTCAGTAGAAATGGCCTCGGGGCGAGTGCCCACGCACACTCTCCTCGCCACAAAGCCATTTCTATCGGCTGATGGAAGCTCCCCAAAGGCAGAATCACCAGCTGCTTCTATAGGTCAGTAGAAATGGCCTCGGGGCGAGTGCCCACGCACACTCTCCTCGCCACAAAGCCATTTCTATCGGCCAATGGAAGCTCCCCAAAGGCAGAGTTACCAGCTGCTTCTATAGGTCAGTAGAAATGGCCTCGGGGCGAGTGCCCACGCACACTCTCCTCGCCACAAAGCCATTTCTATCGGCTGATGGAAGCTCCCCAAAGGCAGAGTCACCAGCCCCTTTGGGGCAAAGCATGGCTGCCCGGGAGCACTCCTGACAGTAGCGTCCCACACGCACTCCCCTCGCCACAAAGCCATTTCTGTCGGCCGATGGAAGCTCCCCAAAGGCAGAGTCACCAGCCGCTTCTATTGGCCGGTAGAAACAGTCTCGGGGCGAGCACCCCATGTGCACTCCCCTCGCCATGAGATCATTTTTATTGGCCGATGGAAGTTCCCCAAAGGCAGAGTCATCAGCTGCTTCGGGGCGAGGCGTGGCTGACCGTGGGATGCTCCTGACAGGAGCACCCCATGTGCACTCCCCTTGCCACGAAGCCGTTTCTGTCGGCCGATGGAAGCTCCCCAAAGGCAGTTACCAGCTGGTTCTATAGGCCAGTAGAAACAGCCTCGGGGCAAGCGCCCATGTGCACTCCCCTCGCCACAAAGCCATTTCTATCGACTGATGGAAGCTCCCCGAAGGCAGAGTCACTAGCCACTTCGGGGCGAAGAGTGGCTGCCCAGGAGCGCCCCATGCACACTCCCCTCACCACGAAGCCATTTCTATCGGCGGATGGAAGCTCTCTGAAGGCAGTCACCAGCCACTTCTATCGGCCGGTAGAAACGGCCTCAGGATGAGCACCCCACATGCACTCCCCTCGCCACGAGGCCATTTCTATCGGCCAATGGAAGCTCCCCAAAGGCAGAGTTACCAACTGCTTCTATAGGTCAGTAGAAATGGCCTCGGGGCGAGCGCCCAAGCACACTCTCCTTGCCATGAAGCCATTTCTATCGGCTGATGGAAGCTCCCCAAAGGCAGAGTCACCAGCCGCTTTGGGGCAAAGCATGGCTGCCCGGGAGCACTCCTGACAGTAGCGCCCCACACGCACTCCCCTCGCCACGAAGCCATTTCTATCGGCCTACGGAAACTCCCCAAAGGCAGAGTCATCAGCCACTTCTATCGGCCGGTAGAAGCAGTCTCGGGGCGAGCACCCCATGTGCACTCCGCTTTCCACGAAGCCGTTTCTGTCGGCCGATGGAAGCTCCCCAAAGGCAGAGTTACCAGCTGCTTCTATAGGCCAGTAGAAACGGCCTCGGGGCACGCGCCCACGCGCACTCCCCTCGCCACAAAGCCATTTCTATCGATTGATGGAAGCTCTCTGAAGGCAGTCACCAGCCACTTCTATTGGCCGGTAGAAGTGGCCTCAGGACGAGCACCCCACCTCTCACCACGAGGCCATTTCTATCAGCCAATGGAAGCTCCCCAAAGACAGAGTTACCAGCTGCTTCTATAGGTCAGTAGAAATGGCCTCGAGGCGAGCGCCCCACGCACACTCCCCTCACCACGAAGCCATTTCTATCAGCAGATGGAAGCTCCCCGAAGGCAGAGTCACCAGCCACTTCTATCAGCCAATAGAAGCGGCTGGTGACTCTGCCTTTGGGGAGCTTCCATTGGCCGATAGAAACGGATTGGTGGCGAAGGGAGTGTGCGTGGGTGCTTACCCCGAGGCCGCTTCTACTGGCCGATAGAAGCGGCTGGTGACTGCCTTTGGGGAACTTCCATCGGCCGATAGAAATGGCCTCGTGGCAAGGGGAGTATGCGTGAGGCGCTCACTTCTACTGGCCGATAGAAGCGGCTGGTGACTCTTATCTTTGGGGAACTTCCATCGGCCGATAAAAACGGCCACATGGCGAGGGGAGTGTCTGTGTGGCGCTCCTGACAGGAGCGCTCCACGGGCAGCCACGCCTCGCCCTGAAGCGGCTGGTGACTCTTATCTTTGGGGAGCTTCCATCGGCCAATAGAAACGGCCTCGTGGTGAGGGGAGTGTGCATGGGGTAGTCGCCCCAAGGCCGCTTCTACTGGCCGATAGAAGTGGCTGGTGACTCTGCCTTTGGGGAGCTTCCATCGGCCGACAGAAATGGCTTCGTGGCGAGGGGAGTGCGTGTGGGGCGCTATTGTCAGGAGTGCTCCCGGGCAGCCATGCTTTGCCCCAAAGGGGCTGGTGACTTTGCAAATCATGTTCAATCAAATTAATTTACCACAGGTAAGACTCCAATCAAGGTGTAGAACCATGTCAGCAACAATCAAGGGAAATGGGAGGCACTTGAACTAAATTTCAAGTGCTGTTGCAAAGAGTCTGAATATTTATGCCAACGTGATATTTCAGTTTTTTTTCCTTTTACTAAATTTACAGACTATGTAGATTAAGGAGGAGAAAAATGAAATTAAACAACTGTGGAATCAAGCTGCAGCATAACAAAATTGACAAGTGTAAAGGGGGCCTGAATACTTTCTGAATGCACTGTATTGAGAAAGATAAAAACATTTCAGGTTAAGTGAAAGGTTAAGGCTTGGGATGTCTTGCCCAAAATACCTGCAGAGCATTTTGAGGAAGGGAGACACATGTGCACAAGAGGCAGGTTGGTTGAGCTCCAAATAGGCTTCAGTTGTTGGAATAAAATGCCCTGTGGAGAGTTTTTTTTTTATATTCTATTGACCCAGTCCTGCTTCCTCTAGTTATTCCATTACCACCTTCCCTTTCCAATTTTCAGGTTTTCTCAAAATTCTGTCTATTTAAGGCACATAATTTCTGTGTCTTTCCACCTTCGCTTTCATAGCATTCCCTTTCTTTAAAGCCAACAAGCATTCTATGCAAGTTGGCATTGTCATATGACATTATGCTTAACAATTGGGCTGCTTACTAACACAGATACTAGTCCCAATTGCAGTCAGTAAGTGAGCACTACTTCAATTAGGATGTTACCAGAGTGATTGTGAAAAATATCTTCTGCCCTTACTTGGAGCTGAGGTCTTCCATGGGCAAAACTATACATGAAATCTTGCAGAGAGTTTACGTATCATTTCATCAGATAATAACCCACAATCTCTAAAGTTAGCTAAGAAGGTTCGACTGTAGCCATTTGGGGATAATTTTCAGGCTAAAACACATACATTTTCCACATACCTGCAGATAGGCATGTGTATTTGTATTTCTCTTTGTATGCATATATTTACAACTGTACAATGTATCCCCAGCATTTCCAGATATATTTGATGATAAGCCTTTGCACTGCTAAGAATTTGTGAATCACCAAAGTGAAAAAGAATTTCATGAGTGAATGAATATTTGAACTTGCACACAAATGTGTCAAATGAATCATAACTAATGTAAGAGGTTATTCTTTATTGTGGAATGTTTGCTTATTTATTGCAATGTATACTTTTTTCTTTTTTTTACATCATCAGCAACTATTTTATAAATAATTAGTTACATGTTTCTTTGAATGTTATAGACAAAGAAGATGGCAATAAGAGTACTCTGGAAAACTGAGAATAACAAACAACATTGGGAAAAAAAGCAACGCCAGCGAAAAATCAAAATATTTTCCATTTCCTTCAGAAAACTACAAAATTCTTCTCTTTTCCCAGCAGTTGAGAGACAAGGAGAGAAAATTAAGAGAATTCAAGCTACAAAAAGTAGAGTGTGAGAAACTCAAGAATATACTACATGAAAGATCAAGGGAGATTGTATTTAATTCAGAAAAAGAGGGGTATCTCTGAAAGTTAGCAGGAAGAAAAAGGTCTATTGAATAGCCACATAGGGCAGATTGTGATGGAGGCCTGCCCCTGTGAGAAGGAAAACAGGTGGAAATAAAGTGCCAATAAACAAATGATCACACATATACATGACCTCAAGAATATCACCAACCTGATGACACATCAGAAGACTCACAGAAGAGAAATCATATGATTGTCCTGACTGTGGGAAAAATTTCAATCAGAATACCCACCAGAGGACTCACCCAGGAGAGAAACCATATGAGTGCCCAAAGTTTGGGAATCGTTTCAGAAGGAATTCCCACCTGATGACACACCAGAGAACTCACACAATACAAAATGTATTATTGTCCAGATTGAGGCAAAAGTTTCAGTCAGAATTCTGACCTAATGACAAACGAGAGGCCTCATTCCCAGGACAAACCGTATGAATGTCCTGAGAGTAGGAAAAGTTTCAGTCGGAATTCCAGCCTCATTATACACCAGAGGACTCACACAGGAGAAAAACCACATTGTGGGAAAGGTTTCAGTCGGAATTCCAGCCTTGCTACACACCAGAGGACTCACACAGGAGAAAAACCGTATGAATGTCCAGATTGTGGGAAAAGTTTCAGTTGGAATTCCAGCCTCGTTACACACCAGAGGACTCATACAGGTGAGAAACCATATGAGTGTCCAGATTGTCAGAAAAGTTTCTGCCAAAATTCCAGTCTTGTCAAACACCAGAGGACTCACACAGGAGAGAAACTGTATGAGTGTCTAGAGTGTGGGAAAAGGTTCAGTCAGAATTCCAATCTTGTAACACACCAGAGGACTCACGTCGGAGAAAAATCATACGAATGTCCAGAATGTGAGAAATGCTTCAGTTATATTTATAGTTTGATAAAACACCAGAAGACTCACAGAGGAGACAAACCGTGTAAGTGTCCAGAGTGTGGGAAAGGTTTCAGTCATAATTTCAAACTTGTTCGACACCAGAGGACTCACACAGGAGAGAAATCATATGAGTGTCCAGAGTGTGGGAAATGTTTCAGTCGGAATTCCAACCTTGTTACACACCAGAGGACTCACACAGGAGAAAAACCATATGAATGCCCAGATTGTGGGAAAAGTTTCAGTTGGAATTCCAACCTCGTTAGACACCAGACAACTCACACAGGAGAAAAATCATACGAATGTCCAGAATGTGGGAAATGTTTCAGTCATAATTCCAACCTTGTGAAACACCAGAGGATTCACACAGGATTCAAACCGTATGAGTGTCCAGATTGTGGGAAAAGTTTCAGTCAGAATTCGAACCTCATGATGCACCAGAGGATTCACACAGGAGAAAGACCTTATCAATGTCTAGATTGTGGGAAATGTTTCCGTCGGAATTCCAACCTTGCTACACACCAGAGGAGTCACACAGGAGAAAAACCGTATGAATGTCCAGATTGTGGGAAAAGTTTCAATCAGAATTCCAACCTCGTTAGACACCAGACAACTCACACAGGAGAAAAAATATATGAATGTCCAGAATGTGGGAAATGTTTCAGTCATAATTTCAACCTTGTGAAACACCAGAGGATTCACACAGGAGACAAACCGTATGAGTGTCCAGATTGTGGGAAAAGTTTCAGTCAGAATTCGAACCTCATGATGCACCAGAGGATTCACACAGGAGAAAGACCTTATCAATGTCTAGATTGTGGGAAATGTTTCCGTCGGAATTCCAACCTTGCTACACACCAGAGGAGTCACACAGGAGAAAAACCGTATGAATGTCCAGATTGTGGGAAAAGTTTCAATCAGAATTCCAGCCTCGTTACACACCAGACAACTCACACAGGAGAAAAAATATATGAATGTCCAGAATGTGGGAAATGTTTCAGTCATAATTCCAACCTTGTGAAACACCAGAGGATTCACACAGGAGACAAACCATATGAATGTCCAGATTGTGAGAAAAGTTTCTGTCAGAATTCTAACCTACTGATGCACCAGAGGATTCACACAGGAGAAAAACCGTATGTATGTCCAGATTGTGGAAAATGTTTCAGTCGGAATTTCCAGCTGGTGTCACACCAGAGGACTCACACAGGAGACAAACCGTACGAATGTCCAGAATGTGGGAAATGTTTCAGTCAGAATTCCAGCCTTGGGCAACACCAGAAGACTCACACAGAAGAGAAACCTTTTGAATGTCCAGAGTGTAGGAAAGATTCAGTGATAATTCCAACCTTGTGAAACACCAGAGAACTCACACAGGAGACAAGCCCTATGAGTATCCAGGCTTTGGGAAAAGTTTCAGTCAGAATTCCCACTTGGTGACACACTAGAGAATCCATATTAGTGCCCAAAGTGTGGGAAACGTTTCAGTAGGAATTCCCACCTGATGACAAACCAGTGAACTTACATGTACAAACTGTATGAGTGTCCAGATTGTGGCAGAAGTTTTAGTCAGAATTCCGGACTAATGACACATTCCCAGGACAAATTGTACGAATGTCGAGATTGTGGGAAAAGTTTCAATCAGAATTCCAACCTTTTAACATACCAGAGAGAAACTATATGAGTCCTCAGAGCAAGGGTCTTCAAACTTGGCAAGTTTAAGACTTGTGGACTTCAACTCCCAGAATTCCTGAGCTAACATGACTGGAAGAGGAATTCTGGGAGTTGAACTCCCAGAGTTAAATGGGACTGTTTTGCTTAACTGCCCCCACCCCCTCTCTGCCTGGTAAAGCTATTCAATGGATGTGTGAGTTATTAAGTGGAACACCTCGTTTGGAGGCATAGTCTTAAAGCTGTCAATTTTAAAGACCCCTGCTCCAGAGTGTGGGAAAAGTTTCAGTCAGAATTTCAGCCTGGTGATACACCAGAGTACTCACAGTCATGATAAAAGCTAATTACATGTTTCTGGTGATCTGTAGAACTTTATGGATATTTCTTTTTGTAGAAGTATGGAATTCTTCAAAAAGGCTTTCAGGTGGCCTTTTTTGTATTGATTATTGAATTCCCACAATTGGATTTTCCATCTTCTACCTTGGTGTCCTCCATATTTTGAGTGCCAGAATTTCCCAAGCACCATACACGTAGTCCTTGAGATACAAGCCTATCAATTATGCTTTTATGTTGCAATCACAGTTAAATGGGACTGTTTTGCTTAACTGCCCCCACCCCCTCTCTGCCTGGTAAAGCTATTCAATGGATGTGTGAGTTATTAAGTGGAACACCTCGTTTGGAGGCATAGACAAGGCCCAGACTTGCATTCCCAAGACTTCCTCTACCTCAGCCCTTTGACCACCCCAATCCTTTCCCTTTTCCACAGGGTCCCCACTGGCTTCTTCCTCCTCCCCCCTTACAAGGTCCCACAGGTTTTTCCCCACTCCCACTGGGTTCCTGCAGTCTTTAGACCTGACTCCCACCCCAGCAGGCTTCACAGTCTCCTCTTCCTTACCTTTTGAAGATCACTGAATTTCATTTTTAGGAAAGAGGGCAGGACATGCATCTCTGGGCCGCATGACTGAGTTGGAGAAGCAACCATCATTTTCATTGTTTCTGGAACTCATCCCTGGGTCATGCAGTGGATTTGTGGAAGCAACTGCCATTTTGCCACCTGCCTGTGGGCCAACATAAGTTCGATTTCTGGCTCATTGACCTTCAGGAAAGAGACAAACTACTCTGTTTTGCTTTCTTAACACTGTGCCTTAAGGGATTGTGGGCACCTTGAAAATGATGGCTGCTTCCAGGAGATCTTCAAAATATAAGTGTGTGATGGGTGTGCTGGGAGTTAGTCCAAAGCTCCGTGAAAAAAAGCAGTGTAAAATTTCACATGTAGAGGCTGTTCTGCCTTGCAGATGAACCCTATGAAGGAGACCTGTAGGAATATTGAGTTGAAGAGAAAAGTGATTGTGCTTTTGATTACAGCATCTCCAGATTTATTAGCAACTTCTGCTGGAAACTCATTTTTTTGGAGGTGCCTGCTTGTTTCCCTTTGATGGCTGCCGGGTGACATCAGCACCATAATGCCGATGTATTTGTTGTATCCTCCTTGGTGGTGGTGATTTGAGAAAAAAACTACAATGGAAAATGTTTCATTTTTAAAAATGTATTGTGTAAGAAGTCTCAATAGCTTTTGACAAGGAAAAACTGGGTGTTGTCAGCGTTGCTATGAAAATTAGGGCAAGGTAAGATGCTCCGAGTTGCTTCAAACTCTGAGATGTGCAGTCAATAAGTTTACTAATAAAATTATATGATGATGGATTGAAGGACCTAGATACGTCTGGACCCGGAGTCTGCAACCTTAAAAATTCAAAGAGCCATTTATTTATTTATTTATTTAACTTTTATACTGCCCCCTCTCCCAAATAGGGACTCGGGGCGGTGAACAGCCGTAGTAAAACAACACAGTCCATAAAATTTAAAATAGAATTAAAATTATTAAGTTAATGGCTGAATTTAAAAATAAACCAATAAAACCTGATAAAGGTTTAAAATTTAGAAATTAAAACTCTTCTTAATGGCACTAGGCCAGATCGGCCTACTGAAAAAAGTGGGTCTTCAGTGTGCTCCGGAAGGCCCATAGGTCAGCGATGGACCCATTTCCCACAGAAAAGAAAACACTAGGAGTCACAAAATCTGGGTGGGTGTGATATACTCAACATCATGCCCACCAAGTCACATGACCCCCTAGCCATGCCTACCTAGCTGATCATTAGGGCAGAGAATGGTTGTTAAAAAACACTGGGAACCACAAAACCTTTTTGACATCTCCCTTTCTCTCCCTCTGTCTGTATTTGTCTATGTCTCTCTCTCCCCCCTCTCTCTCTATCTCTGTGTCTATGTCTCTCCCCCACTCTCTTTGTCTCTCTCTCTGTCTCTTTCTTCCCCCCTCTTTTCCTCCTCAGTGTCACTTCCCTCTATCTCTGTCTCTCCTCCCCGGGAGGACGGCGGAAGGAGCCCCTGAACTGGTGCTGGTGTGTGGGAATCCAGAGGCCTACAAGCACAGGAGCAGCACGCCGAAGACCAGATGGCCTGTGGGGAAGCAGGGCATCAAAACACCGGCGGCTCTGCAGGAAAAATGCAGGAAAAGCAACTGACATCCGGGAGGCAAGAGCGAGCTGAGTAGGGCAGAGTTGCATTGTGGCTCCGCATTATAATGGGCTCCAGGAAAAGGGGACCCCGCCTCCCCCCATTGTGAAGCGTGCTACATTTCACTGTGCTGCATAAGGCGTGAGAAGTGGCAGCAGCAAATGTTCACGATGAAGACCCACAAAGGCTAGTGCAGGGGTGCTTCGCTCCTAGATAATGGCTCCAGCCACTACCACAGTCGTGACAGGGTGACAGCTTTTTCATCCTTCTGCTGTGACAGGGAGCTGCAGCAGAGGGATGAAAGAGCCACATTCGGCTCTAGAGCGACACCCGCCCTGTACTGTTCCAGACAATTGGCTGTCCAATCTACTCTTAAAAACCTCCACTGTTGGAGCACCCACAACTTCTAGAGGAGGGGTGTCAAATTCAATTTCATTGAGGACAGCATCAGGGTTGTGTTTGACCTCGGAGAGCTATGGGGTGGCAGGCAGTGGATATGGCCATGGTGGATGTGACATGAGACCACGCCTCCACACACATGGTTTTATACACTTATAAAAATAGAGAGCTGTACAGTTCTCTGGTTTTGTTTTTTTAATACTCGATGACCTTAGAGAGAGAGAGACCAAATCAAGAAACTGACTCCATCGGAAGACTACAACTATAAATTATTGACATACACTGTAGTAGCAGAATCCTGAAAGGTAAAATATTTTACCTTTCCTTCCTTTTATAACCTGAGTCAAGAATGGTCTCCTGGAGCATTCTGAAGGCCCCTTTTTGGATCTGGAAGGCCTCCTGGAGGTTTTTAAGAAGACACTGGGTAGTCACTTGTCTGAAATGATATAAGGTCTCCTGCTCTAGCAAGGGGATTGGATTAGATGACCTCAAAGATCCTTTCCAACTCTGTAATACTATATTCTAGTAGTTACTTTTCTGCTTCTATGCCGTGCGGGAAACCAAACAGCCTGACTTGTTCCCACCCTCTCCTTCAACCTATTCTTAACTCACCTTCCAGCTCCCCCTTTGACCCTGGGAAAAACAGGAGAGATTAGCTGTATGCTCAGCCCTAAAAGTTCATGAAGTTATTACAGAATTACAAAATAAAAGTTGGGATGGAGCAGGTTTCCAAGCAGGGGACCCTATTGGATTCTGGACAATTGGCTATTCAATCTGCTCTTAAAAACTTCCACTGAGGGAGCACCCACAACTTCTAGAGGCAAGCCATTCCACTTGTCATGGACAGGAACTTTCTGCTTAATTCTAGGTTGGATCTGTTTTTGATCAGTGTCCCTCTGGCACTTCTTTTACTGCTCTCTAGCATTTTGGAGAATAGGTTGACCCCCCTCTTAATTTGTCAGCCCCTGAAATACTGGGAGACACCTAGTCCTTCTGTGTGTTGGTGTGATGATCCAGGGTGGGATACAAATTAAATCAAGTCACAAAAACAGGTGAAGCCCCTTTTATTCCTTCAACTTGTCTTCAAAGCTCCAAATATCCTTGACTGGAGATAAAAAAAAAACTTCCCCACAGACAGTTACGGAAAGAAGAAAATGCTGTTTAAACTAAAAATGCCTATAAATTATAAATAGCAAAAACAACACAAACCACACTGAAGCAATTAAGGGAACCAGGCAAGATAAGTGCTTAAAGACATCCACAGAGATCAGAACAAACACTGGCAAGGATACCAAACTCAGATAGGAACGGATGGACTAGAGATATTTTCATGCTTTATTTCCAACACTGGCCCATATGCATGTACGTCCTTTTAAACAGTTCTCACAGCTGCAGCCCATAAAGAGGATCAAGGCCCTTTCCTCCCCCATAGCCCATACCATTCATGTTTCTCCCTTATCCTCTCCATCCTGCGTGCCCTAGGATGGAGAGGGGATGGGTCTGGGTCTTCCTCTGACTGCCCAACTGGCCTCTGCCCTTCCCCACCTTCCTCCACAACCTCTGGAGCTACACTTCCACTCCCTGTTGGCTGTTACTCCTCTCCCTCAGAGTCAGACTCCAACCGAAGTATTACCCTATCCCCCCCGCAAGGCCCCCTCCCCCGGGACCAAGCAGATGGGGATGTTGAGGAAACCGAGCGTGGAAGTCGTGGACCAAACGAGCATGAACATCAGCGGCATTGACCCAGATGAAGTCCTCTGGTCCATAACCTTTCCATGCCACCAAATACTGAAATCGGCTCTGCAATTGGCGTGAATCTTGGATGCTGTCCACTTCGTACTCTGCTTCTCCCTGAGGGGCTAGCGGGGCCACCGATGGTGGAGCTGGTCTATGAGGGCTGTCGGCTGATATTGGAACTAACAAGGATTGATGAAAGACAGGATGGATACGCATGGTCCGTGGCAGGGAGAGGTGAAACGTCACAGGATTGATCACCACCTCAACCGGAAAAGGTCCCAAGTAATGGTGATTGAGCTTTTTCGATGGCTGCATTATTGGTAAGTACCAGGTAGAGAGCCAAACCCGATTGCCTACTGTTAAAGGTGGAACATCGCAATGATGTCAGTCTGCAAAGCCTTCTTGGCTCTCTCCAGTTGGTCTTGGATCATGTTGTGCATAGCTAAACTCTTGCAAGAACGTATCCACTGCCGGAATTGGGGAGTCAGACTGGGCCAAAAGAAATAGTCATGGATGAAAACTGTAACTGGCAAAGAACGGGGACACGTGGGTGGATGCATGTTGAGCATTGTTGTAAGCAAATTTTGCCACAGGCAGCACCTCTGCCCAATTGTCTTCTTGGGTGTTGCTGAAACAGCGGAGGTACTGCTCTAAAATAGCATTCACTCTCTCTGTCCTCCTCATCAGTTTTGGGGTGATAGGCGGACAACAGACAGGCCTGAACCTGCAGTTCCGCGAGTAGTGTCTGCCAGAAGCGTGCAGTAAATTGAACCCCCGGTAGCCCATTTGGTCTGGTAGCCCATGCAGCCAGAATACATGGGAGATAAATAACTGAGCCATCATCCTGGCCATAGTAAGACTCACACATAGAATAAAATGGGCCATTTTGGTCAGCATATCCACCACCAAAATGGTTGTAGCACCCTTTGATGGTGGCAACTCAGTGATGAAGTCCAATGAGACTGCCCCTAAGGTCTTTCTGGCGTGGGTAATGGCTGCAAGAGACCAGGGGGTGCACTAGGAGCATATTTGGCTTGTCGGCAGATCCCACAGGATGCCATATATCTCAACATGTCATGCTTAAGTTGTGGCCACTAAAATGTCCTAGAGATGAGGTGCAGCATTTTGAAAATCCCAAAGTGTCCTGCTGCCGGACTATCATGACATTGACATAGGATAAGGCCACGAAGAGGACCTCCAGGCATGTAAATGTGATCACAGAACTGCAACAGGTCCCCAATATACACCCAAGGAGTCTCTTGTCTCCCATTCCCATCCAGTTCTCAACACCGAACTGCCACAAATGGATCCTGCCACTGTACCTCCTGAATCTTAATTCGAAGGTCCACAGATTCCTCAGCAGCCACAAACCACTCCAAAAGAATCACTGTCTGGGGCAAGATTTTGTCCTCCCTTCAGGTATACTCGGGCTTCTGGAGTAGTGCATCAGCGTGTTGATTCCACCCACTTGAAACATAGGTCACCTGGAAATCAAATCAGGCAAAAAATGATGACCATCTCACCTGATGCTGGTTCAATGTCCAGGCTGTACGTAGGTGTTTCAAATTGCGATGATCTGTCTGAACCTCGATCTGGTGACGAGCCCCTTCCAGGTGGTGCTATCATGTCTCAAAAGCGACCTTAACAGCCAATAGCTCCTTGTACCATATCATATAGTTGTGCTCCAGAGCCGGGATGGGCCTGGGTCTTCCTCTGACTGCCCAGCCAGCCCCTGCCCTTCCCCAGCTTCCTCCACAACCTCCAGAGCCACACTTCCACTCCCTATCAGCTGTTCCTCCTCTCCCTTGGAGTCAGACTATAACTGGGGAATGATAGTAGGTGGATATGTCCTCATTGATGATCCTCACTCTGTCAGGGACCTTGGAGTACTCATATTAAATGACCTAAGCGCCAGAGCTCACTGTAACAGCATTGCCAAAAAGGCATTAAGAATTGTAAATCTAATTATCGAGCTTCGACGATCCTACCGGTTTATCCTCTGGAGTGAAGTCCAACACGTTATCCTGGTTGGGGAAAGGATGTCCGATCCTGCAGTTGCCAATATGTTGAATTGGTTGGGGAACGTTTTCCATTCCTGCAGACCCCATCCTGGTTCGGCTTCTCTATCCCTTATCAGCACGGACATGTGACACGGATGGGGGTGGGAGGAGGTATATTGCTCTGACTCCTCTCATTTCCCGAAATGAAACACGAAGGCTCATTGGCGGGAAACTGGGGGGAATTGAATCGTGGTTCGAAAAGTAAAACGCATAATGCTTGGTTAATTAGTTGCGTTTAGAATTGCGGGGTGGAGGCGAGTAGGATTAATGGGGAGGGCGGACGTTAGTTAGCTGCATGGGGTGGGACTACATGTTAAATAATGCTGAGATGCGAATGATCTCAGCGCTGACTTTATCCGGTATAGCCGTTGTTACTGTGTTTGAAGGAAGACAATCTAAAATAAACGTATATAATCACAAAAAAATCCTGTGAGTAACATAGCTTATTGCTAGAATTCCTGCAAAATCAAACGAAGGCTAACACTAATCTTATGAAGCTTCTCCTCTGGAAATATATTCAATTGCTAACTGGAGCATACAAAATTTTTGCTAGACCAACACTCAAATACAGCTCATCAGTCTGGAATCCGCACCGTATATCAGACATTAATATAATTGAGCAAGTCCAGAAGTATTTCACGAGAAGAGTATTACACTCCTCTGCTCACAACAAAATCCATGATGGCGAACCTATGGCACGCATGCCGCAGGTGACCCACAAAGCCATTCATGCCAGCATGTGAGCCGTAGGCAAACTTACCTCACTGTGCATGCGTGTGCCTCATAGCTGATTTTCAGCTGGTTTGAGGCCGTTTTTGGCCCCTGCAGGCTGAATAGGCCCATTTTGTCACTTCCTGTTAATACTGGAAGTGACGAAACGGACCTATTCGGCTGCAGAGGCTTTTTTCAAGGCTCCAGGAGGCCAAAAAAGGCCTAAAACCAGCCAAAAATCAGCTATGAGGTACAATTCAGGTAAGGGGGGGTGGGGGGATTGCTCCCGCATGCGCAGGGGGCGTGGGGGTGCGCGCACATTGCCTTCTGGGTACTGGTACACAATCGCACAAACACCAGCGCACACACAATTTTTGGCACAGGAACCCAAAAGGTTTAGCTACCACTGCCCTATATTACCAGGTTTGAGATTTTGGGCTTGGACAACCATGAACTATTTCGCCTATGGTTGATCTTAAGTGTAGCACACAAAATTATCTGCTACAATGTCCTACCAGTCAATGATTACTTCAGCTTCAACCACAACAATACAAGAACACACAACAGATTCAAACTCAATGTAAAGTGCTCCAAATTTGATTGCACAAAGTACAACTTTCAACAGAGTGATCACGGCCTGGAATGCACTACCTGACTCTGTTGTTACATCCTCTAACCCCCACTTCTTTAACCTCAAACTATCCACTATTGACCTCATCCCATTCCTAAGAGGTCTGTAAGGAGCGTGCATAAGTGCACAATCGTGCCTACCATCCCTGTCCTATTGTCCCCATTTATTCGTATGTATTTCCTTACTCATGTTTCTATTTAATACTTATTATCTTGTAAGGGATTGAGAAATAAAATAAATATATAAACTAAAAATGTAAGGGGAAAGCCCTGTCTGTGGACATTTTCAATTTAAATTTCAGTTCTTTTACGGATTGTATAATCTATCCTGAAAAAGAAGCTCTCCGTTGTTTTTTATGAACAGCTTTGCAAAGAGATCAAAAGGCTTCTGTGAAATAATTAGAGAAAAGATTCTCAGATCAAGGGACAGACCTGGGAGCTCTAATAAGTGCCTTTGAGCATTTTGGGGAAGAGAGACTGGTGTGCAGAAGGGGGAGATTGGTTGAGTTCCAAAGAGGCTTCAGTTATTGGAATAAAATGTCCTTTGGACAATTTTTGTTTATATTCTGTTGAGCCAATGCTGCTTCCTCTAGTTATTCCATTACAAACTTCCCTTTCCAATCTGCAGTTTCTTCATGGCTATATAAGGCACAGAATTTCTCTGAGTCTCTCCACTTTTGCTTTCATAACTTCTCCTTTCTGTAAAGTTTTCTGTAAAGAATTTTAATATAATGTAAACCTTGGAGCACTTCAGAACATCAACCTGCTGCATGGATGATGGTATTTTCACTGGTCTTTTTTAAAGGGTGGGGGGAGATCAATTTTCCCCAAGTACTTTGAAAGGATAAATCACTGTCTAGGTCAGGGATCTCCAATCTCTGGTCACTAAATGAAGTGGTATAAATCAAAGACTACCTGTATATAATTGGATATGAAAGGATTGATGGCCTCTCCTAGAGATTTCATGTAGATGTTAAACCACATTGCTTACTGAGGGTAATCCAGGCAGTTCCAGCTGCAAGAATGCAGAGGGAAAAATAATATCTCCTATCTAGATGAGTTTGGAAGCAATGTGGGCGGGCACATCAAGGTTTTGTCCTGTGTTTCATTCAGTGGGATGAGGCTTTGTCCTGTATCAATGGGATGAAGCATGCAATTGTTTAAGACTGCACATACAAACAAGACCTTCATCAATTTTTATGCTGCAGCACCTGCCTAATCTTGTGAAGGTAAGTAGGGGAAAGGATCATTCTTCAAGCTTCCCTCAGTTGTAAATATAATTTTGGGGAGTTATTCCTCACGATAGAGTATTAGATTGCTAGAGAGAATGTGGAGGAAGATGACAGGAAGTTCCTCTTCCGGCTCAGCCACGGGAGGATGATGGTATCGGCGGAGCCTCTTGTGTTGCTTGGAGGGTCGAAGCGGCTTCTGGAAGGTGAGTGGAGGGCGGGTCGGAGGAGAATCCGGGAGCAAGTCGGGCCCTTTGGGTTCTTCTAAGGCCTGGAAATAGCGAAGAGACAGGAATGAAACATGCGGGCTGCTGCTGCTCCATAATCTTTCTGTCCCCAAACGTTTTTATCCTTTTGCTGCACGATTTAAAACTGCAGCCCGAGATTTTTCCGCCGGTAGATTTGGGAGATTTAAAGAAATCTTGACATATATATTTTCCCATTTCTTAACCACCCACTTCCTCGCCCTTCACGTAACACTTGAATCCTTGTGGTTTTATTGAGATGTCGCTTTCCTGGCAAGGAGGAGTTTTAGGGGCAAAGGAGAAGTTTGCATAGGATTTGTTCACTGTTTCATCTGTTAGTGGCTTTTAAAAAACAGATTAAAGAAAATTGAACCAATGCATTTCTGAGTCATTTTGCAGACTGAAATATATGTAATTGTTTACATAAATAAATTCTCAGGAGTGTATTTCTGTCTCAATAGGAACACACACTCAGTGCATTCAGACGGTATTCAGACCCCCTTTCGCTTCTGTCGATTTTGTTATGCTGCAGCCTGATTTTACACTTGTTGACATTCATTTCTTCCTCATTCCTGTACATGACAAAGTAAAAACAGAATTTTAGAAAATGCCTGTAAATTTATTAAAAACAAAAAAACCTGAAAAACCACATTGGCACTTGTGGAAGCACTTTTGGCAGCAATTACAGCCTCATGTCTTTTTGGGTATGAGGGGATAAGCTTTGTGCACCTGGATTGGGGGATTTTCTGCCAATCTTCCTTGCAAATCCTCTCAAGCTCAGTCAGGTTGGCTGGCGACCATCGGTGGAGAGCCATTTTCAGGTTCCTCTAGAGATATTCAATAGGGTTCAAGTCAGAGCTCTGGCTGGGCCCCTCTAGGACATTCACAGAGTTGTCCCTATTTTGTCTTGGCTGTGTGCTTGTCATGTTGAGAAGTGAACTTTCTGCCTAGTCTGAGGTCCTGAGTGCTGTGGAATAGGTTTTCATTGAGGATATCCCTGTACTTTGTTGCATTCACCTTTCCCTCAACCCTGACCAGTCTCCCAGTAACTGCAGCTGAAAAACACCCCCACAGCATGATGCTGCCACCACCATGCTTTGCTGTTGGGATTGACATTGGGCAGGTGATGAGCAGTGCCTGGGTTTCTCCAGACATAACATTTAGAAGTGACAGGTTCGTTGTGCACTGAGGAGAGGCTTCTGTCTAGAGTTACTGCCATAACGCCCAGAAGGGTGGAGGGCTGCAATGATGGTTGTCCTTCTGGAACTAGGTCCCATCTCCAACAAAATCTCGGAAGCTCAGTCAGAGTGACCAGCTCTTCTATCCCAATTGCTTAGTTTGACCGGACGACCAGTTCTTGGAAAAGTCCTGATTGTGCCAAACATTTTCCACGTGAGAATTATGGAGGCCACTGGTCCCTTAGGAAACTTCGGTGGAGCAGAAATTTTTACTGTAGCCTTCCCCAGATCTGTGCCTCACAATAATCCTATCTCTGAACACTGTAGGCAGTTCCTTTATCCTCATAGCTGCTGTTCTGCTACAGTATGCATTATCAGCTATGAGGCCTTCAATGGAGAGGTGTGTGCCTTTCCAAATCATGTCCAATCAATTTAATTTACCTCAGGTAGACTCCAATCAAGGTGTAGAACCATGTCAGCAACAATCAAGGGAAATGGGAGGCACCTGAACTAAATTTCAAGTGCTGTTGCAAAGGGTCTGAATATGCCAATGTGATATTTCAGTTTTTTTCCTTTTACTAAATTTACAGACTATATAGATTAAGGAGGGGAAAAATGAAGTTAAACAACTGTAGAATCAAGCTGCAGCATAACAAAATTGACAACTGTAAAGGGGATCTGAATACTTTCTGAATGCACTGTATTGAGAAAGATAAAAACATTTCAGGTTAAGTGAAAGGTTAAGGCTTGGGATGTCTTGCCCAAAATGCCTGCAGAGCATTTTGAGGAAGGGAGACTGATGTATACAAGAGGCAGGTTGGTTGAGCTCCAAAGAGGCTTCAGTTGTTGGAATAAAATGCCCTGTGGAGAGTTTTTAATTTATACTCTATTGACCCAGTCCTGCTTCCTCTACTTATTCCATTACCGTCTTCCATTTCCAATTTTCAGGTTTTCTCAAAATTCTTGTCTATTTAAGGCACAGAATTTCTGTGTCTTTCCACCTTCGCTTTCATAGCATTCCCTTTCTGTAAAGCCAACAAGCATGGTATGTAAGATGGCATTGTCATATGTCGTACTTATTGATGGGCTGCTTACTGACAGAGATGGTAGTCCCAATTGTAGTCAGTAAGTGAGCACTACTTGAATTAGGATGTCACCAGAGTGGTTGTGGAAAATATCTTCTGCCCTTACTTGGAGCTGAGGACTTCCAAGGGCAAAACTGAACATGAAATCTTGCAGAGGGTTTAGGCATCATTTGATCACGTAAAAACCCACAATCTCTAAAGTTAGCTCAGAAGCTTTGACTGTAACTATTTTGGGATAATTTTCAGACTAAAACATGGATTCTCTACATACATACAATTATAGGCATGTGTATTTTTATTTCTCTCTGTATGCATATATTTACAACTGTACAATGTATCCCCAGCAATTCCAGTCATAGCTCATGATAAAGCTTTGCACTGCTAAGAATTTGTGAATCACCAAAGTGAAAAAGAGAATTTCATGACTGAATGGATACGAATGTCACATGTCACATGTGTCAAATGAATCATAACTAATATAAGAGGTTATTCTTGACTGTGGCATGTTTGCTTATTTATTGCAATTTATACTTTTTCTTTATTTCACCTCTACAACCATTTTATAAAGAATTAAAGTTACATTTTTCTTTGAATCTTATAGACAAAGAGGATGGCGATAAGAGCACTCTGGAAAACTGAGAATAACAAGCAACATTGGAAAAGAAAGTAAAGGCAGCCAGAAATCAAAATATTTTCTATTTCCTTCATAAAACCACAAAATTCTTCTCCTTTCCCAGCAGTTGAGAGACAAGAAGAGAAAATTAAGAGGAGATTTCAAGCTAGAAAAAGTAGAGTATGAGAAACTCAAGAATATGCTACATAGAAGATTAAGAGAGATTATATTTCATTCAGAAAAAGAGGGGTATCTCTGAAAGTCAGCAGGGAGAAAAAGGTCTATTAGATAGCCACACAGGGCAAAGTGTGGTGGAGGCCTGGCCCTGTGAGGAGGAAAACAGCTGGAATTAAAGCTCCAGTAAACAAATGATTACATATATATTTTACCTCAAGAATATCACCAGCCTTGTGACACATCAGAAGACTCACACAGGAGAGAAACTGTATGAGTGTCCTGACTGTGGGAAAAGTTTCAGTAAGAATTCCCATCTGGTTGTATACCAGAGGACTCACATAGGTGAGAAACCATATAAGTGCCCAAAGTGTGTGAAACCTTTCAGTAGGAATTCCCACCTGATGACACATCACAGAACACACACAGTACAAAAGGTATTACTGTCCAGATTGAGGCAAAAGTTTCACTCAGAATTCTGACCTAATGACAAATGAGAGGACTCATTCCCAGGACAAACCATATGAATGTCCTGAATGCAGGAAAAGTTTCAGTCGGAATTCCAGCCTCATTACACACCGGAGGACTCACACAAGAGATAAACCGTATGAGTGTCCAGTGTGTGGGAAAAGTTTCAGTCATAAGTTCAAACTTGTTCAACACCAGAGGACTCACACAGGAGACAAACCGTATGAATGTCCAGATTGTGGGAAATGTTTCAGTTGGAATTTCCAGGTGGTGACACATCAGAGGACTCACACAGGAGAGAAACCGTATAAGTGTCCATATTGTGGGAAAAGTTTCAGTCAGAATTCCAGTCTTGTGCAACACCAGAAGACTCACACAGGAGAGAAACCTTTTGAATGTCCAGAGTGTGGGAAAAGTTTCAGTCAGAATTCCAGCCTTGTGCAACACCAGAAGACTCACACAGGAGAGAAACCTTTTGAATGTCCAGAGTGTGGGAAAAGTTTCAGTGATAATTCCAACCTTGTGAAACACCAGAGGACTCACACAGGAGACAAGCCGTATGAATGTCCAGAATGTGGGAAATGTTTCAGTCAGAATTCCAACCTCATGATGCACCAAAGTATTCATACAGGAGAAAAACCGTATGAATGTCCAGATTGTGGGAAATGTTTCAGTCAGAATTCCAACCTTGTGAAACACCAGAGAATTCACACAGGAGACAAACCGTATGAGTGTTCAGATTGTGGGAAAAGTTTCAGTCAGAATTCCAGCCTTGTGCAACACCAGAAAACTCACACAGGTGAGAAACCTTTTGAATGTCCAGAGTGTGGGAAAAGTTTCAGTGATAATTCCAACCTTGTGAAACACCAGAGGACTCACACAGGAGACAAACCGTATGAGTGTCCAGATTGTGGGAAAAGTTTCAGTCAGAATTCCAAGCTGGTGACCCATCAGAGGACTCACACAGGAGACAAACCGTATGAGTGTCCAGATTGTGGGAAAAGTTTCAGTCAGAATTCCAACCTTGTGAAACACCAGAGGACTCACACAGGATACAAACCGTATGAGTGTCCAGAGTGTGGGAAACGTTTCAGTGATAATTCCAATCTTATGAAACACCAGAGGACTCACAAAGGACAGAAACCATATGAGTGCCCAAAGTGTGGGAAAAGTTTCAGTAGGAATGCCCACCTGATGACACACCAGGGAACTCACACGGTACAAACTGTATAAGTGTCCAGAGTGTGGCAGAAATTTCAGTCAGAATTCCGGGTTAATCACACACCAGAGGTTCATTCCCAGGACAAACTGTACAAATGTCCAGATTGTGGGAAACGTTTCAGTCAGAATTCCAGCTCGGTGACATACCAGATTATTGAATTCCCACAATTGGATTTTCCATCTTCTACCTTGGTGTCCTCTATATTTTGAGTGCCAGAATTTCCCAACCACCATACACGTAGTCCTTGAGATACAAGTGTAATGGGGCCTATCAATTATGCTTTTATGTTGCAATCACAGTTAAACGGGATTGCTTTGCTTAACTACCCCTACCCCCTCTCTCCCTGATAAAGCTATTTAATGAATATGTGAGTTATTAAGTGGAACACCTCAGTTGGAGTGCAAGCCCAGGCTTGCATTCCCAAGGCTTCCTCTACCTCAGCCCTTTGTTCGCCCCAATCCTTTCCCTTTTCCACAGGGTTCCCACTGGCTTCTTCCTCCCCCCCTCACAAGGTCCCCACAGGCTTTTCCCCTCTCCCACTGGGTTCCTGTAGTCCTTAGACCTCACTCCCACCCCAGCAGGCTTCACAGTCTCCTCTTCCTTACCTTTTGAAGATCACTGAACTTCATTTTTAGGAAAGAGGGCAGGACATGCATCCCTGGGCCTCATGTCTGGAACTCATCCCTGGGCCATGCAGTGGAAAGTGCATTTTCTGGCTCATTGACCTTCAGGAAAGGGACAAACTACTCTGTTTTGCTATCTTAACACTGTGCCTTAAGGGATTGTGGGCACCTTGAAAATGATGGCTGCTTCCAGGAGATCTTCAAAATATAAGTGTGTGATGGGTGTGCTGGGAGTTAGTCCAAAGCTCCGTGAAAAAAAGCAGTGTAAAATTTCACATGTAGAGGCTGTTCTGCCTTGCAGATGAACCCTATGAAGGAGACCTGTAGGAATATTGAGTTGAAGAGAAAAGTGATTGTGCTTTTGATTACAGCATCTCCAGATTTATTAGCAACTTCTGCTGGAAACTCATTTTTTTGGGAGGTGCCTGCTTGTTTCCCTTTGATGGCTGCCGGGCGACATCAGCACCATAATGCCGATGTATTTGTTGCATCCTCTTTGGTGGTGGTGGTTTGAGAAAAAAACTACAATGGAAAACGTTTCATTTTTAAAAATGTATCGTGTAAGAACTCTCAATAGCTTTTGACAAGAAAAAACTGGGTGTTGTCAGCGTTGCTATGAAAATTAGGGCAAGGCAAGATGCCCAGAGTTGCTTCAAACTCTGAGATGTGCAGTCAATAAGTTTACTAATAAAATTATGATGATGATGGGTTGAAGGACCTAGATACGTCTAGGCCAGGGGATTGCAACCTTAAACATTCAAAGAGCCATTTGGACCCATTTCCCAAGGGAAAAAAAAACATCGGGAGCCACAAAACCTGGGTGGGCGTGGGCGATTCAGTGTCACTGACTCCCACCTAGTCACATGATCCCCTAGCGATGCCTACCTAACCAATCATTAGAGCAGAAAATGTTTGTTAAAAAACACTAGGAACTACAAAACCCTTTTGACACCCCTCTTTCCTCTCTCTCTTTCCCTCTCTCTCTGTCTCAACCCTCTCTGTATCTGTGTGTCTATGTCTCTCCCCTTCTGTCTGTTTGTCTCTTTCCCTCCTTCTCTCTTCCCTCTCTCTGTCTCTCTCTCTTTCTCTCCCCCCTCTATCACCCTCTTTTTCTCTCCCCCCAGGGGGTGGGTGGAAAAAACCCCTGAACTGGTAGTGGGTAGTGGGAATCCAGAGGCCAACAAGAACAGGAGCGCCGAAGACCAGGAGGAAGGGGGGGGGAGGGAATCCCCAGGTTCGGGAATGGAAGAGGGATTCCTTAGGGGAGGGGAGCAGAGCGAGGTGGGGTTTCCCCAATTGCGCCCCCTCCCCTTCCGAATCCCCGCCTTTCCTCGCAAGGTTTTCTGCTTCGTCAGAATCGCTGCGCCGCCGCTTCTCCTCGGTTGCGCGAACGGCTCTCCGATCCCCTTAAAATCCTCTCTCCAAGGCCCCCCCCCTCCTTCCCCGCAGCCCAACATTTGGTGCAGCCCGGCTCCCAGGGTGGGGCCGCCGTTCCCATATTGCCCTGTGGCTGCTGGGGAGGATCAGCCTCCCAGGGTCTGAAGGAGGAAGAGGATCTGGGCTCAAAGGGATCGTGGCTGGAGGGCTCCCTCCAAGGGCGTGAACACTGCTAGGAAGCCGGTGGCATCTCGAGGGTTACGGAGATCAGAGAGGCGTCCAACTGAGCTTTCTTGGAGATGCAGCACCTGAATCTGCCTCTCTTACCTGCCCAGATTCCCTTTCTGATGTATCCCTGTTTCTTTCTGCCCACGTGACTGAACAGCCCTGTCTGCAAAGGTTTTCAATTTCAATTCTTTTACGGATTTATAATCTATTCTGAAAAAGAAGCTCTCCGTTGTTTTTTACGAACAGTTTTGCAAAGAGATCAAGTGGCTTCTTTGAAATAGAGAAAAGATGCTCAGTTTAAGGGACAGACCTGGGAGCTCTAATAACTGTCTTCGAGCATTTTGGGGAAGGGAGACTGGTGTGCAGAAGGGGGAGTTTGGATGAGCTCCAGAGTGGCTTCAGTTGTTGGAATAAAATGTCCTTCGGATGATTTTTGTTTATATTCTGTTGAGCCAATGCTGCTTCCTCTAGTTCAGCGTTTTCAACCACTGTGCTGCGGCACACTAGTGTGCCGTGAGATATTGTCTGATGTGCCGTGGGAAAAATTCCAATTTCATCCTTAACATGCGGCTTCGGCTCACAAATAGACCAATCATTAATGATTGGTCTATTTGTGAGCCGAAGAGCATGTTACGGGCTATAAATAGCTCCGGTGTCACTGTTACACTGACAGGAGGAGACATCGCAGTAGATCGCCGATGGATCTGGACTCTGGAGGATTATCGCGGACGCAGCACAGAAGAGCGCTGAGTGATGGATCTGGATGGAGACATGCGCAGAAGAGTGCTGAATGTGACGGACAGCGGTGGTGTGCCTCGTGATTTTTTTCATGAAAAAAGTGTGCCTTTGCACAAAAAAGGTTGAAAAACACTGCTCTAGTTATTCCATTACAAACTTCCCTTTCCAATCTGCAGTTTCTTCATGGCTATATAAGGGATAGAATTTCTCTGAATCTCCACTTTCTCTTACATAACTTCTCCTTTCTGTAAAGTTTTCCGAAAGTATTTTAATGTATTGTAAACCTTGGAGCACTTCAGAACTTACTAACTTCAATCATGGATGATGGTATTTTGATTAGGCTTTTTGTGGGGAGATCAATTTTCCCCATGTGCTTTGAAAGGATAAATCACTGTCTAGGTCAGGGATCCCCAATCCCTGGTCACTAAATGAAGTGGTATAAATCAAAGACTACCTGTATATAATTGGATATAAAAGGATGAATGGCCTCTCCTAGAGATTTCATGTAGATTTCAAACCACGTTGCTTACTGAGGGTAATCCGGGCAGTTCCAGCTGCAAGAATGCAGAGGGAAAAATAATATCTCCTATCTAGATGAGTTTGGAAGCAATGTGGGTGGGCACATCAAGGTTTTGTCCTGTATTTCATTCAATGGGATGAGGTTTTGTCCTGTATTTCATTCAATGGGATGAGGTTTTGTCCTGTATCAATGGGATGAAGCTGGCAATTGTTTAAGGCTGCACATACAAACAAGACCTTCATCAACTTTTATGATGCAGCACCTGCCTAATCTTGTGACAGTGAGTAGGGGAAAGCATCACTCTTCAAGCTTCCCTCAGTTGCAAATATAGTTTTGGGGAATTATCTTGCACCCCCAAGAGAAAGAACTGGCTGGAATAGTCTTCACTGATCCTCAAGGGAGATGTGCTTTGTCCCTGCTTGATGACACATTGTGTTCTCCCCATGGATGCTTTGCTTGGTTGCAAAAGAAGCTCCTGGCTCAGTTGGAGTGACAATGAAGGCATCCCTACCAGACCCCCAAGAACAGACTAGGGCTAGAGCCTTCCATTCAACAGCTTCACTGTTACAACTCCAGTCATTTGCCAATGCAGATTTTGAACCTTATCCTGCACGTCCCCAGATGTCAAAGTGGGTGAAACAATCTTCACCTGCCCCCAAGGGAGGACCATTTTCAGGTTGCGTATTATAGGTCATTTCCCTCCTAGGACACTTTCCTTTGTTTTAATTCAAGAAAGAGGGAAAATGAGCGTGCTCTCATGGCAGACCTGAAAGAAAAGATATAGGATAGATTGTCATTCCTGTGCTCGGTGGGAGTCGAATAAGATTCGATGGCTCCGAAAAAAACACGGAATCCATGAAAGCCTCTTGCAAAACGCTGCAGGGTTAGAGATAGGACGAGGGTGAATTTCAACCTTATGTCGCTAGATGGCGCTTTGCAAAGAAGCAACATTCGCGCCTGGAAAGCAGAGAATAAAAGTACAGCAATGGCATCATTAATATTGACATTACACCGGAGGGAGAGAGACCGATCTGGAACGAATGGAAACGATAGAGTATTATATTGCTAGAGAGGATGTGAAGGATGACAGGAAGTTCCTTTTCCGGCTCAGTCACGGGAGGATAATGGCGTCCGAGGAGTTTCTTGGAGGGTCGAAGCAGCTCCTGGGAGGTGAGTGGAGGGCAGGTCAGAGGAGAATCCGGGAGCAAGTCGGGCCCTTTGGGTTCCTCCATGGCCTGGAAGCAGCGAAGGGACAAGAATGTAGCATACGGGCTGCTCCTGCTGCTGCACAGTCTTTCTCTCCCCAAACATTTTTATCCTTTTGCTGCACGATTTAAAACTGCAGCCCGAGATTTTTCTGCCGGCAGATTTGGGAGATTTATTTATTATTTATTTATTTATTTATTATTTATTATTTAAATTTATATACCGCCCTTCTCCCAAGGGACTCAGGGCAGTGTACAGCCCATCTAAAACCCACAAATATACAAAAATTAAAAAAGTATTAAATTAATCGGCTGATAAATGAGACTAAAAAGACCCCGCCCCACCTCTTAAAACCCCAATTTAAAATTAAATACTATGGAGACCAAATTAAAACCATTATCTCAGCCCAGGCCGGCCTGCTCAAAGAGCCAGGTCTTCAACGCGCGCCTGAAGGCCCTCAGGTCCGTGCCAGTATGGAGCTCCGGTGGCAGAGTATTCCAGAGGGCGGGGGCACCCACAGAAGGCTCTACCCCTCGGCGCCGCCAGACGACACATAGCGGCCGACGGCACCCGGAGCAGACCCTCTCTGTGGGAACGCACCGGCCTGTTGGAGATCACTGGCAGAATGCGGTCCTGGAGGTAACCTGGTCCCATGCCATGGGTCGCCCTAAAGGTCAAAACTAGAACCTTAAAGTGAACCCGGAGAGCCACCGGCAGCCAATGCAGCTCGCGCAGGAGAGGCGTCACATGGGCGCTACGCATTTAAAGAAATCTTGATATATATATTTTCCCGTTTCTGAACCACCCATCTCTCTCGTCCTTCACGTAACACTTGAATCCTTGTGGTTTTTGTCGAGATACTGCTTTCGTGGCAAGCGAGGAATTTCGGGGCAAAAGGGAAATCTGCATAGGATTTGCTCACCATTTCATCTGTTAGTGGCTTTAAAAAAAAAACAGATTAAAGAAAATTGAGCCAATGCACTTCTGAGTCATTTTGCAAACTGAAATACACGTAATTGTTTACATAAATAAATTCTCAGGAATGTATTTCTGTGTCAATAGGAACACACACTCAGTGCATTCAGACTGTATTCAGACCCCCTTTCGCTTTTGTCGATTTTGTTGTACTGCAGCCTGATTTTATACTTGTTGACATTCATTTTTTCCTCATTCCTGCACATGACAAAGTGAAAATAGAATTTTAGAAATTTATTAAAAACAAAAAAACCCTGAAAAACCACATTGCCATAAATATTCAGATCCTTCACTCAGCAATTACAGCCTCAAGTCTGTTTGGGTGGGAGGTGATAAGTTTTGCACACCTGGATTGGGGAATTCTCTGCCGTTTTTCCTTGCAAATCTTTTCAAGCTCAGTCAGGTTGGCTGGCGACCATCGGTGGAGAGCCATTTTCAGGTTCCTCCAGAGATATTCAATAGGGTTAAAGTCAGAGCTCTGGCTGGCCCCCTCTAGGACATTCACAGAGTTCTCCCTAAGCCACTCCTATGCTGTCTTGGCTGTGTCCTTGTCCTGTTGAGAAGTGAACCTTTGGCCCAGTCTGAGGTCCTGAGCGCTGTGGAACAGGTTTTCATTGAGGATATCCCTGTACTTTGCTCCATTCAGCTTTCCCTCAACCCCTCAACAGGGTCTCCCAGTCCCTGCAGCTGAAAAACAGCCCCATAGTGTGATCTGCCACCACCATGCTTTGCTATTGGGATGACATTGGGCAGGTGATGAGCAGTGCCTGGGTATCTCCAGACATAACATTTAGAAGTAACATGTTTGTTTCATCAGACCGGAGAATCTTGTTCCTCACAGAGTTTTTCAGGTACTTTTTACAAACTCCAAGCAGGCTTCCATGTGTTGTGCACTGAGGAGAGGCTTCTGTCTAGTCACTCTTCCATAACGCCCAGAAGGGTGGAGGGCTGCAATGATTGTTGTGCTTCTGGAATTCTGTCCTGTCTCCAAAGAGGATCTCTGAAGCTCAGTCAGATCTTGGGCCTTTCTACCTTCAATCTTTGGCCCTTCTACCCCAATTGCTCAGTTTGACTGGACAACCAGCTTTTGGAAGAGTTCTGGTTGTGCCAAACTTTTGAGAATTATGGAGGCCATTATGCCCTTAGGAACCTTCGGCGCAGCAGAAATTTTACTGTAGCCTTCCCCAGATCTGTGTCTTACAATAATGCTGTCTTTGAACTCTGCAAGCAGTGCTTTTTTACCTTATGCCTGCTATTCTGCTACAGTATGCATTGTTACCTCTTCTATAGAGAGGTGTGTGCCTTTCCAAATCATGTCCAATCAAGTTAATTTACCACAGCTGGACTCCAATCAAGATGTAGAATCATATCAGCAACAATAGAGGGAAATGGGAGGCACCTGAACTAAATTTCAAGTGCTGTTGCAAAGAGTCTGAATACTTATGCCAATGTGATATTTCAGTTTTGTTTCCTTTTACAGACATTTCTAAACTTCTGTTTTCACTTTGTCACTATGGGATACTCTATGTAGATTAAGGAGGAAAAAATGAAGTTCAACAACTGTAGAATCAAGCTGCAGCACAACAAAATTGACAACAGTAAAGGGGACCTGAATACTTTTTGAATGCACTATATTTTGAAAGATAAAAACATTTCAGGTTAAGTGACAGCCCTAGGATGTCTTCCCAAAATGCCTGCAGAGTATTTTGAGTAAGGGGGACTGATATGCACAAGAGGCAGGTTGGTTGAGCTCCAAGGCGGCTTCAGTTGTTGGAATAAAATGCCCTGTGGAGAGTTTTTGTTTATATTCTATCGACCCAGTCCTGCTTCCTCTAGTTATTCCATTACCATCTTCCCTTTCCAATTTTCAGGTTTTCTCAAAATTCTGTCATTTAAGGCACAGAATTTCTGTGTTTTTCCACCTTCGCTTTCATAGCATTCCCCTTCTGTAAAGCCAACAAGCATGGTCTGTAAGTTGGCATTGTCATATGACATCATGCTTAACGATTGGATTGCATACTGACACTGATGCCAATCCCAATTGCAGTTAGTAAGTGAGCACTAGTTGAATTAGGATGTTGCCAGAGTGGTTGTGAAAAATATCTTCTGCCTTTACTTGGAGCTTAACACTTCCATGGGCAAAGTGAACATGAAATATTGCAGAGAGTTTAGGTATCATTTGATCAAATAAAAACCCACAATCTCTAAAGTTAGCTAAGAAGGTTCAACTGTAACCATTTTGGGATAACTTTCAGACTAAAAACACATGGATTTTCCACATACATACAGTTATAGGCGTGTGTATTTTTATTTCTCTCCGTATGTATATATTTACAACTGTACAATGTATCCCGAGCATTTCCAGATATATTTGATGATAAGGTTTTGCACTGCTAAGAATTTGTGAATCACCAAAGTGAAAAAGAGAATTTCATGACTGAATGGATATGAATGTGTCACATGTGTCCAATGAATCATAACTAATGTAAGAGGTTATTTTTTATTGTGGCATGTTTGCTTATTCATTGTAATGTATACATTTTTCTTTTTTTTCACATTTTCTGCAACCATTTTATAAAGAATTAAAGTTACATTTTTCTTTGAATCTTATAGACAAAGTGGATGGCTACAAGAGCACTCTGGAAAACTGAGAATAACAAGCAACATCGGAAAAGAAAGCAAAGCCAGCCAGAAATCAAAATATTTTCCACTTCCTTCAGAAAACCACAGAATTCTTCTCCTTTCCCAGCAGTTTGAGAGCCTAACGAGAAAAATTAAGAGAAGATTCCAAGCTAGAAAGAGTAGAGTATGAGAAACTCAAGAATACGTTACATGAAAAATCAAGAGACATTATATTTCATTCAGAAAAAGAAAGGAGGAAAACTGTTGGAATTAAAGCACCACTAAAAAAATGATCACACATATTTGACCGCAAATATATGAGTGTTGTAAAAGCTCCTATTGTGCCTATTATGGGAAAAGTACAGATTGTAAATCATAACGGATTATCAACGAGAGGATCCACATTGTAGAAAAGCTATAGAAATGCTATAAATGTGAGAAATGGTTTAGCCTGAACAGCTCTCTTGTAAAGGATATCTGTAGGTGGCCTGCAAGTGCTTTCATTGTGGTAAAGGCTTTAGCTAGCAAAGCAACATCGGAGGACTCACACCAGGGAGAAACTGTAAGTGCCCAATTTGAGGGAAAAGCTTCATTAGAAATTCTCACCTCATGAGACACCTGAAGACTCACCCAGGGAGAAATCTTTTGAATGTCCTGACTGTGGGAAAAATTTCAGTCACAATTCCACCCTGATAATACACGAGAAGACTCTCACGGGAGAGAAACATTTTGCATGTCCTGACTGGGAAAAATTTCAATCAGAATTCCCAACTGGTGGTACACCAGAGGACTCATATGGTACAAACCGTATGAGTGTCCAGATTGTGGCAAAAGTTTCAATCAGAATTCCGGCATAATGACACACCAGAGGACTCATTCCCAGGACAAACCGCATGAATGCCCTGAGTGTGGGAAAAGTTTCAGTCGTAATTCCAGTCTGGTAACACACCAGAGGACTCACACAGGAGAGAAACCATTTGAATGTTCAGAATGTGGGAAATGTTTCAATAAGAATTCCCACCTGGTGACACACCAGAGGACTCACACAGGAGATAAACCGTATGAATGTCCAGAGTGTGGGAAACGTTTTAGTCATATTTCCAATCTGATAAGTCACCGAAGGATTCACACAGGAGAGAAACCGTATGAGTGTCCAGAATGTGGGGAAAGTTTCAGTCAGAATTCCACCCTCGTGACACACCAGAGGACTCACACAGGAGAAAAACCATATGAATGTCAGTGTGGGAAAAGTTTCAGTCATATTTCCAGTCTGGTAAAACACCAGAGGACTCACACAGGAGAAAAACCGTATGAATGTTCAGAATGTGGGAAATGTTTCAGTAATAATTCAGACCTGGTGACACACCAGTGGACTCACTCTGAGGACAAACCGTATGAGTGTCCAGATTGTGGTAAAAGTTTCAGTCAGAATTCCGGCCTAATTATACACCAGCGGACTCATTCCCAGGACAAATTGTATGAATGTCCAGAATGTAAGAAAAGTTTCAGTCATAATTCCCAGCTGATAACACACCAGAGGACTCACACAGGAGAAAAACCATATGAATGTCCAGAGTGTGGAAAATGTTTCAGTAAGAATTCCAATCTGGTGACACACCAGAGGACTCATACAGGAGAGAAACCATATCAGTGTCCAGAGTGTGGGAAAAGTTTCAGTCATAAGCACACCCTGGTGATACACCAGAGGACTCACACAGGGGACAAACCATATGAGTGTCCAGAGTGTGGGAAAAGGTTCAGTCAGAACTCCAGCTTGGTGACACACCAGAGGACTCACACTGGAGAGAAACCGTATGAGTGTCCAGTGTGTGGGAAAAGGTTCAGTAATAATGCCAGCTTGGTGACCCACCAGAGGATTCATACAGGGGAGAAACCGTATGAATGTCCTGATTGTGGGAAAAGCTTCAGTCAGAATTCCAGCCTTGTAATACACCAGAGGACTCACACAGGAGAGAAACCATATGACTGTCAGTGTGGGAAAAGTTTCAGTCATATTTCCAGTATGGCAAAACACCAGAGGATTCACACAGGAGAAAAACCCATATGAATGTTCAGAATGTGGGAAATGTTTCAGTAATAATTCCGACCTGGTGACACACCAGAGGACTCACAAAGAGGACAAACCGTATGAGTGTCCAGATTTTGGCAAAAGTTTCAGTCAGAATTCCAACCTTGTGGACACCAGAGGACTCACACAGGAGAGTAACCATATGTGTGGCCAGAGTGTGGGAAAAGGTGGTCAGAATTCGAGCCTGGTGACACACCAGAGGACATTTTAGTCAACACATCTCAAGAATTATACCTATGATTAGAGGAAAAAATGGGTGATGTTACTTTAATAAAGTGTAGCTACCTGTTTCTGGTGATCAACAGAACTTTCTGCATATTTCCTTTTGCAGAAGTGTGGTATTCTTCAAAAAGGCTTTTGGGTGGTGTTTTTTATATTGATTATGGAATTCCCACAATTGGAATTTCTACCTTCTACCTTGGTGTCCTGCAGATTTTGAGTGCCCAGAATATCCCAACCACCATACAAATAGTCCTCGAGATATAAGGGTAGTGGGCCCTATCAATTATGCTTTTATGTTGCAATCACCATTAAATGGAGCTGCTTTGCTTAACTACCCCCACCCCCTTGTTTCCCTGATGAAGCTGTTCAATGAATGTGTGAGTTATTAAGTGGAATATTGACTACCTGAGTGTTGTAGGCATAGCTCAGGCCCAGACTTGCATTCCAAAGGCCTCCTCTACCTCAACCCTGTGATCACCCCAGTCCTTTCCCTTTATGATAGAGTTCCCACTGGCTTCTTCCCCCTCCCCTGCAAGGTTCCCACAGGCTTTTCCCCACTCCCACTGGGTTCCTGCAGTCCTTAGACCTGACTCCCACCCCAGAATGCCTCACAGCCTCCTCTTCTTTACCTTTTAAAGATCACTGAATCTCATTTTGGGGAAAGAAGGCAGGACATGCATCTCTGGGCTGCATGACTTATGTTGTGGAATCATTTTTAGTGTGCCTGGAATTCATTATGGCGACAGCAGGAATCAAATGTGCCATCAGTCATGAGTCCCTTCATGCCCACAAGACATTTAAGTCCAGCCCACCTTTAATTTCTTTGACTCTTATCTACTTCCAAACTGCTTTGATCATTGTTAAGATTCTTGTAGAAATCTTTAGCTTGCAATAAATCTTTATACCCATTTGAACAGCCTGGATCTTCTGATTTTCCCTGAGGGCATTGTCTCTCTCCCGGCCTCCCCCAGCTCCCTATTTCCCCCATACCAACCCCTAGCAGACATGGGAGCAAGCAGCCAAATTGAAGAAAGCTTGCAACTCTCATTCAAAGAGCCCCTCCCTGGAGAGAGGAATTCTGAGGGACAGATCCTCCCCTAGAGTTCCTCTCCTCTTACTCATCCTCATCAAAGAACATTTTTCCTGGATATCTCCTGCCCCCCCCCCCCATGTTTTTCCTGCCCCCATTCTTTGCCCCTCTGTTCTGTGCAGTCCTCCTGTTGCCTTCCCTGTCCCACATTCTTCCCTCAGAGCTGGTGGGATGGTAAGGCTGAGCTGGGCTGGATCTTCCCTGCAAATCAGCTGATCAGATGGTCCCAGATAGGAACGGTTGAGCCCCAAAGGAATTGCCAGCAACCCATGATCTCTCCATGGATACCTTGGAGAAACTAGTCACTAGAACAGGGGTCCACAACCTTAAACATTCCAAGAGCTTTTTGGACCTGTTTCCCATAGAAAACACCGGGAGCCACAAAACCTGGGTGGGCATGGCCAACTCGACATCACTCCCACCCAGTCGCGTGAAATCCCCCAGCCACGGCTATCCAAGTTTTGTGGTTCCCGGTATTTTCTTTTAAACAGGTATCTTTCTGTATGTCTCTTTCTCTCATCTCTCTCCTGATCTCTCTCCCTCATCTCTCTTTTTCTCTTTCATCTTTCTCCCCCCCCCTCTAATCTCTCAACTCTCTTTTTCCCTCTTTCTTTCTCCCTACCTATTTTTAATCTCTTTCCCATCTCTCTCTCATCTCTCTTTTTTTCTCCCTCACATCTCTCTCTCATTTCTTCCTCTTTCTCTCCTCTCTCACCCCCCCCCTCTCTTTTTTTCTACCTCTCTCATATATATATCGTTTGTGTGCGTGTTTCATCTTGAACCATTTCCAAAAACAGGCGAGGGAGAGAGGCCGAGTTGGAACGAATTGAAACGATAGAGTATTAGATTGCCAGAGTGGAGGAAAATGACAGAGGAAGTCGCTCTTCCAATTCAGCCGGGAGGGTGACGGCGTCGGCTTGTGCTTCATGGATGGTCGAAGAGGCTCCTGGAAGGTGAGTGGAGGGCGGGTCGGAGGAGAAGCCGGGAGCAAGTCGGGCCCTTTGAGTTCCTCCAAGGCCTGGAAGCAGCGAAGGGAGAGGAATGAAACATGCGGGCTACTGCTGCACAGTCTTTCTCTCCCCAAACGTTTTTATCCTTTTGCTGCACGATTTAAAACTGCAGCTCCAGATTTTCCTGCCGGCAGATTTGACAGATTTAAAGAAATCTTGATATATATATTTTCCCGTTTCTTAACCAGCTACCTTCCTCGCCCTCCACGTAACGCTTGAATCCTTGTGGTTTTAGTGAGATGTCGCTTTCCTAGCAAGCGAGGAGTTTCAGGGGCAAAAGGGAAGTTTGCATAGGATTTGTTCACCGTTTCATCTGTTAGTGGCTTTTAAAAAACAGATTAAAGAAAATTGAGCCAATGCACTTCTGAGTCATTTTGCAGACTGAAATACACGTAACTGTTTACATAAATTCTCAGAAGTGTATTTCCGTGTCAATAGGAACACACACACAGTGCATCCAGATGGTATTCAGATCCCCTTTCGCTTCTGTCGATTTTGTTGTGCTGCAGCCTGATTTTACACTTGTTGACATTCATTTTTCCCCATTCCTGTACATGACAAAGTGAAAACAGAATTTTAGAAAATGTTTGTAAATTTATTAAAAACAAAAAAACCCTGAAAAACCACATTGGCATAAACATTCAGATCCTTCACTCAGCAATTACAGCCTCGAGTCTTTTTGGGTAGGAGGCGATAAGCTTTGTGCACCTGGATTTCTGGATTTTCTGCCATAAAGCCCAGAAGGGTGGAGGGTGCAATGATAGTTGTCCTTCTGGAACTCTGTCCCATCTCCACACAGGATGTCGGAAGCTCAGTCTGAGGGACCATCTTGGTCACCTCTCTTACTAAGGCCCTTCTATCCCAATTGCTCAGTTTAACCAGACGCCCAGCTCTTGGAAAAGTCCTGGTTGTGCCAAACCTATATCAATGTGATATTTCAGGGTTTTTTTTCCTTTTACTAAATTTAGAGACATTTCTAAACTTAGATTAAGGAGGAAAAAAATGAAGTTCAACAACTGTAGAATCAAGCTGCAGCATAACAAAATTGACAACAGTAAAGGGGGTCTGAATATTTAGGTTAAGAGACAGGCCTGGTATGTCTTGCCCAAAATGCCTTTGACCATTTTGGGGAAGAGAGACTGGTGTGCACAAGAGGCAGGTTGGTTGAGCTCCAGAGAGGCTTCAGTTGTTGGAATAAAATGCCCTGTTGAGAGTTTTTGTTTATATTCTATCAAGCTAGTCCTGCTTCCTCTAGTCTAGTTATTCCGCTACCATCTTCCCTTTCCAATTTTCAGCTTTTCTCAAAATTCTGTCTATTTAAGAATTTCTCTGTGTCTTTCCACCTTCGCTTTCATAGCATTCCCTTTCTGTAAAGCCAAGAAACATGGTATGTAAGTTGGCATTGTCATATGACCTCATGCTTAACAATTGGGTTGCTTACTGACACAGATGCTAGTCCCAATTGCAGTCAGTAAGTGAGCACTAGTTCAATTAGGATGTCACCAGAATGGTTGTGGAAAATATCTTCTACCCTTACTTGGAGCTGAGCACGTCCATGGTCAAAAATGTATATGAAATACTGCAGAGAGTTTAGGTATCATTTAATCAGGTAAAAACCCACAATCTCTGAAGTTAGCTGAGAAGGTTCGACTGTAACTGTCAGCTGGTGCCCCATTCAAAATCCATGAAAGAAATACTTAGACTCCATTAATTAGAGAAAACATATCTTTTACTGGAAATCAAGTGGTAGCATCAGCTCTGGGCCCTGAGGGATGCCCCCCTCTCCCTCAGGTGGCCTCCAAGACTCTCTAAGACCTTTTGTGATGAGGGATCCTGGGATCCGGAGCGATGGTGGGGCCGAAGAAACCGGAGGAAATGTTCTAAACCTGTGATTAAATTTTTAATGGGATTTTTTAAGGGGTTGGAAGGATCCAGGGCGGGCGGGGGAGACAGCCCGCATGGATTTGGGGGCAGCCAGGCCGGCACGCGCGCCTGGGGGGCCTCGGGGGTTCCTGTGTCGGGGTGGCAGACAGGGGGGGGGCAGCGGGGGGCTAATTTTATTAGCACGGTGACTGGGAGAGGTAGATATGCTGGGGGTAGAGGGCCATATCCGGTAAGGGGATCGCGCTCCCGATGTCTGCAAGCGGTAGCGCGCTCCGACCCTCTTTACCCATCCTGCAGCCCTGGTTGTCCGGAATCTCAGGCCCTGAATACCCGGCTGTTGTTGTGCAATGCCAGGTCCGTGGTTAATAAGGCTCCCCTGATCCATGATCTGGTTCAGGAGGAGGCCGCGGACCTGGTAGGTGTCACCGAAACCTGGTTGGGCCCAGAGGGCGGTGTCCCTCTGGTTGAGATGTGCCCACCAGGTTTCCTTGCATTTCACCAGCCTAGGGCTCAGGGAAGGGGTGGTGGGGTAGCGGTGCTTATAAAGGAAGTCCTTTGTCCTAGGGAGGCCACTGTCCCTCAGACGGCTGGCTGTGAATCTCTATTTGTGAAGTGGGGGCAAGGGGTACAGATGGGTCTTTTGATGGCGTACCTGGCTCCCTGCCACGTCTCATCGGCCCTACCCGGACTCCTAGAGGTAATAGCCGGGCTGGCGGTTGAGACCCCTAGGCTTTTGGTCATGGGGGATTTCAACCTGCCATCGCTCGGTGAAACCTCGGGGTTGGTCCGGGAGTTCTTGGCTTCCATGACGGCCATGGACCTGACCCAGTTAGTTTCTGCCCCCACTCACATAGGAGGACACATGCTGGACCTGATTTTTGTCTCTGGGCAGTGGTTGAATGACTGTAATTGGGGGGATTTAGTTATTACACCCTTGTCATGGACAGATCATTCCCTCCTTAGTCTGGATTTCTGTTCCGCTACCCCCCACCGCAGGGAGGCGGAGCCACTTAGATGGTTCCGCCCCAGGCGCCTAATGGACCCGGATCGGTTCCAGAGGGAGCTTGGGCCATTTCCTGAATATCTGGCTCTCAGCTCGCCTGGAGACCTGGTGGCCACCTGGGATGGGTTGGCCGCCGGGGCCCTAGAGCGAGTTGTGCCTCTGCGACCTCTGACCCGGCACAGATCCCATTTGGCTCCGTGGTATACGGAGGAGCTACGGGAGATGAAGTGCCGGAAAAGACGTCTAGAGGGCATTTGGAGGGCGAGCCGTTCTGAGTCTGACCGAACACAGGTGAGATCTCATATTAAGACTTACCTTGTGGCGATAGGGACGGCGAAATCTTCGTATTTCTCCGCCCTTATTGCATCAGCAGAAAATCGGCCTGCCGCCCTGTTTAGAGTGACCCGCTCTCTACTTGAACCGAGAGCGCGGGATGACCTCTTGCAGGGTAGGGCGGAGGAGTTTTCCCGATTTCTGCATGATAAAATTGCTCAGATTCGGGAGGGGCTCGACTCCAATTGGGTGGTCCCGGGGGAGGTGTCCGGGGCAGGTCTTGAGAGTGTTATCTGGGGAGAGTTCGATCCTGTGACCGCCGAGGGTGTGGACAGGTTGCTGGGGGGTCTGAATGCCACCACCTGTTTATTGGACCCGTGTCCTTCCTGGCTGGTTTCGGCCGCCAGGGAGACGACACGAGGCTGGCTCCAGGGGATTGTCAACGCTTCCTTGAGAGAGGGGGTGCTCCCTACCGCCTTGAAGGCGGCGGTGGTGCGCTCCCTCCTCAAGAAGCCTTCCCTGGACCCAGCTATTTTAAACAACTATCGTCCAGTCTCCAACCTTCCCTTCGTGGCGAAGGTTGTTGAGAGTGTGGTGGCACGTCAGCTCCCCCGGTACCTGGAGGAAGCTACTTACCTCGATCCGTTCCAATCGGGCTTCAGGCCTGGACATAGCACTGAGACGGCATTGGTCGCGTTGGTCGATGATCTCTGGAGGGCTCGTGACAGAGGGTTCTCCTCTGTCCTGGTCCTATTAGATCTCTCGGCGGCTTTTGATACTATCGACCATAGTATCTTATTGCGACGGTTGGGGGGGTTGGGGATTGGGGGAACCGTCCTTCGATGGTTCTCCTCCTTCCTCTCTGACCGTTCGCAATTCGTGTTGGCGGGGGGGGAGAGGTCCACCTCTAGGCCCCTGGTTTGTGGGGTGCCTCAGGGGTCGGTCCTTTCTCCCCTCCTGTTCAACATTTACATGAAGCCGCTGGGCGAGATCATCCGTGGTCTTGGAGTGAGGTGTCATCTGTATGCAGATGACACCCAGCTGTACATCTCCACTCCGGACCACCCCAACGATGCTGTGGGGGCTATGTCTAGGTGCCTGGAGGCCGTGCGGGACTGGATGGCCGGGAACAGGCTTCGGCTCAACCCATCCAAGACCGAGTGGCTGTGGTTTCCGGCGCCCCGATATAGCCAGCTGACACCTTCGCTGGCTATTGGGGGGGAAGCTTTGCCCCCCACAGAGAGGGCTCGCAACCTGGGAGTCCTCCTGGATGTACGGCTGTCGCTTAAACATCACATTGCGGCCGTCTCCAGGGGGGCGTTTCATCAGATCCGTCGGATCTACCGGTTGCGGCCCTTCCTGGATCGGGGCGCCTTGCGCACGGTCACTCAGGCCCTTGTCACCTCTCGCCTGGACTATTGTAATGCCCTCTACATGGGGCTCCCTGCGGGGAGCATCCGGAGACTCCAGTTGGTGCAAAATGCAGCCGCGCGGGTGATTATGGGGGCGTCACGTAGCGCCCATGTGACGCCTCTCCTGCGCGAGCTGCATTGGTTGCCGGTGGCTCTCCGGGTTCGCTTTAAGGTTCTAGTTTTGACCTTTAGGGCGACCCATGGCATGGGACCAGGTTACCTTCAGGACCGCATTCTGCCAACGTTCTCCAACAGGCCGGTGCGTTCCCACAGGGAGGGTCTGCTCCGGGTGCCGTCGGCCGCTATGTGTCGTCTGGCGGCGCCAAGGAGTAGGGCCTTCTCTGTGGGTGCCCCCGCCCTCTGGAATACTCTGCCACCGGAACTTCGTACCGGCACGGACCTGAGGGCCTTCAGGCGCGCGTTAAAGACCTGGCTCTTTGAGCAGGCCGGCCTGGGCTGAGATGATGATTTTAAATTTGATCTCCATTTTTAATTTTAAATTGGGTTTTAAGGGTGGGGGGGGTTTTTCCTAATTTTAGTATGCAGCTGATTTAAATTTAATTACTTTTTAACTTTTGTATTTTCTGTGGGGTTTTTAGATGAGCTGTTCACCGCCCTGAGTCCCTTGGGAGAGGGGCGGTATATAAATGCAATTAATAAATAAATAATAAATAAAAGAATTCTGAATCTGATAAAATGAGCGCGTAAATCACATATACAAAGTGGTGGCAACCTTCTCACCCACAGTAGTTCAATTTGTCCATCCAATAAAAAGTTGTGCATAACATCATGTGGGCATCTCCAGGTGGTGATGAGGCCTCTGTCTGTTGACCTTGACGTATTTTGATAAAGAGCTGCGGCTGCGCATAGCATAGGATAGAAAGATAAGCAAGAAACTTCCCCCCCACCACCATATACCGTTCTTTTTTGTAAAACTTCCAGCTCGCTTCCCATAACCATGTCCCCCCTCCTACCTCCTGCAAAAGAGGCGTTAGCCCCATAAAAGAAAAAGAATACAAGATAATAGAATAATATACATGTAACACAACAATACTATATTTTAGGGTTTATGTCAGGATATTTAGTACGAAACGCCTTGACAAGCTTAGGAGCTCGAACATCCTTCTCATTCACCCATTCGGACTGGGAAGGAGGAAAATGTTTCCAGACAACTAAATATTGGAGTCAACCTCTTTGTTTCCTAGAATCCAAAATTTCTTTAACTTCAAAATGTTGTTCGCCTTCAATTAGCAAAGGCACGGGGGGATCAACCTGAGCCGGTCTCAGGTCGGAGGTATGTTCAGGTTTTAATAAACTAACATGGAAGACAGGGTGGATTCATCGGAGGGTTTTTGGTAATTGCAGTTGGACTGGCACAGGATTCACAGTTCTTTCAATTGAAAAAGGCCCAACATACTTAGGCCCAAGCTTTTTTGACTTTTGTGTGGTCTGCAAATATCTGGTGGATAAGAAGACCTTGTCACCAACTTGATAATTGTTTGGTGGAGTTCTCTTTTTGTCTGCAAATTTTTTATGAGCTTGATGAGCATCATCTAATGCTTTATGGGTAACAGACAAGGTAAGCTGGAGTTGGGTTATCCCAGTGATTCCCAAACTTTTTTAGTCCACCGTCCCCTTGGTGCTACAAACTCATCCTCGATGCCCCCCACCCAGGGGTGGGATTCAAATTTCTGTAGGCATGACCTAATTTGAGGGCGTGGCTTGCTGATCACGTGACTGGGTAGGTGTGGTTTGGTGGTCATGTGATTGGGTGGGCGTGGCCAGATGACTGGCAAACCAAATACAAGTGGTCCTCACTTAATGGGCAGTTGTTTAGCAAGTGTTCTAATTTATGTCTGGCCTCCCCAGAGCTACTTGACCTGTTTTTGGAGTTTTGACAGCCGTGCACACACATATACACACTCTCTTCTAACCCTGTTGGAGCGGGTCATTGGACTAGAATTGGCAAAGCATCTCTGATTAGATTCTAGTAGTGAATAAAATCTAATCAGAGATGCTTTGCCGATTCTTGTTGATTTGTTTTATTTTTATTTCTTTATTTTATGTTGCTGAATTGCATTGACATGTGTGTCCCTTCTTGTGCACAACGCAGAAACTTTTGTGATTCTTTGCAGCAAAAATTACTGACCTCTAGCTTAGCTCTACTTTTCAAACGTGCCGCCATTGCCGCGTTTTAGGTGTCAGCCTCGCAGGTCCACCCCATTGAGCCTGCTGCACTAGAGGGACCTGCCCAAGCAAGTCTGAGCGGAGTGGTGCACCAAGTCAGTGGGATGAGCCTGAGAGAGGGAAAGAGAGGGAGAAAAGAGAAAGAGAGAAGAAAAGAAAGAGAAAAGGGAAAGAAATAAAAAGGGACAGGCAAAGAAAGAGGGGGGGATGGAAGGAAGGGACAGGAAGAAAAAGAAATAAAGAAGGGAGGGAGGGAGGAGAAAGATAATGAGATATCTATTCTAGTCCAATCACCTGTTCCAGCACGGTTAGAAGGGAGTTTGTGTGTGTGTGTTCTCCTTGTAATTTGTCAGTACCAGAGGTGGTATTCAACCGGTTTTCACCGGTTCTGGAGAACCTGTAGTGATGATTAGGCGTGGGTTGCCGATCCGTTAGTAACTTCTGGTTGGCCACGCCCCCGAACTGGTTCTCCAGTTGCTGGTTGCTCAGTTGCCCCACCCTTCCCTTTCGGAGCGCGTCTACCTCCCTCCCAGCCCAACAGAGCATGGAAAGTGAAGGGAAAGCAAAAGGAAAGGTAAGGTTTTGCTTTCCCCCTCCCTTTCCGAGCACGTCTGCCTCCCTCCCTGCCCAGCAGAGCACAGAAAGCGGGGGGGGGGGGGGGAAGCAAAGGGAAAGGTTTTGTGGATTTGGGGACAAAGAATTAGCAAGACCAGCTCCACTTTTTGATGCAAAGCACCTCAAGCATCCAGCAACATGATCATGCAGTTGATAGGTGACCATCTCCAAGCAGATAGCATCATCTAATAACCCAGAGCCTACAGGAGTCTTCTAACTCTTGGTAAGGTGATTTTGGCTCAATTCATAGCATGCCAAACCAACATTCATATGGTTCCCCCCCACCCCGCTGCTGTTAAGTTCTTCCCAGAAAAGAGGTGTGTGTGTGTGAGAGAGAGAGACAAGGAAGGGAAGAAAGGAGGGAAGGAAAGGAGGAAGGAAGGAAGGGCAAGAAGGAAAGAGCAAGAAAGGAAGAAAGAGCAAGAAAGAAAGTGGAAGGGAGAGAAAGAAAGAAAGAGAAAAAAAGAAAGAAAAATAGGAAGAAAGAAAGAAAGAAAGAAAGAAAGGAAGGAAGGAAGGAAGGAAGGAAGGAAGGAAGGAAGGAAGGAAGGAAGGAAGAAAGAAAGAAAGGAAGGAAGGAAGGAAGGGGGAGAAATAAAAAGAGAGAGAAAGAAATAAAGAAGGAAGGGGGGAGAGAGAATACTCTGTGGTATTATTTTTAATTGTTCCATTATTTATCATATATTCATATTTTGCACTGTCCCTACACCTAAAGTGATCTTACTGCCTTTCTTTTGCCCAGGTATTTTTCAGGGTTTACATATCAATAGCCCAGAGCATAAATACAGGTGCATTTAACAGAGTTGAAAGGAACTATGGAGGTCTTCTAGTCCATACCCCTGCTCAGGCAGGAAAACTCTGAGGATGCCAAAATCTGAATAGAGGTCCTGGGAAAGGTGTCAGAATAACATAATAACACTTAGAAAGGGACCTTGGGGGGAACTCTATACCATTTCAGAGAAATGGTTGTCCAGTCTTTTGTTAAAAACTTCCAGTGTTGGAGCACCCAGAACTTCTGGTGGCAAGCAATTCCACTGGTTAATTGTTCTCACTGTCAGGAAGTTTTTCCTTACTTTTAGGTTCTTCTCTCTCTGTTCAGTTTTCATTCTTCTGATGTTTTGGAAAATACATTGCTCCCCCTCTTTCTGGCAGCCCCCTAAAAGCCTGTTGCCTATCATCCTCTTGGGCAAAGCATGTGAGCCATTTCCTCCTTTCAGTGGTCCATGAAAGTACATCTATAGATAGATAATAAAGTCAAAAAAAGGTGAACAACATTTTTACAGAACTATAGATACATTGAGGCTGGGTGTGACAAGGAATGGCTGGGAGGGGAGGGGCCAGGCGAGGCACCCCTTGACTTGAGTGACATTGAGTTGGCCACACCCACCCAGTCACATGGCCATCCTAGTCACATGGCCACCAAGCCATACCCGCCCGGTCATGTGACCCCAAGCCATGCCCACCAAATAAGCCATGCCCACAGAACCAGTAGTAAAAAAAATTGAATTCAGTACATTTTGGTTTTGCCTTCTTCAGAATTGGCACTGTAATACGTTGGGGAAAAGTAATTTTTTAGGGTGGAGATCTGGTCCGATGGAACCTGTTTAAAGCCTCAACAAAATGTGAGAGCTTCCTGATAGTCTTAACCATATTTTGTCCACAAAACCTTTAATAGAAGCCAAAGATGTTTCAATGTGCTGGCAAAGATGTTTCAATGTGAAAAAGGGTCTCAGTCTAAACTAGGCCTCATTTCAATCTGATTCATCAGGTCTCTCTCTTTCTCTTTCTCTCCCTCTCCCTCTCCCTCCCTCCCAGACTGGCTTTGCTCTACTTTCCCGATGTGCCTGGGGGGCCGGTGCTTCAAACATGGATGGATGGATGGATAGAGAGTGAGAGAGAGACAGGTAGGTAGGCAGGCAGGCAGGCAGGCAGACAGGAAGACAGACAGAGAGACCAAAATTTTGGATGTATGTATGGATAGGTAGGTAGGTAAGTAGGAAGATAGATAGATCTATATTGGTAGGTAGGTAGGTACGTAGACAGACAGAAAGACAGACTTTTTGGATGGATGTTTGTATGTATGTATATATGTATGTATGTATGTATGTATGTATGTATAGACAGACAGACAGGCTTTTTGGATGGATAGATGGATGGATAGACAGACAGAGTGTGACAGCGCCGGCTCCGGAGCGGTGCAACACTCAATGGGATGAGCCTGCAGTGCCGGTGCCTCGAATGCCCTCCTGCTGCTTTTTAGCGCCCCTCTGCCAGCCCTCTTGGGGGCACTATGAGGCGGCAGGGGGGCGTTCTAGGCGCCAGCACCGCAGGCTCACCGCATTGACTATTGCAGCGGAGCGGTGCAAGGGACTCAATGGAGTGAGCCTGCGGAGCTGGCATGTCGAACGCAACAGCGGCACGTTGCGAAAGTAGAGCAAAGCTGCCTGCCCTGGGCTTCCTCAATCCTACCCTGCTCCAGGAAGGAGGGAACAGCACTGCCCTCTACGACATGAGTGCCCCGGGAGGGGGGACAACTTGGGAGGCTGATCCCTGGCGGGAGGGGCAGCCTGTGAACTTGCTGTCAGGCACAGCAACTACAAAGAGGGGTGGGCTTGGCTGAGTGGGATCCTGCATATTGGGCATATGGTCAAAGCCCCCTCTCCTCTGCCTCCCCCTAGATGATCCACGGATGCCATTGACTGTTGCACCAGAGCGGTGCATCGGAGCTGCTGCATTCGAGGCATTGGCTCCAGAGCAGTGCAACAGTCAATGGGGTGACCCTGTGGGCCCGGTGCCTCGAATGCCCCCTGCTGCCTCTTAGCACCCCCCTGCCGGCCCCTTTGCCTCTTAGTACCCCCAGGACATCTCCCCGCAGAAGGTGGTACCGCCCACTTTGGGAACCACTGGGGTATCCACTCATTCAATGACTGAATGTTAGGTTTCTCCTGTGGAAGCTCAGATATGGGTACAAAGTCTTGTCCCAAAGCCACTTTAAATGGAGTAAACCCAGTACTACTATGTATTGAATTGTTATATGCCACCTCAGTGAATGGCAATAGGTCAGCCCAATCATCTTGCTGATAATTTATATAACATCTAAGATACTGTTCCAATACAGAGTTAGTTCTCTCACAAGCCCCATTGGTTTGTGTGTGATGGGTGGAGCGTAAACCTTGGGAGGAGCCTAAAAACTTCAGGAACTCCTTCCAAAAGTTTGAGATAAACTGGACACCCCATCTGAGATTATGCATTCAAAAACCCCATGTAACCTGTAGATATGTAAAATAAACAGTTTAGCCAAAGTTTTCACAGGTGGGATTTTTGTACAAGGTAGGAAATGTACCTGTTTGGAAAACAAATCTGTTACTACCCACAGAACTGTATTTCCCCCACTTTCAGGTAATTCCACTATAAAATCCATAGAAATTTCTTTCCATGGAGCAGTTGGTCTAGCTACATTTTGTAGCAAGCCTGCTGGTTTACCAGGAGGTCGTTTGGCTGAGGCACAGATAGGACAACTAGCCACATAAGTCTCAAAGTCCTTTTTCAAGGTAGGCCACCAAAATTGCCTTTTAACCAAGTGTAAGGTCTTCATGAATCCAAAATGTCCAGCAGCTTTAGAGTCATGAGCTTGCTGTAACATTTGGTTTCTCAACTTTGCTGGCACGTATTATTTGGCCCCCACCCATACCAATCCATCTTTAACCATACCGTTATTTGAGTGAGCCAGGAACCAATCATTAAGTTTCAGAGCTGCTTTTAATTGTGCAGATAAATCATTTGATAAATCAACTTCCTTCTTTTTCTGGGCTCTGGTAACCACTAGAACCACCAAATGTTTGGCTGGGACAATAGGCCGGACCACTTCTGGGCGGGCACTATTATATTGAGGTAATCTAGATAAAGCATCCGCCATGAAGTTCTTCCCCCCTGGAATGTACTTCAATGAAAAATTAAAGCGTTTGAAGTAATGTGCCCAGCGAACTTGCTTGGGAGACAGCTTCTGAGGCATTTTCAAAGCCTCCAAATTCTTATAATCCATCCACACCTCAAAAGGCTGTTTTGCTCCTTCTAGAAAATGCTTCCAGGTTAACAGAGCCCAGTGAACTACAAAAGCTTCTTTTTCCCAGATAGCCCATCTTCTTTCGGTCTCAGTTAATTTACGGGAGGTATATGCACACGGCTGCAGGGTCCCCATCTCATTTGCTTGTAGTAACACTGCCCTGACTGCTACGTCACTCGCATTGGCATGGATTAGAAAAGGGGCATCCATGTCCGGGTGCTTGAGCACCGGCTCAGTGGCAAACAGTCGTTTCAGCTTCTTAAAAATGGATTGGCACTCCATGGACCACTCCAATGGTTTACTAGATTTCGGTTTCACCTCCCCTTTGGTTTTTAGAAGATTTGTAATAGGCAATGCAGTCTTCGCAAAAAGCAGGGATAAACTGATGGTAGAAATTAGCAAACCCCAAGAAACTTTGCAGTTGTTTCCTGGTGCAGGGAGGGGCCCATTCCAAAATGGCGCAAACTTTCCCCGGATCCATTTTTATGCTGTCATGTAATATGCTATAGCCTAAATAATCAATTTTTTCCTGGTGGAATTCACACTTGGACAACTTCGTGTACAGTTCAGCAGCTTGAAGTTTTTCCAGAACTCAAAGGCACTAGCTTCACATGTTCATCACAAGTCTCAGTGTAGATAAGAATATTATCAAGTTAAACCAGCACCCCTTTGTATAAATGTTCGTGCAAAACCTGATTTATCATTTGCATGAATACTGCAGGGAGCCACTGCAGGCCAAACGGAAGAACGTTGAATTGGAAACACCCCATTGGGCAGTTAAAAGTAGTTTTCCATTCATCTCCTTCCTTAATTTGAACTCGGTAATATTCTTCTCTCAGTTTGAGTTTCGTAAAAATTTTCCCTTTGTCTAAGTGGGCCAATGTATCCTTCATCAAGGGGAGGGGGTACATGTTCTCCACCGAAATTGCGTTGAGGTTCCTATAATCCACACACAAATGAAGAGAGCCATCTTTCTTCTTACGGAATAATACTGGGGCTACTACTCAAGGCCTAGCAAGATGGATGAAACCGCGTTCCAAATTATCAATAAATGATCGCAGTTCTTCCAGCTCCTATGGTGTCATTGAGTGTAGTTTTGGTTTGGGGAATTTCACTCCTGGCAAAATTTCAATACTGCAATCTGTTGAGCGATGGGGGGGGGGGTGGAGCTCGTTCAAGGCCTTCTCACTGAATACCTCCTTTAAGTCTCAATAGTCTTCTGGAATTTTTTCCTCCCCCCTCAGCTTCTCAGTACCTGTGGAGGCCAGCTCTGTGGGATTCTGGGGTTTCTGTTGAGATTGCCCCTCCCCTCCAGCTGCTCCCAGGTATTCTTGGTCGCTGGCTGGATTAGACATTGTGTTCAGACCCCCTCGGAAGAAAATGTATTAATTCTCTTGGTGGGCTGGTAAAGTAAGGGGGCATCCCACCAGACTCAAGGTTGACTCAGCCTTCCATCTTCTCGGGGTAGGTAAATTAAGGACCCAACATTGTTGGGGGTAATAAGCTGACTTTGTAAAAATGCCACTTGGGGGGGGCCAAAAGCCCTAGTAATAAGCAGGCATATACAATGGAATGAAGGCTATTGCCAAGCACTTAGCATGGTGCTCTAAAAGACTGTAAGCTGCCCTGAGTCTCTGGAGAAGGGCAGCATATAAATGTAAATTAAAAAATAAAATGAATAAATAAATAAAAATTTCCACCTCTGCTGCCAGCACGTACCAGAACTGCAACTCACTGGGGTCTCTTCTGGCAATACAGCTTTGATAAACATCTTCATTCAAACCTTCTTTAAAAGCTTCTCTCAGGGCTCCCTGGGACCAGCCTTGAATATGGCACACCAGCTCTCTAAATTCCTGGGTGTAATTGGCCACTGATCTCCGCCCCTGATTTATGGTTTTCATCCTAATTCTAGCCTTACGTTCAGCTAGTGGGTCTTCAAATTTGGCATGCAGCGCTGTCATGAACAAGTCATAATTCATCACCTGGGGGCATTATCATTATGCAAAGTCACTGTCCACTTTGCAGGTGTTCCTTCCAGAGCCCTGGTCACACATTAACTTTGGCTGCTTCCGAGGAAAAATCCTGCCCATATTCCTCCATATGGCTCCAGACTTGTGCCAGGAAGAAACCTAACTCCTTGGGATCCCCTCCATATTTTACTTCCAATGGAGGCACCTTTGGAATTCTACACCTTCTAGCAATTACTCTCCCCGCCGGGGGGGCCCTGGGCTGTCGCCGCCTGTTGTGCCAGCCCAGGTTGATTTATGGGGGTAGCTGCTCTGGTTCTCCTGACTGGGGCTGCCTCCCCCTCTTCCCTCTCATACCTTTGATCAGTCTGAGTTTCTCCCGACAGCTTCATTTAGAAGATGCAGGGCTTGACTTAGTAAAAAATTCTTTCTTTCCTTCTCTTGCCATGGCTCTTCTCTTCCACGCCGATGGGTAGTGGTTGCTCCTGGAGGGGGCTTTTCCTCCGGATCCTTCCAGCCGACTCCCAGGGACCATTTGGGAGCTAGTTCCCAGCTAGTTTTTCAGATTTAATTCTGCTAAGAAGTTGGCTTCTCCTGTTGCCTCTAACAGCAGGGAATCTGGTCCTCCAGTTGCTCCCAGATATTCTTGGTTGCTGGCTGGATTAGATATTGTGTTCAGACCCCCTCAGAAGAAAATTTATTAATTCTCTGGGTGGGCTGGTAAAGTCAGATTCAGAATAATGTCAGCTAGTGCTCCATTCAAAATCAAAGAAAGAAATACTTAGACTCCATTAATTAGAGAAAAGGTATCTTTTACTGGAAATCAAGTGGTAGCATCAAAAGAATTCGGAATCTGATAAAATGAGCGCGTAATTCACATATACAAAGTGATGGCAACGTTCCCACCCCTAATAGTTCAATTTGTCCAGCCAATAAAAAGTTGTGCATAACATCATGTGGGCATCTCCAGGTGGTGATGAGGCCTCTGTCTGTTGACCTTGACATATTTTGATAAAGAGCTGTGGCTGCGCATAGCGTAGGATAGAAACATAAGCAAGAAACTTCCCCCCCCGCAACTTATACAGTTCTGTTTTGTAAAACTTCCAGCTTGCGTCCCATAACCATGTCCCCGCTCCTACCCCCATTACTTATGACAGCCAAAAGATGCAAAGCAAAGGAAGAAAATCTTGAAGGCTGACAGTAACCACTTTGGGATAATTTTCAGGCTAAAAACACATGGATTATCTACATACACGCAGTTATAGGCATGTGTATTTTTATTTCTCTCTATGCATATATTTACAACTGTACAATGTAACCCCAGCATTTGCAAGTATAGATCATGATAAGCCCTTGCACTACTAAGAATTTGTGAATCACCAAAGTAAAAAAAGAGAATTTCATGACTGGATGCATATTTCAACTTGGACACAAATGTGTCAAATGAATCATAAGTAATGTAAGAGGTTATTCCTTATTGTGGCATGTGTGCTTTTTTATTGCAATGTATACCTTTTGCTTTTTTTCACATCTTCTACAACCATTTTATAAAAAAAATTAAAGTTACATTTTTCTTTGAATCTTATAGACAAAGAGGATGGCAATAAGAACACTCTGGAAAACTGAGAATAACAGGCAACATTGGAAAAGAAAGCAAAGCCAGCCAGAAATCAAAATATTTTCCATTTCCTTCAGAAAAACCACAAAATTCTTCTCCTTTCCCAGCAGTTGAGAGACCAAAGAGAAAAATTAAGAGAAGATTCCAAGCTAGAAAAAGTAGAGTATGAGAAACTCAAGAATACGTTACATGAAAAATCAAGGGAGATTATATTTCATTCAGAAAAAGAGAGGAAGAAAACTTTTGGAATTAAAGCACCACTAAAAAAATGATCACACATATATTTGACCGCAAGAATATGAGTGTTGGAAAAGTTCCTATTGTGCCTATTATGGGAAAAGTATACATTATAAATCATAATTGATTATGCACAAGAAGATTCCCGTTGTAGAAAAGACATAACACTACTATAAATGTGATAAATGGTTTAGCCTGAATAGCTCTCTTGGGGTTCATTGAAGGACACATATAGGACAGGTAGCCTGCAAGTGCTTTCCTTGTGGTAAAGGCTTTAGCTAGCAAAGCAACATCGGAGGACTCACACCAGGGAGAAACTGTAAGTGCCCAATTTGAGGGAAAAGCTTCATTAGAAATTCTCACCTCATGAGACACCTGAAGACTCACCCAGGGAGAAATCTTTTGAATGTCCTGACTGTGGGAAAAATTTCAGTCACAATTCCATCCTGATAATACACGAGAAGACTCTCACGGGAGAGAAACATTTTGCATGTCCTGACTGGGAAAAATTTCAATCAGAATTTCCAACCGGTGGTACACCAGAAAACTCACATGGTACAAACCGTATGAGTGTCCAGATTATGGCAAAAGTTTCAATCAGAATTCCAGCCTAATGACACACCAGAGGACTCATTCCCAGGACAAACCGCATGAATGCCCTGCGTGTGGGAAAAGTTTCAGTCATAATTCCAGTCTGGTAACACACCAGACGATTCACACTGGAGAGAAACCATATGAATGTTCAGAATGTGGGAAATGTTTTAGTAAGAATTCCCACCTAATGACACACCAGCAGACTCACACAGGAGACAAACCGTATGAGTGTCCAGAGTGTGGGAAACGTTTCAGTCATAATTCCCAGCTGGTGACCCATCAGAGGACTCACACAGGAGAAAAACCGTATGAATGTCCAGAGTGTGGAAAATGTTTCAGTCAGAATTCCCAGCTGGTGACACATCAGAGGACTCACACAGGAGAAAAACCGTATGAATGTCCAGAGTGTGGGAAAAGTTTCAGTGATAATTCCAATCTTGTGACACACCAGCGGACTCACACAGGAGAAAAACCGTATGAATGTGCAGAATGTGGGAAATGTTTCAGTCAGAATTCCCAGCTGAAGACACACCAGAGGATTCACACAGGAGAAAAACAGTATGAATGTCCAGAGTGTGGAAAATGTTTCAGTAAGAATTCCAATCTGGTGACACACCAGAGGACTCATACAGAGGACAAACTGTATGAGTGTCCAGATTGTGGCAGAACTTTCAGTCAGAACTCCAGCCTAATTATACACCAGAGGACTCATTCCCAGGACAAATTGTATGAATGTCCAGAGTGTAAGAAAAGTTTCAGTCATAATTCCCAGCTGGTAACACACCAGAGGATTCACACAGGAGAAAAACCGTATGAATGTCCAGAGTGTGGAAAATGTTTCAGTAAGAATTTCAATCTGGTGACACATCAGAGGACTCATACGGGAGAAAAACCATATCAGTGTCCAGAGTGTAGGAAAAGTTTCAGTCTTAAGCACACCCTGGTGATACACCAGAGGACGCACACAGGGGACAAACCATATGAGTGTCCAGAGTGTAGGAAAAGGTTCAGTCAAAATTCCAGCCTGGTGACACACCAGTGGACTCACACAGGAGAGAAACCGTATGAGTGTTCAGTGTGTGGAAAAAGGTTCAATAATAATGCCAGCCTAGTGACACACCAGAGGACTCACACAGGAGAGAAACCATATGAGTGTCCAGAGTGTGGGAAAAGTTTCAGTCAGTATTCCAGCCTTGTGATACACCAAAGAATTCACACAGGAGAAAAACCGTATAACTGTCACTGTGGGAAAAGTTTCAGTTATATTTCCAGTATGGTAGTACACAAAAGGATTCACACAGAAAAACCGTATGATTGTTCAGAATGTGGGAAATGTTTCAGTAATAGTTCCAGCCTTGTGACACACCAGAGGACTCACACAGGAGAAAAACCTTATGAATGTCCAGAGTGTGGGAAAAGTTTCAGTCATATTTCCAGTATGGTAACACACCAGAGGAGTCACACAGGAGAAAAACCATATGAATGTCCAGAGTGTGGAAAATGTTTCAGTAAGAATTCCAATCTGGTGACACATCAGAGGACTCACACGGGAGAGAAACCATATCAGTGTCCAGAGTGTAGGAAAAGTTTTAGTCTTAAGCACACCCTGGTGATACACCAGAGGACTCACACAGGGGACAAACCGTATGAGTGTCCAGAGTGTGGGAAAAGGTTCAGTCAAAATTCCAGCCTAGTGACACACCAGTGGACTCACACAGGAGAGAAACCGTATGAGTGTCCAGTGTGTGGAAAAAGGTTCAATAATAATGCCAGCCTGGTGACACACCAGAGGACTCACACTGGAGAGAAACCATATCAGTGTCCAGAGTGTAGGAAAAGTTTCAGTCTTAAGCACACCCTGGTGATACACCAGAGGACTCACAAAGAGGACAAACCGTATGAGTGTCCAGAGTATGGGAAAAGTTTCAGTCAGAATTCCAACCTTGTGAAACACCAGAGGACTCTCACAGGAGTGTAATCATGTGTGCCCAGAGTGTGGGAAAAAGTGGTCAGAATTCCAGCCTGGTGACACACCAGGGGACTTTTTAGTTAACACATCTCAGGATTATACCTATAATTAGAGAAAGAATGGAAAACGTTACTTTGATAAAGACTAATTACCTATATCTGGTAATCAGCAGAACTTTCTGGATATTTCCTTTTGCAGAAGTGTGGAATTCTTCAAAAAGGCTTTTGGGTGGTGTTTTTTATATTGATTATGGAATTCCCTGTGTCCTGCAGATTTTGAGTGCCAGAATATCCCAACCACCATACAAGTAGTCCTTGAGATATAAGAGTAATGGCCCCTATCAATTATGGTTTTGTGTTGCAATCACCATTAAATGGAGCTGCTTTGCTTAACTACCCCCACCCCCTTGTTTCCCTGATGAAGCTGTTCAATGAATGTGTGAGTTATTAAGTGGAATATTGACTACCTGAGTGTTGTAGGCATAGCTCAGGCCCAGACTTGCATTCCAAAGGCCTCCTCTACCTCAACCCTGTGATCACCCCAGTCCTTTCCCTTTATGATAGAGTTCCCACTGGCTTCTTCCCCCTCCCCTGCCAGGTTCCCACAGGCTTTTCCCCACTCCCACTGGGTTCCTGCAGTCCTTAGACCTGACTCCCACCCCAGAATGCCTCACAGCCTCCTCTTCTTTACCTTTTGAAGATCACTGAATCTCATTTTGGGGAAAGAAGGCAGGACATGCATCTCTGGGCTGCATGACTTATGTTGTGGAATCATTTTTAGTGTGCCTGGAATTAATTACGGTGACAGCAGGAATCAAATGTGCCCTCAGTCATGAGTCCCTCCATGCCCACAAGACATTTAAATCCAGCCCACCTTGAATTTCTTTGACTCTTTATCTACTTCCAAACTGCTTTGATCATTGTTCAGATTCTTGCAGAAATCTTTAGCTTGCAATAAATCTTTATACCCATTAAAACAGCTTGGATCTTCTGATTTCCCTGGTGCTTGACAGGGAGGGCACTTTCTCTGCCCCCTCCCCAGCTCCCTATTCCCCCCATACCAACCCCCAGCAGGAATGGGAGCAAGCTGCTAAATTGGAGAAAGGCTTGCAACTCTCATCCAAAGAGCCCCTCCCTGGAGAAAGGAATTCTGAGGGACAGATCCTCCCCTAGACTTCCTCTCCTGTTACTCATCCTCATCAAAGAACATTTTTCCTGGATATCTCCTGCCCCCCATGTTTTTCCTGCCCCCATTCTTTGCCCCTCTGTTCTGTGCAGTCCTGTCTCACATTCTTCCCTCAGACCTGGTCGGATGATAAGGCTGAGCTGGGCTGGATCTTCCCTGCAAATCAGCTGATCAGATGGTCCCAGGTAGGAAGGGTTGAGACCCAAAGGAATTGCAGGCAACCCATGATCTCTCCATGGATACCTTGGAGAAACTAGTCACTAGAGCAGGGGTCCATAACCTTAAACACTTAAAAGAGCTTTTTGGACCTGTTTCCCATAGAAAAGGGAACAGCAGGAGCCACAAAACCTGGATGGGCATGGTCAACTCGACATCACTCACTCCCACCCAGTCACATGAACCCCCCCCCCAGCCATGGCTATCCAAGTTTTGTGGCTCCCGGTATTTTAAACAGGTACCTGTCTGTATGTCTCTTTCATCTCTCTTTCTACCCCTCTTTCTCTTTTCCTTTCTCATCTCCCTCTTGGTCATCTCGCTCTCTTTTTCTCTCATCTTTCTCATCTCTCTCTCAACTCTCTCCCTCTTTCTCTCATCTCTCTGTCATCTCTCCCCCTCCCTCTCTTTCTAATCTCTCTCATCTCTTTTTTTCTCCCTCTCATCTCTCTCTTTCTCTACTCTCTTCCTTTTTGTCTCCTCTCCTTCATCTCTTTCTCCCTCTCTCTTATATATATGTGTGTGTGTGTGTTTTGTGTGTGTGTGTGTGTGGGTGGGTGGGTGTTTCATCTTGAACCATTCCCCAAAACAGGCGAGGGTTTGGGGTCTTTTTTTTTTGCTGATGATGTTCTTTGGGTGCTTTTTACCATATTTAAATCAAGCATCATTTCAGGTTCCCAGATGAATGAAGTTCTTTTGTCCCCCTGCTGTGGCTTCCTGTCAGCTGAACCCACCAGTGGCTGTCCCCACCCTTCATCGTCCCCGCCCACTCACTCCTCGCCTGCCTTGAGAAGAGAAGGTTGCCGGCGGCTAATGGAGATGGAGACTCGCTCCGTATTCCAGAGCGGGAGTGAAGTGCCCCTTACCTGCCTCTTTTTCCAGTCCTTGCCTCTGGGAGAGATACATGACTTTTTCTCCACCTCACAACACTGGCTGCGCCGGCTACATGATGGGCTCCAGGAGGAGGAGGAGGAGATGCTGTCTCCCCCATTGTGAAGCAAGCTAAATATAAGTGTGCTGCGCAAGGCGCTGCAAGAGCAGTAAGCAGGCCATGGAGGCAGCAAGAGGAATATAAGGAGACGCCTGAATTTCCCTCCGCCCAAGACACTGGCTGGGCCAGAGGAATAATCAAGTTGAAACTCTCGTGTCACACATACCATCTCCAGAATACTCTGCTTTGCTGACATCCTGCCATAAATGCAAGGAAGGGGAGGAGGCAATTAGGGAAGTAAGGAATGAGCAGAGAAGGGGAGTGGGATGACAAGGAGACATGAACCAGAGTTGTCAATCCGGAATAAACAGGATCAAAGACAGAGCCTGAAAACAGAATATAAAACTATACCAGAGAGATGCCAAACCTCAAAGCCATTCCCAAAACATCAAAACCAAAGGCTATTGGACACTGATGGCCTTATCAAGTGGGGAGGGCCAGGGAAAGGGGTGGAAATTAAAACTTTTGTTAGAGTTTGTAGCGATCCAGTGAGCACACAGATAAATAATTCAGCAAGCTTCATTATATAGAACAAACTTCTTTATATACAATGATATAAAACAAGCATTCATACAATACCCATGCAGCTCTTTTCACCATGGTAGAAGAAGGAATTATCAAGTACAAGCACACGTGGTCTCTTATACATAGCGCAGTTTAAGTCACGCCCAGGCTCCAAGCCATCTCCCATGACTCAGACAACAACTCTTGGGCCTCACTCACCAAATAGTCCCCATTGGCTGACTTGTGGCTATTCCAGCTGATGAATTCTTATACACTGATAAAACTTTATGCAAGAATACTCAAATCCAGCTTAAATTTACTAAACCTTTCACTTCACCTGAACGTGCAGTGGTGGCAGCAGGAGGAGGAGTTGCCACTGCTGCCACCATTATCTTGGCCTGGGAGGGTATCCTGCTTTTGCGGGTGCGTGCTAGAGAGAGAGAGAGAGAGAGAGGGAGGCAAGTGCCTGTCCAGTCTCTTCTTAATAGCTTACATTGATGGAGCACCTGAGCTACTGAAGGCAAGCCATTCTACTGATTAATTGTTCTCACTGTCGGGAAGCTTCCTTAGTTCTAGGTTGCTTGTCTCCTTGATTAGTTTCCATCCATTGTTTCTTGTCTTGCCTTCTGCTGCTTTGGAAAATAGGTTGAACCCCTCCATTGTGGTATCCCCTCAAATATTGGAATGCTGCTATCATCCCACTGTCATCTCATTTTTAAAGATGCTTGATTAACCTGACAACTTTGCCATCCAAAAGGTAGAGGATGGAATTAGAGGGTCAAGTATATTGGACTTAATATTTGCTAACAGAGATGAAAATGAAAGCGCAACGAACGTATTTGTGGACTGGAGGCTAAAACACACAAAGATGGTTACAGGAATTGGATATGAGTGAAAAGAAAAATGAGGGGTGTGTGTGATATGATTGTAGTATTCCAAGATCTGAGGGGCTGCCGCAAAGAAGAGGGGGTCCATTTATTTTCCAAAGTACCAGAAGGCAAGACGAGAAACAATGGATGGAAACTAATCAAGGAGAAAAGCACCCTGGAATTAAGGAGAAACTTCCTAACAATGAGAACTATTAACCAGTGGAATGGCTTCTCTCCAGAAGTTGTGTGTGCTCCAACAATGGGGGTTCTTAAGAGGAGATTGGACAGTCATTTGTCTAGAACAGTATAGGGTCTCTTGCTTGAGCAGGAGATTAGACTAGATGACCTCAAAGATCCCTTCCAACTCTGTAATTCTATATTCTAGTAGTTGCTTTTCTGCTTCAGCATGTAGAGTGAACCAAACAGCTGACTTGCTCCCGACCTCTCCTCTGACTTACTCTCAACTCACCCTCCACCTCCCCCTTTGACCCTGGGAAGAGTGGGAGAGCCTCTCTGCATGCCACCCTCCTCCCACAAGTGATCCGGAAGAGAAAGTTCCTCTGTACTTCTCTCCTTCCATCCTTTCTAGCAATACGGTACTTGATGGTTTTAACTTCTTTAAGTTCAACCAGAGAGGCCGCTATTGTATTGTTGGCTTTCCAGTCACAGATGCTGCCTATCTGACTGCCATCTTGTGATAGGAGGCCAAAAACCAGGCTTGTCCCATCTCGTTATGGCATTGGCCAGATTTTTTCACCGATTACATGCTATCAAATCATTTTCAGACTCCTAGCAACCTATCTTTGCAACTGGTACATCAAGTAAAACAGTGAAATATCAGAGGTTGTATTCAGCAGGTTCTGACCACTTCTGGAGAACTGGTAGCAGTAATTTTGAGTAATTTGGAGAACCGGCAAATACCACCTCTGACTGGAGATTTTACAGTATCCTTCCCCTGCCATGCCCACCAAGCCACGCCCACAGAACCAGTAGTTAAAAAAAAAAAACTTGAATCCCACCACTGTGAAATATGTACTTGTATGCTGTGACGATTAGCTGCCTGCTGAGCCCTAAAAAGTTCGTGAAGTTCTTACAGAATTACAGAATAAGAGTTGGGAGGGACAAAGACTACAAGCAGGAGACCCTGGCCTGTATCATTCCGGACAATTGGCTATCCAATCTCCTCTTAAAAACCTCCACTGATGGAGCATCAACAAGCCCAATTTCTTTCTTTTTTAAAAATTTTATTGGATTTTTATTTTTAAATATACATCATACCTGAACAGTGTGGCCTGTGGGTATAATTCATTTTGATACAAATGACAACAATAATAATAAATAATAATTATAGTTATTATTAGTTTGTTATTAGTTATTTGTTATTAGTCAAACTTATATAATCCTAGTATTGATATACACGATTGTTTTAGAGTAATTATTCAATATTTCATAGTCCTTCATTATTTAGTTGTTCAAAGTCACAATACGCCATTCAAGTACCAGTCATCCTATTATTTAAACATACCTAATAATACCATCTTTCAACCACTGATCTTTCCATCTAACCCGTTGCGTTATATAAAGGTGTGTATTCTTATTTCTACCTCTATTTCAGTTTTTAATCAGGCCATCCTTATATTAGAAAAAAGAAAAAAATATATAATTCCATCATCTCTTGATTGTTTTCATACTTCAATTCTTATTCATTTTTTGGCTTGCCTCACATAACTCCTCTCTTGGATCTTTGTCTCTATCAGCATCTGTGTCTTCACCATTCGGTCTGAATATTTCTCCCATATCTATCCTCCTAAACTGCCAGACCTCCAGAATATCCACCCAAGCCCCTATCTCCCTTTCAAAAGTATCTTCCAGCTTATCCAATTCCCTTTTTAAATCTCTTAAAAGTACTTTTCCCTTGGTTTATTCCATCAGTCATTATTATCTTTATCATCTTCTTCTCATTTTCCTGCTTTGTTTGCTGATTTGTCTGTTCTATCTTTTCCTTCCTCCTTTCTGCTGTCTCCTCTCTTTCCTGGACTCTTTGATCTTCATTCATTATCAGTTGTAGCATTTTTTTCTATTTTCCCATTTAAGCCTTGCATTGAGTTCTTTATCTCTCTGTGGTTCTTTGTCAAAGAACCCTTAATGCTTTGAAACACCAACGTCATTTCTCTTGAAACCTCACTCATTTTCCCCTGATGGAGCATTTGTCTTATTTTAATAAGTCCTGCTCTTACTCAAGTCCAAAAATAATATAATCACGTCCAATGTTGCTCCTCAGAAAGTTTAATATTCATAGTTTTTTACATCTCAGGATTATTAATCAGTTCCATTTAAGTAGTCCAGGCAGCTTCCACAGTCAAAAGTCACTTTACTTTACTTAAGAATCTTCCTTATTCTCACAATAGAGTCTCTAGTAATCATAAAGTAGATAATTATAGAACAGTAAGTAACACCACAGTCTTCCAGATGTATGTTAATTTTATCTCATATCAGGAATTTCCCTAGACTTGTAGGCGTGTGGTATATTTTCCATTCACCAGAAGATGGCGATCTCAGCTTAGGTTTCAGCGTTGTTTCAAGTCTGATAAATTAATTCAAATTTAGTTCAATTTATGGAAGCAAAGTTGGCTATTCAAATAATGGATGATGGTATTTTGACTGGGCTTTTTTAAAGGGCAGGGAAGAGATCCATTTCCCCCCAAGTGCTTTGAAAGGATAAATCACTGTGTAGATCAGGGATTCCCAACCCCTTGTGTGTTCTCCCCACAGATGCTTTCCTTGGTTTAGTTCCTGCAAAAGAAGCTCCTGGCTGAGTTGCAGTGACGATGAGGGGCCCCCCTGCGAGACCTAACAGGACAGACTAGGGCTAGAGCTTTCCATTCAGCAGCTTCACTGTTACAGCTTTAATCATTTGCCTAGACAGGTTTTGAAGACTTATCCTGCACGCTCCCAGATATAAAACTGGCTGAAATAATCTTCACCAGCCCCCAATGGAGGTGCACTTTCTACCTGGCTGTCATAAGTCATTCCCCTCCTAGGACACTTTCCTTTGGTTTAATTTGAGCAAGAGGGAAAATGAGTGTGCATTCTTGGGAGACCTGAAAGAAAAGATATAGGATAATTGTCATGGACGAAAGCTATTCCTGTGCTTGGTGGGAGTCGAATAAGATTCGATGGCACCGACAGAAGGACGGAATCCATGAAAGCCTCTTGCAAACGCTGCAGGGTAGAGATAGGACGAGAGTGATTTTCAGCCTTATGGCGCTAGATGGCGCTCTATAAAGATGCAACACTCGCGCATAGAAAGCAGAGAATAAGAGTACAGCAGCGGCGTCGCTATTCATATTCTATTCATATTCTACCGGAGGGAGAGAGGCTGAGCTGGAACGAATTGAAACGATAAGAAATTGCTAGAAAGGATGTGAAGGAGGATGACAGGGGAAGTTCTTCTTCCGGCTCAGCCACGGGAGGATCATGGCATCGGCGGAACCTCTTGTGTTGCTTGGAGGGTCGAAGCGGCTCCTGGAAGGTGAGTGAAGGGCGGGTCGGAGGAGAATCCGCGAGCAAGTCGGGCCCTTTGGGTTCCTCCAGGGCCTGGAAGCAGCGAAGGGACAGGAATGAAACATGCGGGCTGCTGCTGCTGCTGCTTCACAGTCTTTCTCTCCCCCCAAACGTTTTTATCCTTTTTCTGCACGATTTAAAACTGCAGCCCGAGATTTTTCTGCCAGCGGATTTGACAGATTTAAAGAAACCTTGATATATATATTTTCCCGTTTCTTAACCATCTCCCTCCCTCGCCCTTCACGTAACGCTTGAATCCTAGTGGTTTTATTGAGATGTCGCTTTCCTGGCAAGCGAGGAGTTTCACGGCAAAAGAGAGGTTTGCATAGGATTTGTTCACCGTTTCATCTGTTAGTGGCTTAAAAAAAAAACAAATTAAAGAAAATTGAGCCAATGCACTTCTGAGTCATTTTGCAGACTGAAATACACGTAACTGTTTACATAAATTCTCAGAAGTGTATTTCCGTGTCAATAGGAACACACACACAGTGCATCCAGACGGTATTCAGATCCCCTTTCGCTTCTGTCGATTTTGTTGTGCTGCAGCCTGATTTTACACTTGTTGACATTCATTTTTCCCCATTCCTGTACATGACAAAGTGAAAACAGAATTTTAGAAAATGTTTGTAAATTTATTAAAAACAAAAAAACCCTGAAAAACCACATTGGCATAAATATTCAGATCCTTCACTCAGCAATTACAGCCTCAAGTCTTTTTGGGTAGGAGGCGATAAGCTTTGTGCACCTGGATTTCTGGATTTTCTGCCATAAAGCCCAGAAGGGTGGAGGGTGCAATGATAGTTGTCCTTCTGGAACTCTGTCCCATCTCCACACAGGATGTCGGAAGCTCAGTCTGAGGGACCATCTTGGTCACCTCTCTTACTAAGGCCCTTCTATCCCAATTGCTCAGTTTAACCAGACGCCCAGCTCTTGGAAAAGTCCTGGTTGTGCCAAACCTATATCAATGTGATATTTCAGGGTTTTTTTTTCCTTTTACTAAATTTAGAGACATTTCTAAACTTAGATTAAGGAGGAAAAAAATGAAGTTCAGCAACTGTAGAATCAAGCTGCAGCATAACAAAATTGACAACAGTAAAGGGGGTCTGAATATTTAGGTTAAGAGACAGGCCTGAGATGTCTTGCCCAAAATGCCTGCAGAGCATTTTGGGGAGGAGAGACTGGTGTGCACAAGAGGCAGGTTGGTTGAGCTCCAGAGAGGCTTCAGTTGTTGGAATAAAATGCCCTGTAGAGAATTTTTGTTTATATTCCATCGACCCAATACTCCTTCCTCTAGTTATTCCATTACCATCTTCCCTTTCCAATTTTCATTTTTTTCTCCAAATTCTGTCTATTTAAGGCACAGAATTTCTCTGTGTCTTTCCACCTTTGCTTTCATAGCATTCCCTGACCAACAAACATGGTATGTAAGTTGGCATTGTCATCATGCTCAATGATTGGGCTGCTTACTGACACAGATGCCAGTCCCAGTTGCAGTCAGTAAGTGAGCACTAATTGAATTAGGATGTCACCAGAGTGGTTCTGGAAAATATATTCTGCCCTTACTTGGAGCTGAGGGCAAAATTGAACATGAAATCTTGCAGAGGGTTTAGGTATCATTTCATCAGGTAAAAACCCACAATCTCTAAAGTTAGCTCAGAAGGTTCGACTGTAACCATTTTGGGATGATTTTCAGGCTAAAAACACATGCATTTTCCACAAACATACAGATAGGCATATATTATTTATTTTTCTCTCTATGCGTATATTTACAACTGTACAATGTATCCCCAACATTTCCAGGTATATTTGATGATAAGCCTTTGCATTGCTAAGAATTTGTGAATCACCAAAGTGAAAAAGAGAATTTCATGACTGAATGGATATTTGAATCTGGACACAAATGTGTCAAATGAATCATAACAAACGTAAGAGATTATTCTTTATTGTGGCATATTTGCTTATTTATTGTAATGGGTTTTTTTTTCCTTTTTTTACATCTTCTGCAACCATTTTATAAAGAATTAAAGTTACATTTTTCTTTGAATCTTATAGACAAAGAGGATGGTAATAAGAGCACTCTGGAAAACTGAGAATAACAACATTGGAAAAGAAAGTAAAGGCAGCCAGAAATCAAAATATTTTCCACTTCCTTCAGAAAACCACAAAATTCTTCTCCTTTCGCAGCAGTTGAGAGACGAAGGAGAGAAAATTAAGAGGAGATTTCAAGCTAGAAAAAGCAGAGTATGAGAAACTCAAGAATACGTTACATGAAAAATCAAGGGAGATTATATTTCATTCAGAAAAAGAGAGGAGAAAAACTTTTGGAATTAAAGCACCATTAAAAAAATGATCACACATATATTTGACCACAAGAATATCAGTGTTGGAAAAGCTCCTATTGTGTCCATTATGGGAAAAGTACAGATTGTAAATCATAATTGATTATGCATGAGAGGATCCACATTGTAGAAAAGATATAGAAATGCTATAAATGTGAGAAATGGTTTAGTCTGAACAGCTCTCTTGGGATTCATTGAAGGACATATATATGGCCTTCAAGTGCTTTCAATGTGGTAAATGCTTTAGCAAGCATAGCAACATCAGAGGACTCACACCAGGGAGAAACTGTAAGTGCCCAATTTGATGGAAAAGTTTCATTAGAGATTCCCACCTCTTGAGACACCTGAAGATTCACCCTGGGAGAAACCCTTTGAATGTCCTGACTGGGAAAAGATTCACTCAGAATTCCCACCTGGTGGTACACCAGAGGACTCACACAGGAGAAAAACCATATGAGTGAAAAGTTTTCCATATGTGGGAAAAGTTTCAGATTGAATTCCCACCTGGTATCACATCACAAGATTCATATGGGAGAGAAACTGTGAATGTCCGAGGTGTGGGAAAGTTTCAGTCATAATTACACGGTGACACAGAGAACTCACATGGGACAAACTGTATGAGTGTCCAGATTGTGGCAAAAGTTTAAATCAGAATTCCTAATGACATACCAGAGGACTCATTCCCAGGACAAAGCTTATGAATGTCCTGAGTGTGGAAAAACTTTCAGTCGGAATTCCACCCTTGTGACACACCAGAGGACTCACACAGGAGAAAAACCGTATGAATGTTCAGAATGTGAGAAACGTTTTAGTAAGAATTCCCATCTGGTGGTACACCAGAGGACTCACACTGGGGAGAAACCCTTTAAATGTTTTGAGTGTGGGAAGAAATTCAGTCAGACTTCCAGCCTGGTGACACACCAGAGGATTCACACAGGAGAGAAACCATTTGAATGTCCTGATTGTGGGAAAGGTTTCAGTCATAATTCCAGCTTGGTGATACACCAGAGGACTCACACAGGTGAGAAATCATATCAGTGTCCAGATTGTGGGAAAAGTTTCAGTCATAATTCCAGCCTGGTGGCACACCGGAAAACTCATTCCCGGAACAAACTGTATGAATGTCCAGAATGTAAGAAAAGTTTCAGTCATAATTCCCAGCTGATAACACACCAGAGGATTCACACAGGAGAAAAACCATATGAATGTCCAGAGTGTGGGAAATGTTTCAGTAAGAATTCTACCCTCGTGACACACCAGAGGACTCACACAGGAGAGAAACCGTATGAATGTCCAGAGTGTGGGAAATGTTTCAGTAAAAATTGCACCCTCGTGATACATCAGAGGATTCATACAGGAGAGAAACCCTTTGAATGTCCAGATTGTGGGGAAAGTTTCAGTCAGAATTCCCACCTTGTGCTACACCAGATGACTCACACAGGAGAAAAACCATATGAGTGTCCAGAGTGTGGGAAACAATTCAGTAGGAATTCCGGCCTAATGACACACCAGAGAACTCATACTCTGGAGAAACCGTATGAATGTCCTGAGTGTGGGAAAAGTTTCAGTCAGAATTCCAGCCTCGTTACACACCAGAGGACTCACACAGGAGAAAAACCATATGAATGTCCAGAATGTAGGAAATGTTTCAGTAACAATTCCAGCCTGGTGACACACCAGAGGACTCATTCCAAGGACAAACCATATGAATGTCCTGTGTGTGGGAAAAGTTTCAGTCAAATTTCCAGTCTGATAACACACCAGAGGATTCACACAGGAGAAAAACCATATGAATGTTCAGATTGTGGGAAAAGTTTCAGTAAGACTTGTAACCTGGTGACACACCAGAGAACTCACACAGGAGACAAACCATATGAGTGTCCAGATTGTGGGAAAAGTTTCAGTCAGAATTCCAACCTCATGGCACACCAGAGAACTCACAGAGGAGAAAAACCATATGAATGTCCTGAGTGTGGGAAAAGTTTCACTCATATTTCCAGTCTAATAACACACCAGAGGATTCACACAGGTGAAAGACCATATGAATGTTCAGAATGTGGGAAATGTTTCAGTAGGAATTCCCACTTGGTGACACATCAGAGGATTCACACAGGAAAGAAACTGTATGAGTGTCCAGAGTGTGGGGAAAGGTTCAGTAACAATTCCTGCTTGGAGAGACACCAGAGGACTCACAACCTTGATAGAGGCTAATTACATGTTTCTGGTGATCAGCAGAACTTTCTGGATATTTCCTTTTGCAGAAGTGTGGAATTGTTCAAAAAGGCTTTTGGGTGGTGTTTTTTTATATTGATTATGGAATTCCAACAATTGGAGTTTCCATCTTCTACTTTGGTTTCCTCCAGATTTTGAGTGCCAGAATTTCCCAACCACCATACAAGTAGTCCTCAAGATATAAGTGTAATGGGGCCTATCAATTACGTTTTAATATTGCAATCACTGTGAAATGACTGCTTTGCTTAAATAAAGTTATTCAATGAATGTGTGAGTTATTAAGCAAAACACTGGCTATTTGTAGAAGCAGCTACCATTTTGCCACCTGCCTGTGGGCCTAAATAAACGCTGTTTCTGGCTCATTGAACTTCAGGACTTAACACTGTACAGACTGCCTTAAGAGATTGTGTGTGCACTGAAAACAATGTCTGCTTCCAGGAGATCTTCAAAATGTAAGTGCAATGGGTGACAGGTGTGCTGGTAGTGGGCCCAAAGCCCAGTGAAAAAAGCAGTGTAAAATTTCACATGTAGAGGCTGTTCTGCCTTGCAGATGAACCCTATGTACTGTAGATCCATTAAGGAATACCCATTGAGTGCAGCTTGTGAGCTAGTTATTAATTCATCTGTGTGGATGGATGTGTTTATCCTATGTTTTCTAACTTACAAAGAAGTAGGTTGTGGTTTACTTTTTTAACTGCCTTGCTGACATCCAAGTATACCATGTTCGCTGCATTTTGCTGGTCCACTAATTTAGTCACTTTATGAAAGATGTCAGCGTCTCAAAAGCACCTTTATCAGAATAGCACCTGGCACATCTCTAGAAACCCAAATCTAAAAGTTTTTTCGGCTTTCCACAATTTCTCAAACTACAAATTCATCCCCCTTTGGTCATCATCACATCACATGGCCCAATCATGATCCGTCCAAAAGTAAGATCCTTATCCTGCGCCATACGATATGACCTTGAACTAACAAAAGAATTTTATTTTGTCTACTTCATTGAAATCACCCCCCTCCCATTCTCTCAGGTTATGTGGCAGTGTGGAATGTGGCTCCCAAAGCTGACAAAAAAATTAAGATTTGTTTCGCATGGTCTGTTTTTGACAAACCTGTGTTGGCTTCTGGTTATAACTTTGCTTGCTTCTAGGAGCTCGCTTGATTTTTTGAAAAGGAGCCACATAATCTCTTTTCCTGTCCTCTGGTAGTTGCCTGATGCTCCAGGATCTTTGAAAGATATGATTCAATGGATCTAAGATCACATGTGCCACCTCCTTCACAACTTTGGCATGTACTGTAATTCATCTGGTCAGGTCCTGAGGATTTGAACTCATCTAGAGCAGATAGGTGTTCTCTTACATTTTCTTACCAATTTTAATTTTTATTCCTACTCTGTCACTTAACATTCTATTTTTGGTAAGTTGCACTATTTTTTCTTGCATGAAAACAGGTACAAAGAATGAATTAAGCAGCGCCTCTTTTGAACTAGAGATTGGTGTAGAATGGGTTGCCAATGTTTTGGATCTCAGGGACCACCAAACTCATTTTAAATCGTGCGGACCAGAGACCCTGGGAAAATCCCAAAAAAAGTCTGCAGGAAAATCCCCCACCCTGTTTTCCTATCGATCAATCATTCTTTACCATCTCCAGCTCCATTCTTGGGGAGGGTGAGAGAGAGAGACTTTTTGCTTCATGCAAGGAAAGTAGCAGAAGTCTTTGTTTCTCTCCCCCAAATTCTGCCAGAAATGAGTCTTCGTGAGACTTGTTGCACCGGCGTAGCCTTTTGGAGCAGGATGACTTTCAGGGTCCCAAAGACTCATTTCTGGCAGAGTTTGGGGGAGAGAAAGGTAGACTTTTGCTGTTTTCTTTGAGTGCAGCCAAAAGAAGAAGAAAGAATCGGAAAGAAGCAGCCCGGTGGCCAGGCGAAGCACATGGGGCAAGTTTCCACCCTCCACCCTTTCCTCCTTCCCCTCACTACCTCGTGTTGTTCGCAATGCAAGCAACGCAAGCCTTGTGTTCCCACGCAGCCTGGATTAATTGCTTTGGGGGGGTGACATTTTTCTACAGACCACCAAAATTTTCTCGCAGACCACCAGTGGTCTATGGCCCACTGGTTGACGACCACTGGACTAGAAGACTTCCAAGGACCCTTCCAACTTCGTTTTTATTGACTTGCTGTTTTCTTGCCAACAATATCAGACTGAATCTGCACTGTTTTTTTTTCTGGGAGTTTTGTTGTATAGTGCTGTAAAAATACATGGATTTTCTACATATGTACCAGGGATCTCCAAACTTGGCAACTTTAAGACTTGTGGACTTCAACTCCCAGAATTCCGATATTCCAGAGAAATGTTTCATACGGAATTACAGCCTGGTAATACACCAGAGGACTCACACAGGTGAGAAACCATATCAGTGTCCTCATTGTGAGAAATGTTTCATTTGGAATTACAGCCTGGTGATACACCAGAGGACTCATACAGGAGACAAACCCTTTGAATATCACAAGGTTGGAATTGATCTTCAATTCCAACCTTGTGATACACTAGAGAACACACGCAGGAGAGAAACCCTCCTTGTCTTGTCTCCAAGTCTTGACTGTGGGGAAAGTTTTTGTCAGAATTCCAACCTTGTGATACACCTGAGGACTCACACAGGAGAGAAATCCTTCAAATGTCCTGTGTGTGGGAAAAGTTTCAGTCAGAATTCCAGCCTGGTGATACACCAGAGGAGTCATATAGGAGATAAAAACATTAAATATCCTGATTGTGGAAAAAATTTCAATCACAGTTCCCACTTAGTGATAAACCAGAAGACTCACACAGGAGAGAAAACCTTTGAATGTCCTATTTGTGGGAAAAGTTTCAGTCAGAATTCCAGCCTGGTGAAACACCAGAGTACCCATACACATGAGATCCGGCATTGAATGTGTCAGTGAGAAATTAACTATTTGAATTTTGAGTTGATTATTTTTACTCAAACATGTCTCAGGATTAGTCTTGTAGGTAGAGAGAAAAGGAAAATGGAAAAATAGCTAATTACCTGTTTCTGTTTATCAGCAGCAGTTTCTGGATATTTCATTTTGAAGAAATAGTGGAATTCCTCAAAAAGGTTTTGGGTAGTGTTTTTTGTATATCAATTATAGAATTCCCACATCTCTTATTTCAGCTTCTACCTAGCTTTTGAGCCACACAATTCTCCCAGCCAGCAAAGAAGTAGTCCTCAAGATACAAGTCTGATAATGGTTGTTAAGTGAGATTACCTGGTTTAACTACCCCTACCTCCTTCTCTCCCTGATGAAGCTGTTAAACAAACATGCGAGTCACGAAGTGGAATATTGGCTACCTTGCTGTTGGGGGCATAATACAGTCCCAGGCTTGCCTTCCAAAGGTCTTCCCTACCTTAACCATTGGCAACTCCCCTGCCACTGGCCTTTTTCTCTCTCACAGGATCCCCACAGACTTTTTACCCCCATGTGGTCCCCTGGTTTTTTTTCTCACTTCCACTGGGTCCCTGGAGTCCTTAAGCCTGATTCCCATACCACCAGAACTCACATCCTCCTCCTCCTTACCTTTAAAGATCTCTGGAGGTCACACATCCCTGGGCCGCATGACTGTTCTGGAAACAGCAGTCACTTTCTATGTGCTTGGGATTCATCCCTGGGTCATGTGGAGGACTTGTGGAAGTGATTGCTGTTTTGCCACACCTGCCTCGGGGCCAAAATGATGGCTGGTTCTGGGACACTGTCATGCAGGGAGCATTGTTTTTCTACCTTAACTCTGTGCAGACCGCCTTAAGGAATCGAAAGATTAGTATGCAGTGGCTAACGGGTATGCAGCGAGTTGTCCCAAGACCCAATGAAAAAAATAGGTGTAAAATTTCAGATGGAGAGGCTGTTCTGCCTTGCAGATGAACCTGATGGAGAAGAACTGTAGGAATATTGAGGAGAAAAGAGATTATGGCTTTGATCACAGGACCTCCAGGTTTCTTTGCAATTCCTGCTGTGATTTTGTTTTTTAGGAGGTGTCTGCTTGCTTCCCTTTGATGGCTGTTGGGTGATAGTAGCACCAGGATGCAGATATATTTGTTGTATCCCTCTTGGTGGTGGTTCTGTGAGAAAAAAAAAAACCTGAATGGTGGAAAATCTTTCATTTTTAATAATGCATTACCATCAATAGCTTTGACAAAGAAGAAAATCAGTGATGTCACTGTTGCTATGATCATTAGAGTGAGGCAAGACACTCAGAGTTGCCTCAAACTGAGATGTGCAGTGAATAAGTTTAATGATAAATTTAATAACAAAATTGTAAGAGAAGAGCCCTTTTCTTAATTTCCTGCTCAATCGTGAGGTCTCCAAAGTGGGTTTCTAACACAGTACAATTGTTAAGATACCTGTAATATGGGTCTCTTGTGCATTGTGCATCTCTATGATCAATTTCTCTTCCTCAGCTTCCCTTCCTACCTCATTATAAATTTAAATTTTGAATTTGAATTGCATATTAGTCCAGTCACTCTATGCCTCAGATGATGTGAACTGCAGATAGACTTCTGCCACTTCATTTATTGTTGCACTGTTATCTGCCCCCAGTACTAAATTCTGTGAAAATATGATATTGCTTTATGCCCAGTTAAAAAAATTAGAATGGCAAACCTGGATCTGTTTTGATTGGCATTCTTCTCAGATTCAAGGATGGTCTTCTCCATCATTGCCATTCTGAGAGATGGAAAGTAGGACATTTCAAATTGGACAACTAAGCTATGGTTTCATAACTTACAATCTCTAAAAGCCTTTGGTTCTGCCTTTGAGTTTGTAGCTTCTGAAAAATCATAGAAATTACAGAGGATTTGTCTGATTTCCCTGATGATTCTTCCAATTCTGAACCAGACATTGAAAGTTGAGGTCCCCATAGATGGCAATAGTGAGTAGGTACAAATGTTTCAAAAAAACCTGGGGATGAGTTCTTTTAACATAAGAAGAACATGGTTGATCAGTCTGAAAGTTGGTCCTGAGTGGACCACTTGGGATTTTTGAAGGCTCCTGTGACACCCTTTTGGTTCTTCTGGGCACTGTTCTTCTGATTTTATTCCATATTTTAAAAGAATGAGAGCTTCTTGACTGATTTAATTAAAGGAAACATCTGTTTCTCTTTGCAATAATGCTTCTGGAGAAACAAAAATGATGGTCAGCTGTAACTGAAGCAGGAATGGGTTTGATAACTGTTGTGGCCCGTCAGCTGCCAGCAGAGCTAGCAACAGTCAGACAAGGAGGAGCGGGATGAGTAGCCTGGGCCAGCTTTGGAGCCTTTGGAAGGCTGTGATGAGGAAGCAGAATCAGGGGCAGATGCAGAGCCAGGGCCTTCTGTCTACCCCCAGGTGGAGAGGCAGCTGTCTTCAGGGCCTGAGCTGAGTGAGGAGGAAGAACAGATAGAGCCCATCCCAGATGCACATAAGAGAGGAGAGGAGAGCAATGGAAGGGAATAAGTCAGCTCTCAGGGAAAAGGAGATATAGACAATAGCCAGCCCCCTTCCCGGCTGGGAAATAAATAGTAGGGATTTAGAAGTGGCCTGTAGTTGCAGACAACCATTCATATTCCAGTGTACATCAAGTCGGATTCCTTTGCCAGAACCAGATTTGTTGGGACTGATTGCTCTGTATTTGAGGTGCCAATTGAATCTCCCTGCTGGGAAAAATAGGTAGTGAATTTGCCAGTGTAAACAGGGACTCTCTGCTTGGCTTAATCATTGAAGGACTTTTTATCTTGAGTTCTTGTGTGATTATAAACTGTTTGTGCCCTGTTTCAGAAGGGGAAAAGATTTTCATTTGCAACTATTTTTGTTTTTTTCTATCCAACGTGAATAAAGACTGTTCCTGCCCTGTTCTAAAAAGGAGGTTATTTTACTTGTGAGTAAGTGGTTTCTCATTGCTTGCAAAAGCTGGGTCAGAACAATAACACCAGTTAAAACTTACTGCCTTTTTTTTATAAAGCAATTAAATTAATGTATTAGCAAAATACTGTGGAGATTGTGGACTTCAATAAGACATTTGACAAAGTAGACCATAACCTACTTTTTGGTAAGATAGAACAATATGGGATAGACAGTATCAACCCCATGTGGATTCACAATTGGCTGACCAACCACACTCAGTGGGTATTCTTTGGTGGAACTAGATATAGATGAAGTATGCAGTAGTGTACCTCAGAATTCGGACTTGGCACCAATACACTTTGACATCTTCATAAATAGATAGGGTCAAGATCCTGATAAACTTGAGCATTGGACCCTATCCAACAATGGTGGGGAATGTAAGGTCCTACACTTAGGCAGAAAAAACCAAAAGTACAGGAATAGAATAGGTAGTACCTGGCTCAATAGAGGAATCTACGTGTCCTAGTTCACAAGTATGAGCCAGTAGTGTGTTGCAGCTGCCAAAAAAGCCAATGCAATCCTAGGTTGCATCAACAGAGGGATAGTATCAAGACAACAGGAAGCGATAGTACCACTTTACACCCGGCTGGTGAGACCACACTTAGAATACTGCACCCAGTTCTAGTCCCATGATTCAAAACAGATGTTGAGATCCTGGAAAATGTGCAGAGAAGAAGCAAAACGATAAACGGTCTGCATGTTAAATAATCATTAATAATCATATTTTTCTTCCTTACCACTTATCCAAAATTAATCTATATATTTTAATACATTTCCATTCCCCCGTTTTAATCCTCCAATGTAAGGGTTCATAACAGCATAATTCATATACAGTTATACACTGTATATATAGTTATATAATCCTAAAATAATTTCCAGCAAGTTTTAAACTAAATACCAATATACGTTCCCATTGGGAGAGCTAGATATGAAGTTGAAGGTTTGTTCTCTGGGCTTGTGGGTTGGTTTCCTAAAGTTTTGTTACCAAGCTAGGTAACATCTTCAGTGGAGCTTATAAGCCCTTATAAACAGAAGAACACTGACACTGACAACCACTAAACTCCCCTAAAGATGCTATCTAACTTGGTAACAAAACGTTTGGATACCAACCCACAAGCCCAAAGAACAAACCTTCACTTTCATCCTACACCTGAGCTACAGATAATTTGTCACTATTGCAGAGCTAGGTATGTCTAGGCCATGGAAGAGAAGGATTGGGAGGGCTTAATAGCTGTCTTCCGCTACATCAGGGGTGTATGGGGTACCGGAAGTGCCAAAACGGACCCATTTTCAGTCTCCCAAGGCTGCAGAGGCTTCCCCCGAGCCCTCAGGAGGGCGAAAATGGCCTCAAACAGGCCAAAAATCAGCTGGGAGGCACGCACATATGCAGTGCAGGTAAGGGGGGAGGATGGGGGTGTTGCGTGCACATGCATGGGGGAGCGCATTGCATTATGGGTGTCAGCATGCGTGCGCGCTATCGCACGTGTATGCGCTTTCAGCACACCACAACAAAAAGGTTCACCATCACTGTTTTAGAAGAATGAAATACTTTAGGAAATATTAAAAAGGCAGAATATTTCCCCTAAAAGAGAAATAGAAATCTTAAGGGAGACAGAAACTCAGAGCTTCGGCTCTCTGCCTCTAGCAGATATTTGCTGACTATTGAACAGGACTGGGCCAGCCTATCTACATAGACCTTCAGCTCCAGGATGATGGGATTAAGATATGACCCTCCAGGAAATTATAGGATTATCTAGCAGCAGGGCTTACTGCATTGTGAAATCACCTGGGGACATTATATCAGCCCAAGGTTCTACCAAACTTGATTCAGACAAACATGACTCCACATGGGAGTCTGACTACAGCAAATAGTATACATATTCTTGCACAGGAACAGGAAGCTCAAGTTCAAAGCCCAAGTGAGGGTATAAGTACCTCTCTCTCTCTAATCCGTGTGGACAGCTGCCCAGGATCTCAAAACCATGTGATCCTGTTCATCAACAAACCATCTTTCCAATCAGCCTCCATGTTTCCAATGTCTTTCTCCCCACTTGGAATTGAACCAGATGGATATTTCTTCCAACAGTACATTGTGCCATTACATGGAAAGTTAATTGCATCAGCACTTGGGATGGTTGGTATAAGTGTCATCAAGCCTTTGACCTCAGTCCATACACAACTCTTCAGTCCTGTGTTACTTGTTTGGGGCTATGGGAATCATGGTCTATATGGTAAGTAAAGGTAAAGGTTTCCCCTCACACACATGTGCTAGTTGTTTCTGGCTTCAGGGGGGAGTGCTCATCTCTGTTACAAAGTTGAAGAACCAGCACTGTCTGAAGACATCTCTGTGGTCATGTGGCCGGCATGACTAAACGACAAAGGCACACAGAACGCTGTTATCTTCCCATCAAAATGGTCCCTATTTATCTACTTGCATTTTTACATGCTTTCGAACTGCTAGGTTGGCAGAAGCTGGGACAAGTAACGAGAGCTCACTTAATAGAATAATAGAGTTGGAAGGGAGCTTGGAGGTCATCTAGTCCAACCCGCTGCTCGAGCAGGAGAGTCTATTCCAAATATTAGCTTCTACCTAGGATCGGACTCACAATCTCATCTTAGATTGCCTCATGCAGTGGCCAGCTCTCTTCAACCAATCAGCTATAACTCTGTATTCTTACTCATTATCTAACCCTTCACAGCTATTAATTTAAATATTTTAACAAGCTGGCTCCCCTGGAGCATCTGACCTGATGCTGCTGCAATGTCCTAAAACTTTGGGAGCCACATTAAATTAATCATAAAGATTTGATATGTAGAGAGGCATTGATCTCCTCTGAGAGTCACCCCTAGGAAAGCTTGTTCTGTAATTCTGTAAAACCTTCATGAACTTTTAAGGGCTCAACACATTGCTAATCTTCACAAGCTAAATAGCCTCACATTTCACTGTTTCATTTCAGCTCAAAAAGTCAGTACCTAGCAATCAAAAGTGACTTGATGGGATTTAATCAGTGGAAATATCTTGCAAGTGCCTCAGGTAGATATGGGACAATCAAATGTGTTTTTCGGTCACTATCAGGAGATGGTGATCAGGTAGGCAACATCTGTGCCTGAAAACCCATAATACAATAAGGGGTTCCTGTGTTTGAATTTAAGGAGTTAAAACCATAGAGTACTGCATTGCTAGAAAGGATGGGAGGACAGGAATTTCCTCTTCCGGATGACTCATGGGCGGAAGGTGGTGTGCAGAGCAGCTTCTGTGCTCTTCCCAGGATGGAAGCAGCAGCTGGAAGGTGAGTTGGGGTCAGCAGAGAGGAGGAGAGTCCGGGAGCAATTCGGGCTGTTCGGTTCTCTCCACGGTCTGGAAGCAGAGAAGCAACTGGGCTGAAGTGTGTTGGCTGCTGCTGCTGCTGGTTCCTTCCCTCCCCATATCGGACCCCGCTGGGGCTGCACGCTGTGAAACTGGTGGCTGCAATTTTCTGCTGTGGGGAAAGATTTAAAAAGCCTCTTTCAAGTGAAGGTGGATCATTTGGGAATGGCTCCCCTCCAGAGGTTGTGGGGGCTCCCATCACTGGAGGATTGTAGCAGAGTTGGAAGGATCCTTGCAGGTCTTCTATTCCAACCACCTGCTCAAGCAGGAGACCCAGAACCACTTCAGACAAATGGCTATTCGGCCTTTTCTTAAAAGTTTCCAGTGATGCAGCACCCACAACTTCTGAATGGTGATTAATTGTCCTCCTTGTTAGGAAGTTTCTCCTTAGTTCTAGGTTGCTTCTCTCCTTGATTAGTTTCCATCCATTGCTTCTTGTCTTGCCTTCCTCGCTTCTTTGTGGCAAATCCTCAAGTATTGGAGCACTGTTATTATGTCATCCCTAGTTCTTTTTTTTCCACTAAACTAGCTGATTGGTCTGTAGTTTTACAGATCCCTTTCCTCCCAGTTTTTTTGAACATTGGGAACTACATCAGCTCTTTTCCATTCCACAGGTAGTTCCTTGGTGCTGCTGACCACAAGTTGGCAGTTCCTGTGGGTATAAAGGTGCAGAAAAAGGCCTTGAACCAATTTGGGTACTACACACTGGTTTAAATATATGATGGGTTCAGCACCCCACATTCATGATCCCCATTTGTGGCCTTCCCAGCTAGCATTTGACTTGCTATTGCAGACCTTTGGGATATTACAGTTGTATAGGTAGTGCTCGTTTACCATTTCCAGAGTTGCAGTGCACTGTAAAAGCAGACTTATACCTAGCCAGATAAATTCATGGTCATTGTAGCATTCATTCAGTGACCACACATCAGCAGTTCCTGTGATTATGAAGGTCCAAGAAAAGGAGTTGCACCAATTTGAGTTCTGCCAACGGGTGCACATTTATGATGGCCGCAGCATCCTATTTCATCAGTTAAAGCCCCCACATGTCTAAAGTAGCTCAAAAGGTTTGACTATAATGATTTTGGGACATTTTGTCATGCTTGAAAGACATAGATTTTCTCCATGTTATACATATGTAGGTGGGTGTATCTGTATTTAATTTCTGTATGCATATCTCTGTAATTATATAATCTGTTCCCAACACTTCCAGATATATTTGGTGATAACACTTTGTACTGTTAAGAATTTGTGATTGACCCAAATCAACCAGAGAATTCCATGATTGAATGCATATTTGAACTTTGATCTTGGTAGTCTTCCATGTATCCAATTAATCAAGATTAATGTAAGAAGTAATTCTAGCATTGTAGCATTTTTGTTGTAATGTATACTTTTTTCTTATATCTTCTACAAGCATTATATAAATAACATTACACTTTTTTAATCTTAGACAAAGAGGATGACAATAAGAGCACTCTGGACAAATGAGAATAACAAGCAACTTTACATAAAAAATCAAGGGAGATTATTTTTCATTTAGAAAAAGGGGATATATCTCTGGAAGTCGGGAAGGAAAAGGTCAATTGGAAAGCCATACAGACAGTGTTGCAGGCCTCACACTGGGAGGAAAAAAACAGCTTGAACCCCATTAAACAAGGGACCATCCATATTTTTGATCTCCTCTGGAATATCAGTTGTGAAAAAGCTTCATAAACGTGCCTATTGTAGGAAAGAAAAAAATTGCAAATCACAGCTGATTATGCATGAGAGGATTCACATTGGAGAAAAACCATACAAAAACTCTGACTGTAAGAAAACATTTGGTCGAAACAGCTCTGTTGTGGTTCATGGAAGGCTGGAGCAGCCCTACAAGTGCTCCCAATGTGGTAAATTCTTTAGTGAGCATGGCAAATTGGTGATGCACCAGAGGACTCACACCAGGGAAAAACCGTATGGGTGTCCAGATTGTGGGAAAAGTTTCAGTCAGAATCTCAGCCTGGTAAAACACCAGAGGACTCACACAGGAGAGAAAACATTTGAATGTCCTGATTGTGAGAAAGGTTTCAGTCACAATTCCAATCTTGTGAGACACCAGAGAACTCACACTGGGGAGAAACCTTTTGAATGTCCTGACTCTGGGAAAGGCTTGAGTTACAATTCCAACCCACTGATACACCAGAGGATTCACATAGGAGAGAAACCCTTTGAATGTTGTGATTGTAAGAAAACTTTCAGTCAGAATTCCCATCTTGTACAACACCAGAGGACTCACACAGGAGAGAAACCCTTTGAATGTCCTATCTGTGGGAAAGGTTTCAGTCAAAATTCCAGCCTGGTGAACCATCAGACGATACACACAGGAGAGAAACCCTTTGAATGTTTTGATTGTGGGAAAAGTTTCATTAGAAATTCCCACCTCAGGAGGCACCAGAGGACTCACACAGGAGAGAAGCCCTATGAATGTCGTGATTGTGGGAAAAGTTTCGGTCAGAATTCCCACCTCATGAGACACCAGAGGACTCACACAGGAGAGAAACCCTTTGAATGTCCAGATTGTGGGAAAAGTTTCATTACAAATTCACACCTCATGAGACACCAGAGGACTCACACAGGAAATAAACCCTTTGAATATCCTGATTGTAGGAAAGGTTTCAGTCAGAATTCCGGCCTGATCAAACACCAGAGGACTCACACAGGAGAGAAACACTTTGAATGTCCTGATTGTGGGAAAAGTTTCAGTCACAGTTCCCACCTTGTTGCACACCAGAGGACTCATACAGGAGTGAAACCTTTTGAATGTCCTGAGTGTGGGAAAAATTTCAGTCAGAGTTCCAGCCTGGTGAGACACCAGAGGACTCACACAGGAGAGAAACCATACGAGTGTCCAGACTGTGGGAAAGATTTCAGTATTAGGTCTAACCTTATAAATCATGTGCTTATACACATAGGGGAGAAACCATTTAAGTGCCCCAACTGTGGACGGTGCTTCAGGAAACAGTCCGCCTTGATTGCACACAAGAAAATCCACCTGAGGCCAAAAGTGATGAGTATAGAGAAGGCTTGAATTCCATTTCTAATGTCCCATTGTAAGTCCAGCTGAGAAATTGACTAATTTGACTACAGAGAATTTGCCCAGTTTCTTGTAGTCAAATATTTCATGGTATTAGACAGGAAGGAAGAAATTTAAAAATGGAACGTATTAGTTTGATAATGGCTGTCTGGCTATTAGTAGCAGAAGTTGCTGGATATTTATTTTTGCAGTAGTTGTGCAATTTAGAAAAAAATATCTGAGAGTGTTCTTTGCATTTTTATCATGATAGAAATGCCATGTGCAGAGATGGGAGCACTCAGACTAGTTAGAGATTGTCGTTCTTCATATAAGGAGAAAGCAGATTGTACAATAGATAACGTTTTATTTCTAAAACAGCATTGCGTACCAATAATGTTTGAGAAAGAAAAAAAAAGAAACTCGGCATTTCTGTAAACATTGGGACTAGGTCATGAAAAGCTCTCTTCCCAACACGTTAGATGTTTCCTGTTCTTTCAATTCTATCCCAGGGCTCCTTAATGTTTTTCAAAAGTGCCTTCAAATAAAAAGAGGAACATTCTTCGTAGCAGCGGAAGTGATATTTTAGCTATGCAGATGACTGGTCCTGATTTTGCTGGGATTAGAAGACACCAAAGAATTCCAAGATTGCATATTTCACAAACACAATTCAAAAAGACTGGTTACAATTTTTTTAATAGGTCACATTGCATGCGATCCCTTTGTAGAAGGACACCCAACAATGTGGACCAGGCAAGGTAAACCAATAAGTTCTTGGGTTGAGTCTTAAGCTCCAAGTTACTTTGAATTTAATGTGCAAAAATTTAAACTTTAAAATAGTAAAATTATATTTAATAAATTATTTCTCTTCCCAATCTCCACAGGAGTTAGATTGAGCCTTAATATTCCTAAACAGCTTGGGCAAAAGACTTAGAGGACACTACTTTGCAGAAAACTGGTGTACATATAGATTCCTGCACTTTCTTAGGGGTGACTCAGTGAAGATAAAAACCTTTCTACATCCTAAATATTTAAGATTGATTTTCAGTGGCTCCCAAGAATTTAAGACCGTCCTAGGAGGGTCAGTGGGTCAGAGGCTCAAAGGGAGCCAACTTCATTTGTTCTGGCCAGAGATGCTTCCAAGCACACCCATGCTAAATGCCTTGTGCTTCTGTGACTTTGCATACAAAGAAATCCCCATTAGGTCAAAGCTGGACACATATAGGTGACACAGGTTGCAAGCAGTAACCAGACCCTCATGGTTGAGTCCCACTTAAAGGACTCCTTGGGCTATTTATTTATTTAAATTTATATACCGCCCCCTCTCCCAAAGGGACTCGGGGCGGTGCACAGCCAGAATAAAATGCACATATAAAACACATGTACAATATTTAAAAATTAAAAGAATTAAATATATTGGCTCTTACAAAGTTTAAAAATAAGGGGATTAAGAAAGATTAAAACCAGATTAAAAAATTTAAAAACCCCTAGGCCAGACCGGCTAGCTGAAATAAATACGTTTTCAACGCATGGCAGAAGGTCAGGGATGGTCCTCATCTCTGGGGGTAATTCGTTCCAGAGAGAGGGTGCCCCCAATGAGAAGGCCCGCATCCTCGGGGTCGCCAGCCGTCCAGTATGGCTAGATGGAATACCAAGGAGATAGGACCAATGAACCATGTTTTTCACTGCTTGCTGCCTGATGGTGGCAACCTCCCAGAACAACAAGCAAGTTAAGGACATCAATTATGCTGTAGAGAAAGTGAACTCAAGTATCTTTGGAGTGGCACTCAATGCCTGGTAATTTAATGAATTAGTCATTACAGGTTTCTTGATTGTTATTGTTAGTTGCGAAGTCATGTCTGACCCATCACGACCCCATGGACAATGTTCCTCCAGGCCTTCCTGTCCTCTACCATCATCTGGACTGGTTTGATCGCCTTGCAGTCGAAGGGACTTGAAAGAGTTTTCTCCAGCACTAGGGAGAAGCACCATGATGGAGACAGAGGGCCAATTAAATCAGCATGTACTAACTGAAAAATCCTCTCAGATTTCCTATCACTTCCTTTGCTGATGGTATATCTTTGATTTTGCTTCTTTACAAATAGCACAATCAAATAGTAGTCACAATCTCTTACAATCAAACCCACAACCAGATCAGGCATCTTCTGCGATGTTTTAAAACTTGCATGACCCAGCCTTATGCTTTCGTTCATTTGAAAAGATTGTACACTGCCACCAGTTTCCTTGTGGTTCAAAACATATAAATTATTCCGTTTCAAACTTTGTGTACTTTGTTATTCTTTATGATTTTGCATGTACCCTTTGCAAAAATTACCTTATACCTTGCATTATCTAAATGAGATACACTCAGCAAATTGTATTTCAACACTGAAGTTGGCCAAACTGTGGCCATTTTCTTTTTGTAGCTTTTCTCTAGGGAGTTATCTCTTTTCACTGCTTCAGGGCTGACACAGCCTGGAGCGAAGGGGCCAGGGAGGGGGAGTGTACAGATAGCTGGAGTGCTGTAGCCAAAATAAGCTGGTCCTAGCGTGGAAAATAGTTTTGGGTTATTTACAAAATTCTCACTTGCCCCACTGTCGAACAAACAAATGTCTTTAGTGTTTTGCTGGTTGCTGGTTTGTGTCTCTTTCTTTTTCAGTTGTGTTTTTGCCTGCTTGTAGTTTTTAATCTTCTTAATGGGCAATTTCTCTGGATATGCTGAGCAGATCCACATGCAAAGCAGTGTTTTACTATACAGACTCTCTCTTCCTCCATGTTATCTCTCAGGAATAGAGTTCTTTTTTTTTCTTTTTTTAAATACATTTTATTAATGAACAACAAACAAAAAACATAAAAACAATGAACATGGTCCATATATAACAAAAAATACAAATTTACATATGTACATAAATATTAATAATCTTTGTTACAATTACTCCTTTCTTTTTTTAAACCAGTGGTAAAACGTCTCCCAAATTTTATAATAATAGATTCAGTTTTATCTTTTAATTCTTGAGTTACTCTATCCATTTCAGCACACGACCAAATTTTTCTAATAATTTCCATCTCTTCTGGCATATCATTTCCTTTCCATCTTTGAGCAAGAGCTAGTCTCGCAGCAGTGGTGACATGAACTATTAGGTATATTATCTCATTATACAGTATTTTCCAACATTGATTCCCAATAGAAAAATTTCAGGTCTAAACTCTATTTTAATTTTACATATCTCTTCTAACCAGTTTCTAATTCTGAGCCAATATATTTGGACTTTTTCACATTTCCATCATACATGGTAGTATGTTCCAATTTCTTTGTTGCATTTCCAGCATTTAGGAGATAATTTCGGGTACATTTTTGCTAATTTTGATGGTGGGATATGCCATCGGTAAAACATTTTATGTAAATTTTCTTTCTATGATGCCGCCGAAGTAATTTTCCTATTCCTGTCCCATAAAATTTGCCAATATTCCAAATTTATACCATATCCAAAATCTTTCATCCAGGCCAGCATTGTTTCTTTCACCTTTTCCTCTTCCAATTTACATTCCAATAATACTTTGTAAAAAATTTTAAACAGTTTCTCATCTGTCCCTAATAATATTTTATCTCATTGTGTTTTCTGTCTACTAATACCCCATTCTTTCATATCTTTACTATACCTCAACTGTAATTGTAAATAGGCCCACCATTCTATCTCAAATCCCAAATCCTTCAATTCCTATCTTGTTTTTAACTCACCCTTCTCATCTAATACGTCCTCATATGTAATGAATTTTGCGGAAATTACAATTCCCAAATATTTAATTTTATTTGTCATCTGGATGTCCATTATCACTGTTAAATTTTCTTTTTGTACATTTGTCATATTTTTGGTAAGTATTTTAGTTTTTTCCTTGTTAATTTTTAGTCCCACTACTTCGCCAAATTCCTCTAATTGCTCTATCAATTTTGGTCCCAAATTTTGCGGATCTTCTAAAATAAAAACCAAATCGTCAGCGAAGGCTTGTAATTTATATTCTTCTTTCTTTATTTTTAGTCCTTTTATTTCCGGTTCTTTCCTTGTTAGTACTTCCAATGTCAAAAAAAAAGGTGATAATGGACATCCCTGCCTCACTCCTTTATGTATCTCAAATTTATTTGTTGTATGATCGTTTATCAATATCCTGGCTTCTTGTTTGTGATATATTGCTGATACTACATTTAGGAATTTTTGCCCAAAATCCATATACTTAATTTGTTGCAGAACAAAACTCCATTTTACATTATGAAAGACCTTTTTACCGTCCAGGAATAATAATGCTACCTGTTCTCCACTACGCTCTTCATAATACTCTATGATGTCTAAAATTGTCCTAATATTATTGCTAAGATGTCTATATGGAAGGAAGCCATTTTGGTCTGTGTGTATAAATTTGTTTAGTATTTTCTTGAATCTTTTGGCTATTATAATTATGAAAATTTTATAGTCCACATTTAATAGGGATATTGGCCTATAATTTACCTTTTCATTTCTTCTTGATAACATATTTCCTCCTGTTCGTTTTTTAGCTTAGTGATCCATCTTTTTTCCGTTTGTTTTTTTAATTTCTAGGCTAGCCATCTTCCTGGTTTACTGACATTCTCAAATACATTTTGTTTAAATTCTTTTCAGTTTTTGGGCTAAATTCTTATTTTTCCAGCAAATTTATTTCATGTTTTATTAAGTCCATTTTTGTTTTTATCTCTTTCAATTTTGGTTCTTCTTGTAGTTTCATCTCCAAGTTTTCATATTCCATTTCTAATGCTTTTCACTGTATCTTCTTTTTCTTGTTTTTATTCACCATATAATTTATCACCAGTACTTTCATAACTGCTTTAGTTATATCCCAAGTGTTTTGTAGGGCTGTGTCTTCTTTATTTTCGTCAAAGAAGAGTTTCATTTCCTTTTCAATTTAATTTTAAATTTTCCTCCTTTAGGATAGTTCTTTGTAAGGTCCATCTTGGGATCTTGGGTCAGCCTTTCCAGCTAAACCTGATGTAACTACAGTATGATCTGCCCACAAGCTCGGTTCAATTTTTATTTCAATTATTTCTGATATAAGCTTCTTAGGCATCCATATCATATCTAGTCTTGACCAGGACTGATGTCTGTTTGAATAAAACGTGAATTGTTTCTTATTTGGATGATGTTCCCTCCATGCATCATAAATCTTAGCCTCTTGCCAAATATGAAAATTTTTCGGTAATACCTTTTTTCTTATTATTTTCTTATTTTCACCTTTATAGTCCTTTACTTTGTCTATAATTGCATTAAAATCACCTAAGATGCAAATCTCTTCATAATGCATTTCTTTAATATTATTATATACTTTTTGAAAGAAGTGTTCTTGTGGGCCATTCGGAGCATAAATCTCTATCAAAAGAATCTTTTTATCTTCTAATTCTATCTCTACCATCAATATCCTATCATCTTTATCTTTAAAAATTTCTTTAGCCAAAATCCAGTCCTTTATGTATAACACCACCCCTCTTTTCTTTTGTTTATGTAATGACATAAAAGTGTTTCCTAGTTTTCTATTATCTAGAAAATATTTTTGTTTCTCATTTATATGCACCTCTTGTATTGCTATTATATCTGCATTCAATTTTTGTAAATTATGAAATGTTTTCTTCCTTTTCGCCAGGGAATTTAAGCCATTAATGTTCATTGAAATTACTTCACATTTCTCCCTTTTTTTTTTCCAATTTCTTTGTCCCGTATTTCTTGTTCCTCTCGTTTCTCTGGATTCTGCATATTGTCTTTCATATGTTTCTTTCTTTCTTCTTCCATATCTCCTCTCCTTGTTGTCCGGTGAATTTTCTTCCTTATTTTCTACCTTTCCTCAGCCAAGTCTTTCCTCAGCCAAGTCTTTCCTTCCTTCCTCTTCCTTCCTCTTCTTCTACTGCTGTCTCTCCTTCATTAGCAAATTGTTGATCGTAGAAATCTTCTGCTTTGTCAATTGTGTCTAGTCGACGTCAGTTGACCATAATTCCCTCCAGCATCAACCATTTAAAACTGATGTTATATTTTATTAGCTTCACTGTCAGAAAGTGGTAAGGTCTCCTCAAGTCCCTGACTCCTCAGCACTTGTTTAAGGACAGTTATTTGTTTTCCATTATGTTCTACTGGATCATCTCTCGTTCTGTGTAATATTTCATCGCATGTCAACTTCTTCTAAAAACACCATTAATTCAATTAATTCAACACCTTCTAATTCAATGAATATTTTCCTCATAACCTGGAGGAAAACAGATTTGACACACTTTCTCCAGACTCTATAAAGTTTTCTGGTGAGAATTACTTTGCTACTTGCCATTTCTCTTACAGAACACTCTGCATAAGGCCGGCCAGCATTCTCTAAGTAAATGTAAGTTCACACATATGTATTATCTGACTATCTTCCAAAGATAAAATTGTGCTGACTAGTGCTTTCTCATTTTGCCTTTACCCCTCCTCATTGAGATCTGCTGGAGGATTACTTACAACTCTCCATAAATTCTCCCTTTGCAGAAACATCTTCATCTTTATGCTTCCTGATAGATAATCCATCTCCTTTAAGAGGAGTTACAGGAAATCTTCCTCCCATTCCTGTAACACATACCATTGTGCTGCCTGGACAGGCCAATCATCCTCAACCTCCCTCAGGTTCACAAAGAAACTTTTACCTCAGAAAAGCTTTACTTCTGGCTCTTCAGGGCACTTCTGGGCTCATAACATGTCAGGGAATTGCATAGCCGGGCTCCAAAGGAGTCATAGATGCTGAGTCATAGATAAACCTAGTTATATATTACAACTATATACAGTAACCTAGATAGGAGAATTATCAGGTAAATTAAAATTAATACAGCAGGAACATCATGAGGTAAATTACAGACAATACGCACAGGAAAAAAGGCGGGAAACAAGGAAACCCCCTTTACACTCACAGCAACCAATCTCATCTCAGATTGCCTCATGCAGTGGCCAGCTCTCTTCAATCAATCAGCTATAACTCTGTATTCTTACTCATTGTCTAACCCATCACAGCTATTAATTTAAATATTTTAATAAGCTGGCTCCCCTGGAGCATCTGGCCTAATACTGCTGCAATGTCTTAAAACTTTGGGAGCCACATTAAATTAATCATTAAAGATTTGATATGTAGAGAGGCATTGATCTCCGCTGAGAGTCACCCCTGGGAAAGCTTGTTCTGTAATTCTGTAAAACCTTCATGAACTTTTAGGGCTCAACACATAGCTAATATTCACAAGCTAAATGAGCTTATGAGCAGGTTCAGAGGTAGCGGGTTCAGAGGTATTGCTTGAGGAAAGCACTCCACTCCTCTCTTCACAATAGCCTCCAGGCTTGAAATTTTGGCCTTGGACAATCCAGAACGGAGCTGCCTGCGGTCTGATCTAAGCATAGGACACAAAATTGTCTGCTAGAATGTCTTGCCTGTCAACGACGTCTTCAGCTTCAATCACAATAATACACGGGCAGCCAATCGATTCAAACTCAAGGTAAACCGCTCCAAACTCGATTGCAGAAAATACACCTTCAGCAACAGAGTGGTCAACGCCTGGAACGCCCTACCCAACTCAGTTGTTACAGCCTCAAACCCTCACAGCTTCAATCTCAAACTGTCTACCATGGATCTTGCCGGATTCTTAAAAGAGGTCCTTAAAGGGGGAGTGCATAAGCGCACCAGCATGCCTACTGTCCCTGTCTTACTGTCCCCATTTATCTGTATTTACTCCCTTTGTTCATATTTGTGTTCATACCTACACTTGTTATCTTGTACATGTTTGACAAACAAATGAATAAAATATAAATAAATAGCCTCACATTTCATGTTTCACTTGACTCAAAAGTCAGTACCTAGAAATCAAAAATGACTTGATGGGATTTAATCAGTGGAAATATCTTGCAAGTGCCTCAGGTAGATATGGGACAAACAAATGTGTTTTTCGGTCACTATCAGGAGATGGTGATCAGGTAGGCAACATCTGTGCCTGAAAACCTCATAATACAATAAGGGGTTCCTGTGTTTGAATTTAAGGAGTTAAAACCATAGAGTACTGCATTGCTAGAAAGGATGGGAGGACAGGAATTTCCTCTTCCGGATGACTCATGGGCGGAAGGTGGTGTGCAGAGCAGCTTCTGTGCTCTTCCCAGGATGGAAGCAGCAGCTGGAAGGTGAGTTGGGGTTAGCAGATAGGAGGAGAGTCCGGGAGCAAGTCGGGCTCCATGGCCTGGAAGCAGATAAGCAAATGGGCTAAAACGTGTCAGCTGCAGGTTCCTTCCCTCCCCAGATCGGAGCCCCCTGGGGCTGCACCCTGTGAAACCGGTGGCTGCAATTTTCTGCTGTGTGTGTGGGGGGGTGGGGGAGGGAGATTTAAAAAGCCTCTTTCAAGTGAAGGTGGATCATTTGGGAATGGCTCCCCTCCAGAGGTTGTGGGGGTTCCCATCATTGGAGGATTGTAACAGGAAGGATCCTTGCAGATCTTCTATTCCAATCGCCTGCTCAAACAGGAGACCCAGAACCACTTCAGACAAATGGCGGTTCAGCCTTTTCTTAAAAGCTTCCAGTGATGCAGCACCCACAACTTTTGAAAGGTGATTAATTGTCCTCCCTGTTAGGAAGTTTCTCCTTAATTCTAGGTTGCTTCTCTCCTTCATTAGTTTCCATCCATTGCTTCTTGTCTTGCCTTCCTTGCTTCTTTGTGGCAAATCCTCAAGTATTGGAGCACTGCTATTATTCATCCCTAGTTCTTTTTTTCACTAGACATAGCCTATTCTTACAACCATTCTTTATATGTTTTGGCCGCCAGCCCCCTAATAATCTTTGTTGCTTTTTTTAATAATGCGGTGACCAAATCTGGATGCAGTATTCTAAGTGAGATCTTACTCTTTATAAAATGGAACTAGTACTTCATATGATCTTGATTCTATCCTTGTGTTAATACAGCCTAGGATTCCCTTTTCTAAATGCAAGAGTACTGGGACTAAAACAGAAACTTGGGGTATCCCACTAATTACTTCCCTCCATATATATAGATGTAGTTCCTTTAAGGAATACACTTTGAGGTCGGTTTGTCAGCCAGTTATGAATCCATCTGTGTGGATGGATATATCTCTTCCACATTTTCTAGATTATGGAGTACTTTGTCAAATGCCTAACTGAAATCCAAATATAGCATATCCACAGCATTTTGCTGGTCTGCTAATTTAGTTACTTTGCCAAAGAATGAAATAAGATGATTTGGCATGATCTGTTTTTGACAAACCCATATTGACAAAGCCTGGTTAGAACTTTGCTTGTTTCTATGTATTTACAAATCTGTTGTTTGATTATCTTTTCCACAGTTTTCCCAATATTGATGTCAGGCTGATTGGTCTGTAGTTTTGTAGATCCATTTTCCCCCGTTTTTTTGAACATGGGAACTACATCAACTCTTTTCCAGTCCACCGGTAGTTCCTTGGTGGTCGAAGATCTTTGAAAGAAAATTCAATGGTTCTGAAATCATATCTGCCAGCTTCTTCAGAACTGTGGGATGTAATCAATCTGGTTCTAGTGGTTAGAACTCATTTAGAGTGGACAGGTGTCCTCTTACCATTTTCTTGTCTATTTTAGCCTTTTATTCCTAGTCTATCTTTTATGTGTTCTGTTGTTGGTAGATTGGGCAAGTTTTCTTTTTTGCGTGAAGTCAGGTGCAAAGAATGAATTAAGCAGCTCTGCTTTGTCTCTATTGCCTGTTACTTCCTTGATGTATTCTCTCCTTAGTGCACCATTTCCTTGAGTTTTTACTTGTTACTTAAATGTTGAAAAAAACTTTTGTTATTTTCTCTGAGTTTTGTTGCAAGTCTTAGTTTATTGTGAGGGTGAGCTTTGCTGATTTCATCTTTGCAGATTAGGGCTATATGCTGGTATTCTGCCTTAGTTGTGTGTTCTTCGTTCCATTATTTATACTTACCCTTTTTGTCTTTCAGTTTATCAGAAAGTTTTTTTATGCAACCATCCTTTTGGATTTTTTTTTTCATTTTTAATAATATTGTTGGACTGGGCTTTTGTAACCATATTTTTCAGAATTTCTCAAGTGTCTTCAGTTGTCTTCTGCTTTAAAATTTTAAAAATCCTTCCCAAGCTCTCTCTAAGTTTGTTGACACTAGCTCTTTTTAAGACTAAGATGCTTGTTTAATTTTGCTATGTTGCTTGTTTCAGCATTGTATTGAATTCCAATATGACATAGTCACTTTCCCCAAAGTTCCTGACATTTTGACCCCCTCCATCATTTCATGACTGTTAGAAAGAATTTAGGTAATTATAGGAGACCTGCTAGTTCTCTCCTCTACCTTTTAGATGACAGTATTGTCAGATAGATTCATGAGCAACTTTTAAGAAGAGATTGGACAGCTATTTCTCCGGAATGGTATAGGGTCTCCAGCCCGAGCAGGAGATTGTACTAGAAGACATCCAAGGTCCCTTCCAACTCTGTTATTTTATTGTGGACTTGCTGTTTTTGTGGCAACAATATTGTACTGACCTGGCACTGGTCTTTTCTGGGATTTTTTACCAAACATATGTCACCAACAAACACAGCATTTCCTATTGGTGTCGTGTCTCTGTGGAAGACGTACATCTGATCCACTGATTTGTGGTCATTGTAGCACTTGCTCATTAACCACAAGTCAGCAGTTCCTGTGGGTATAAAGGTGCAGAAAAAGGACTTGCACCAATTTGGATACTACACACTGGTGTAAATGTATGATGGGTTCAGCACCCCACACTCATGATCCCCATTTGTGACCTTCCCAGCTAGCATCTGACTTGCAAAATAGCTATTGTGGACCTTTGGGATGTACAGTTGTATAGGTAGTCCTCGTTTACCATTTCTTCCCCGAGCCTCCAAAGTTGTAATGGCAGTATAAAAGCAGACTTACAGCTAGCCACATAAATTCATGGTCATTGTAGCACTCATTCAGTGACTACACATCAGCAGTTCCTGTGATTACTAAGGTCCAAGAAAAGGAGTTGCACCAATTTGAGTTCTGCCAACGGGTGCACATTTATGATGGCCGCAGCATCCTACATTCATATTCCCAATTTGTGACCTTCCCAGCTGGCTTCTTACAAACAAAATCAGTGGGTGTACTGGCAGGAAATTGAAAGAGACTTTAGGCATAATTTCATCAGTTAAAGCCCCCACATGTCTAAAGTAGCTCAAAAGGTTTGACTGTAACAATTTTGGGACATTTTGTCATGCTTGAAAGACATAGATTTTCTCCATCTATGCATGTATAGGTGGGTGTATCTATATTTATCTTTCTATGCATATGTCTGCAATTATATAATCTATCGCCAACACTTCCAGTTATTTTTGGTGATAACACTTTGCATTGCTAAGAATTTGTAATTGATCCAAATCAACCAGAGAATTCCATGATTGAATGCATATTTGAACTTTGATCTTGGTAATCTTTCATGTATCAAATTAATCAAGATTAATGTAAGAGGTGATTCTAGCATTGTAGCATTTTTGCTTTTTTGTTGTAATGTATACTTTTTTCTTATATCTTCTGTAACCATTTTATAAATGACATTACACTTTTCTTTGTATCCTAGACAAAGAGGATGGCAATAAGAACACTCTGGACAGCTGAAAATAACAAGCAACTTTACATAAAAAGTCAAGTGAGATTATTTTTCATTCAGAAAAAAAGGGATATATCTCTGGAAGTCAGTGGGGAGGAAAAGGTCAATTGCCATGCAGAGAGTGTTGCAGGCCTTGCCCTGGGCGGAAATAAAACAACTTGAAACAAACACCATTAAACAAGGGACCATTCATATTTTTGACCTCCTCAGGAATATCAGTTGTGGAAAAGCTTCATAGACGTGCCTATTGTAGGAAAGAGAAAAATTGCATATCACAACTGATTATGCATGAGAGGATTCACACTGGAAAAAAACCATACAAACACTCTGACTGTGACATACCATTTGGTCAAAACAGCTCTGTTGTGGTTCACGGAAGGCTAGAGCAGCCCTACAAGTGCTCCCAATGTGGTAAATTCTTTAGTGAGCATGGCAAATTGGTGATGCACCAGAGGACTCACACCAGGGAAAAACCATATGGGTGTCCAGATTGTGGGAAAAGTTTCAGTCAGAATCTCAGCCTGGTGAAACACCAGAGGACTCACACAGGAGAGAAAACATTTGAATGTCCTGATTCTGAGAAAGGTTGCAGTCACAATTCCAATCTTGTGAGACACCAGAGAACACACGCTGGGGAGAAACCTTTTGATGTCCTGACTCCAGGAAAGGCTTGAGTTACAATTCCAACCCACTGATACACCAGAGGATTCACACAGGAGAGAAACCCTTTGAAGGTCCTATCTGTGGGAAAGAAAGATTTCAATCAGAAATCCAGCCTGATGAACCATCAGAGGACGCACAAAAGAGAGAAACCCTTTGAATGTCCAGATTGTGGGAAAAGTTTCATTAGACATTCCCACCTCAGGCGGCACCAAAGGACTCACACAGGAGAGAAACCTTATGGATGTCTTAATTGTGGGAAAAGTTTCGGTCAGAATTCCCACCTCATGAGACACCAGAGGACTCACACAGAAGAGAAAACATTTGAATGTCCTGATGATTGGAAAGGCTTGAGTTACAATTCCAAACCACTGATACACCAGAGGATTCACATAGGAGAGAAACCCTTTGAATGTTGTGATTGTGGGAAAACTTTCAATCAGAATTCCCATCTTGTGCAACACCAGAGAACTCACACAGGAGAGAAACCCTTTGAATGTCCTATCTGTGGGAAAAGTTTCAGTCAAAACTCCAGCCTGGTGAACCATCAGAGGACACATACAGGAGAGAAACCCTTTGAATGTCCAGATTGTGGGAAAAGTTTCAGTCAGAATGCCAATCTTGTGAGACACCAGAGAACTCACACTGGAGAGAAACCTTTTGAATGTCCTGACTGTGGGAAAAGTTTCATTAGAAATTACCACCTTGTGAGTCACCAGAGGACTCACACAGGAGAGAAACCCTTTGAATGTCGTGACTGTGGAAAAAGCTTCATTAGAAATTGCCTCCTTGTGAGTCACCAGAGGACTCACACAGGAGAGAAACCCTTTGAATGTCCTGACTGTGGGAAAAGCTTCATTAGAAATTGCCATCTTGCGAGACACCAGAGGATTCACACGGGAGAGAAAACATTTGAATGTCCTGATTGTGGGAAAAGTTTCAATCGCAATTCCAGCCTGGTGATACACCGGAGGGCTCACACAAGAGAGAAACCCTTTGAATGTTCTGATTGTAAGCAAAGTTTCAATCAGAATTCCAATCTTGTGAAACACCAGAGAATTCATACAGGAGAGAAACACTTTGAATGTCCTAACTGTCAAAATTCCAGCTTGGTGAAACACCAGAGGACACACACAGGAGAGAAATCCTTTGAATGTACTGATTGTGGAAAAAGTTTCAGTCACAATTCCAACCTGGTGATACATCAGTGGACTCACACAGGTGAGAAACGCTTTGAATGTCCTGATTGTGGGAAACGTTTCATTAGAAATTCCCACCTCATGAGGCACCAGAGAATTCACACAGGAGAGAAACCTTATGAATGTCTAGATTGTGGGAAAAGTTTCGGTCAGAATTCCCACCTCATGAGACACCAGAGGATTCACACAGGAGAGAAACCCTTTGAATGTCCAGATTGTGGGAAAAGTTTCATTACAAATTCACACCTCATGAGACACCAAAGGACTCACACAGGAAATAAACCCTTTGAATGTCCTGATTGTGGGGAAAGTTTCAATCATAATTCCAGTCTGGTGAACCACCGGAGAAGTCACAAAGGAGAGAAATGCTTTGAATGTCCTGATTGTGGGAAAAGTTTCAATTGTAATTCTGACCTGGTGATACACCAGAGGTCTCACACAGGAGAAAAACCCTTCAAATGTCCTGACTGTGGGAAAAGTTTCAGTCGTAATTCGAGCCTGATGATACACCGGAGGATTCACACAGGAGAAAAGCCATTTGAATGTCCTATCTGTGGGAAAAGTTTCAGTCAATATTTCAGCCTGGTGATACACCAGGGGACTCACACAGGAGAGAAACCGTATCAGTGTTCTGACTGTGGGAAATGTTTCAATTGTAATTCTGACCTGGTGAGACACCTGAGGACTCACACAGGAGAAAAGCCATTTGAATGTCCTATCTGTGGGAAAAGTTTCAGTCATAATTCCAGCCTGGTGAAACACCAGAGGACTCACACAGGAGAGAAACCCTTTGAATGTCCTGTTTGTGGGAAAAGTTTCAGTGAGAATTCCAGCCTGGTGATACACCAGAGGACTCATACGGGGGAAAAACCTTTCAAATGTCCAGTCTGTGGACATTACTTCAGGCATAAATCCTCCCTTATTGCACACAAGGAAATCCATATGAGGCCAAAGTAGATACGTAGATAAAACTTGAATTTCATTTGTAATTTGTGAGAAATTGACTACAGATAGTCCTCAACTTACGATCATAATTGACCCCAAAATTTATATTATTAAATGAGACTTTGTTAAGTTAGTTGTGCTCCATTTTACAACCTTTTTTTTGTATAAAAAGTTTTGTTTTACAACAAACATAATAAATAAAACCTTTCAATTGTACAGTGTGTTGGTTGGTACATATGTCTTGTGCACAATATTTATAGTCTTTTAGCTTTACATTCATGTTACATTAATTAACTTTCCATGTGATATTGTATTATTATTACACCATCATTAAACTTTTAACTTCAGATCCATGTTATCCTTTTGAGCAAACCTCACTTCTTAATAATTTTTATTCATATTATAACTCATTCAAAAATAATCAATTGTGACACATCATTGCTACTGTACTATACTTCAGTTTCCTTCTTTTCTGTCTAACCATTGATAAAATAAATCATATCTTGTAATATTCTTTTTCTTCTTGCTCTCTAATTGCTAATGTTAATCTACTCATTTCTGCACATTCCATTATTTTCTTAATCACATCCTCCCGCGGAATTTTTTCGTTTTTCCAATTTTAAGCAAATACAGTTCTAGCTGCAGTTAAAACATGAATAATCAGATATGTCACTTCTTTATTATAGCCTTCAGGTAAGATTCCCATAAAAATATCTCTGGTTTTAAAGCTATATGCTGTTTTGTCATTTTTTCTAGCCATGTATGTATTTTAGTCCAATAATTAGTTTCCGCACATGTCCACCACATATGATAATATGATCCAGGTATCTGATGACATTTCCAACAATTTGCCGATTTATCCTTGAACATCTTTGCTAGTCTAGCCGGGGGTAGGTGCCACCTGTAAAACATCTTATACAAATTCTCTTTATATACTGTTGATGTTTTTTTTTTAATTTTATTGAACAAAAAAATGGAAAAACATTTAAAAACAATGAATGTGGTGTAATCATTCTGACACACCTAGTTGTCTTACATCACTAATTCATATAAAAAATAATACATATTTACATTCTATATACATAATATATCAACATTAACATTAGTCATTTTTAATAGTCCTGATCCTTTTTTCCAACCAGTGGTAAAACTTTTTCCATATTTTATAATATTCAGATTCATCTTATTTTTTAATTCTTGTGTCAATTTGTCCATTTCTCTGCACATCCAAATTTTTCTAATTATTTCTATTTTGTCTGGAATTTCCTTACATTTCCATTTTTGGGCGTAAACTAATCTTGCAGCTGCAATTATATGCATTATTAGATATATATCTTTGTCATATTTTTCCAAACTGATTCCCAATAAAAAAAAATCTGGTTTATATTCTACTTTGGTATTTCATATTGTTTGTGATCTGGATATTTATTCTGTCCATCAATTCTTTCCTTTGTTTTTCCATTATATTCTTGACTAAGATCTTAGTTTTATCTTTATTTATTTTTAGTCCTGCCACCTGTCCATATTGTTCTATCTTTTCTATCAATTTAGATGCTGTTTCCAATGGTTCTTCTAATATAAAGACCAGATCATCTGCAAATGCTTGTAATTTATATTCTTCCTTTTTTATTTTCATTCCCTTTATTTCTTTATCTTTCCTAATATTTCTATTAAGTACTTCCAAAGTCAATATGAACAGCAGTGGTGACAGAGGACATCCTTGCCTGGTTCCTTTTTTAATATTATCATTACTTTTGCAGATTTTTTGTGATATATTGCCTCAGTTGCCTTAATAAATCTTTTTCCAAAGCCCATCTCTTCCATTTGCAATAACATGAATCATCAATTTACATTATCAAAGGCTTTTTGCGCATCTAAAAGTACCAAGGCCATTTGCTTCTCTGGGTGTGCTTCATAGTATTTCCAGTGTATTCTGTAGTAAACCTCGAGAGTCCTCTTGACCTAAGGCCGTAAGAATGACCTTCTCAAGTTAGGAATTGCATGATAAACTCAGCTTGGCATGACACGTAGGCAAATAGTTACAGGAACTAGCTGACCACATATATCTTGTTAATAGATAATCACGTTATCTTAGCACACAACAGTGGTCGCATCCTGCCATGGCGCCATTAGAATTATACTTCCTTGCTCCTCTTCACATATGTCTCGCTCCCCCCGCCCTGATAAAACTGCAAAATAAAAGAGGGTGGTGCGTTGCAATCGGGGGACTTCTTCATCTACCCCGGGCACAACGTGCTCTCTCACCTTGAGAAACTATGGTGTCTGTGTCAATTATTGATTCTAGTACTTAAGTACTCACCCTTGCGAGGGTCCCTCTAAATTTCACCCCTGCGGGGGCTCTACGGGCTGATCAGAGAACCTAAGGACAACGAGCAAACCGCGACAACGCGACAACTGGGGGCTCGTCCGGGATCTCTCACTTCTTCAGCTCCACAGCGTGACTTCTGTCTAGAGGTGCGCAACACCTTTGTACACCTTGCAGAGACTATTGCTAAATCATTGCAAGTTAAAAATTGCTTTGTGTGTGGGGGAACTACGATGGGGGAACAATGGCCGTGGCAGGCCCAGGAAATTAACATCACCCATGTCATAACTAATTGGTCCAACTTTGCTACCCTGTTTATTACCTATCTTTATTTCAATGATCAAACGTAGTTTAAATGCTATTGCCGAAGCTAAAGCTGCTGTGCAACTTAATCTCTTAATGCAAAATCATGTATATATGGCAATCCCAACTGAGGAGTGCAAGGCTCCGCTTTTGCACTTATGTTCCGATGACGACTCTGACACTGATAACCTGCCCTTGAACGAGGTTGTGCAATCGGATCGGGATGTCCCGGAGGGTATGTCCTTATCCAAGCACTATGATACTCCAAAGGAGAAAGGCTTATATTTTGAATCGGATATCGCGGTACCTTAAAAACAAAGAAAAGAGGACTTGTAGTAAACCTCGAGAGTCCTCTTGACCTAAGGCCGTAAGAATGACCTTCTCAAGTTAGGAATTGCATGATAAACTCAGCTTGGCACGACACGTAGGCAAATAGTTACAGGAACTGGCTGACCACATATATCTTGTTAATAGATAATCACGTTATCTTAGCACACAACAGTGGTCGCATCCTGCCATGGCGCCATTAGAATTATACTTCCTTGCTCCTCTTCACATATGTCTCGCTCCCCCCGCCCTGATAAAATTGCAAAATAAAAGAGGGTGGTGCGTTGCAGTCGGGGGACTTCTTCATCTACCCCGGGCACAATGTGCTCTCTCACCTTGAGAAACTATGGTGTCTGTGTCAATTATTGATTCTAGTACTTAAGTACTCACCCTCGCGAGGGTCCCTCTAAATTTCACCCCTGCGGGGGCTCTACAGGCTGATCAGAGAACCTAAGGACAACGAGCAAACCGCGACAACGCGACAGTATTCAAAATTATTATGTTATTTTTTATTTGCCTCTTAGGCAGAAATCCATTTTGATCAGCCTGTATAAAGTGATTCAAATATCTTTTAAGTCTTTCTGCCATTATTGAGGTGAATATTTTATAGTCTGCATTCAGCAGGGATATAGGTCTATAGTTTTTTATTTGTTGTAAATCAGTATCTTCTTTTGGTATAAGAGTAATATAAGCCTCTGTCCATGAATTAGGTATTTTAGTTTTTGATAACCTTATTCATTACTTCAAGCATTGTGGTATTTAAAGATTCCTGCAAAGTCTTATAAAATTCCACTGGTAGCCCGTCTAGGCCTAGTGCCTTTCAAGTATTTTGTCTGTCGCCTCTGTCAGTTCCATCATTGTTATTTTTCCTTCTAACATTGTCTTAGTTTCCTCAGGTATTTGGGTAGCTCTGCTTTTTGCAAATATTGTTTAACTTTTTTTTCTTCAATGTCCTCTTGATCATATAATTTCTCATAATACTTCTGTACTATTTCTTTTTTTTCTTCATTTCCATTGCAAACCATTCCATGCTCATCTGTTAATTGTATTATTCTTTTCATTTCTCTCTCCTTTTTCAATTTATATGCTAACCATCTACCTGGTTTGTTTGCATTTTCGAAGAAGTTCTGTTTAGCTCGCCTAATTTTGGGGCCACTTCTTTTTCCATCAACCCCATTTTGTGTTTAACTATTTCCATTTTACTTTTATTCTCCTTCTTTTGTGGATATCTTTGTAATTCTTTCTCCAGTTTCTTGTAGTCTTCCTCTAGTATTTGTTGTGTGTGTCTTTTTTTGATATTCCTTCTTCTCGTATAGTTTATAATCAGACCTGGTGTAAGCCTTCATGGTATTCCATACATTTTGTAATGAAGTTTCCTCATTATTTTCTTTAAAGAAAAAAGCCAGTTCTTTTTCCATATTTTGTATAAATTCTTTTTCCTTCAAGATTGAATTGTTCAAACTCCATCTTGATCTTTTCTTTTGACCCTTCCATTTGACCCATACTGGGTTATGGTCCAGCCAAGTACTTGTTTCTATAATTACTTCTTGTATGTTGGAGATTAGTTCTGCTGACATCCAGATCATATCTATTCTTGACCATGATAAATGTCTATTAGAGTAAAATGTGTATTGTCTATTCTTAGAGTTCGTTTCTCTCCAAGCATCTCGAATGCTTAATTCCTCTACCATCTTGAAGAAGGATTTCGGGAGTGTCTATTTTGTTTATTAATTTTCTGTGTTTTATAGTCCAACTTTGTATCCACTATCGCATTGAAATCTCCCAAAAATGCATATATTATCATATTCCAATTCTATTGTTTTCTTGTGCAATTTTTTATAAAATCCTTCTTGCTTTTCATTTGTTGCATAAATTGCTACTAGAAGTATCTTTAAGTTATTGTCAATTATTTCCACCATCAGTATTCTTCCTTCTTCATCTGTAAATATTAATCTAGCTAATTGTGTTTTTAATATATAGAGCTACTCCTCTTTTATTTTGTTATGCTAATGTGGTGTATAAATTCCCAATTCTAGGGTAGTTCAGTACTTGGACATGTTGTTTTTTAATATGAACTTCTTGCAAGCAGATTATATCTAATTTTAATTTTTCTAGTTTATGAAATGTTTTTTTCCTTTTGATGGCTGAATTCAGTCCATATATATTTATTGTAATCAATTTCTTTTCCATTTTTTATACTTTATATGTAGGGTTTATTGTTCTTGTTGTCCTTTTCTCTCTTGCTTCTTTTGGTTCTGCCTTTCCACCTACTACTACTACTTCTCATATCTTTTCATCTCTTTTTTTTTATCTCTTACTTCATCATCTCCTCTCAAAGTTTTAACTATTTCCTCATCTCGTGTTCTCTCTTCTTCTTTTCCTCTGAAATATTCATCATAAAATAATTCTGCTCTCCATTCTGTCCAATCTGTGCCTTTGCTTTTGCCAAGTAAATTTTAAACCTTCTGGAATCAGCCATAGAATTTTCATCAAGAATTGGTGTTCTCTTCTTAAATCTCTCACTTTTCTCGGTATTTGTTTCAGGTCTGTAATCTCCTTTATATTTCAATGGCTCATCCCTTGCTCTCTGTAGTATTTGTTTTGATTGCTTTCTTTGTGAACCTCACATGGACTTCTCTAGGTAGTTTATTTTTCATGGCATATCTTGTATACACTTGGAACGCTTCATCTATTCCATTCATCTTTTTTTCTTTGGATATCCAAGAAAGATATCCAAGGCTCCTGCCAGTACTTTTCTCATTATTTCTGCAAGAATATCTCCTTTTTCTTCCTCAATATTTTGAAATCTCAGATAAAAACCTGTCCTGTCCATCTCCCAGGCAATCATTCCTTTTCCCTTGTCTTGTTCAACTGTTATCAGCCTGTTATAAATTTCTCCAACAGTTTTCCTCTGGTCTCCTTTTTTTTCTATTTCTTGACATCTTTCTTCATTCTTCATCATCATTTGTTGTACGTTCTCTACTTTCTCATCTGTTTTCCCCATTCTCTCTTCTTTCCATTCTATCTTCCAGGTGTTTTCCTTGTTCTTGAATTGCTTGCATTATCATTTGTAATGTAACCTCCTTCTCTTTCTCCCTCTCTTTCTCTTTGTCCTGCTGTAACATGGTGTGAATTGACCGCTGACCCGCTAAGTTCAGAGAAGAGAAAGTAGGGATTGATGAGCCTGTAGCAGCTGTCTTCTTTATCTCTGATTGATTGCAATCATAGTCAGCAGGTATCTACTTGCAATGCCAAGAACAATTTTCTTCAGGTTCTTCAATACCTTAATCCAGTTATAAAAAGAAGAAAAAGGATTGGAGTAAAAAATAAATAAAAAAAATAAAAATAAAGGGAAAAATTATGAGAAGAAAAGAAAAACCAATTTCTTGCAAAGCCAGAGAGATAGAAAAGATAAAATATAGTGAGCAAGACGAAAGAGAAAAAATGTATCAACACAATGCTTAAAAGTGTGAAAATAATCCACAAGTGATATTAAAAGGGAAAAAGAAAAAACCAAAAAAGAAAAAGAATTGTATTCCAACAGTAAGGCTAGAGCAAAAAAAACAATTTCATCCAAGAAGCCAGAGAGACCAAAATGTAAAAATATAAAGAGCAAGGAAAAAGAAAAAAGAAAACGTAAGAGCACAATGTTTAAAAATAGTACAAGAAAAAGGAGAAGAAACAATAATAAAAAGTAATAGTATTAAAAAAGAAAGGGAGAAAAATTATATTCTAAATGTGAGGCTAAAGCTGAGTTAACAGTTTGGAAAAAGCCAAAAATTTTAGGCCAAGAATGACCACCAGCCACCAAAAGAAAAAGCGCACTATCAGGGTTTCAACAAGTTGAAAAAAGGAAAAAAAAAATCCCAGCTGTGATTTAAGTTTTAAGTCACAGAATAAACCTATGCCTCAGTATAACATCCAGCAAGCCAAAAAGCCAGAATCAAAGACATCCATAGTACATTATCCAAGGTCACAATAATATTTTCTCTCCTGTTTAACTTTCCGGCTGTTTACAAAGTCTGTGAGAGCAGCACTTGTTTTCAGAGCTCACTATCTTCTTTTTTCTTCTAAACAGGCTATAGTCAAAATTATATAACTTTTATCTCTATTAAAAGTTCCATTTTAAAAAATATATATTTGCGACCTTTAGATGGCAATGTTGCTTAACTTTCTCCTTTAGTTATACTGTATTGTGGGAATTCTGTGGTTAGGGCCTTGATATCCCCCTCCCGGTGGGTCACTCATGGGAAAAGATCAGACATGGAGACCAGCTTCAGTCATGGGTAGAGTGACCTCGAGAGGCAGGCTCAAACCCCTTTTATTGAGATTACACGTCAGCTTACCTGGCGAATGCGGAAAGCAACTTCTATTGGTTACATTGGTATAATATTACCATATTTGGTATAACATAGCATGTATCATATATGTAGCATGTAGGTAGTATGTGATTTGGGCCTGCGCAATGGTTACAACATCTCTGTTTTTTGTTTTTAAAATAACGAGGGGGCCTATGATCCCCTCAAACCACTCTTTATTAAGAAGGTATAAAGAAATAGAGCATGCTGAATTATTGTTGGTTACATTTTTGCATATTATTGTTGGTTACATTATTGCATCTAGCCTAAAAAATTTTATGTTGTACCCCTACTTGCTTATGCAGTTTCTGCGGTATGAGTATCTTAACAGCTCTGTTTCCTGGGCTGCTGGTAACTGGCCCAGTTTGGAAAGTCCCCTTAAGTTTAAGATGGTTGCGATGTCTATACTTCCTGTTGTGTGGAGGGCACTGGTTGAGGCCAACGCTCTGCGCACAACAGGTGCAGTATCCCAACATCTCCCCTGTTTATATTTTTTTAAAGGCTGTCAGTCTCTGATTCTGAGTCCGAATCAGATTCCAATAGATCAACCTGATAGGGGTCCGTTAGCAAAGGGGTAGACTCTGGGTCAGGGGGTGGTTGTAGGGATTGCAGGTATAAAGCTTCAATGTTATTAAGGCGGGTTTTCAAGAACCGGAGCAGGCGAGAAAAGACACAAGGACCAATCGTACAGATTAAAAAAAGAATGAGTAGGGGGCCTAGGAGAGCACAGGTCAAAGTAGTGAGCCAGGGGGAAAAATTGAACATTCCCTCAAACCAACCCTGTCTTGCTTCTCTTTCCCTTTTTCTTTCTGTCAGTCTCGTCCGTAGCTGGTTCATAGAATCCAGCACAATGCCAGAATGGTCGGCGTAGAAACAGCATTCCTCTTTCAGGGCCACACAAAGACCACCTGCTTTGAGAAAAAGGAGGTCTAGGCCCCTTCGATTTTGTAAGACTACTTCCGAAAGGGAGGTCAGGGATTTTTGCAAGTGGGTGATGGATGTTTCTATGCGCTCAAGATCGGTGTCAATGTCTTCCCGCAGGGAGTGGAATTGTTTGGTTCCCTACGACAAGAGCAGTAATACCAGTGCTAGCCCCTGCAGCCCCCAAGCCTAGGAGTAGGGATAACGTTAGGGTAGTTACAACTTCTCGTTTATATCGGGAAGAAGAAGGAGAGGAGTCTAAGAAGTCATCTGACTTATGATATGACAATTTGGGAAGAAGGTACATCTGAATGCAAAAGCTATTGGTACTTAGCAAAACATCACCTGAAACACATGGGGTTAAACCTGTGGAGCAGGCCCACACTGAATCATTGCCAGGAACAAACCAAGTTTTTTTTGCAATCGAAGAGTAATGTTACCTTTCTTGGTCCACAGTATATGCAGGCCTGCTGTGGAGGTTGAAGTTCTGTTATTAGGGAGATACATTGTACAGAAGGAAGAGTTTAAACAGTATTTGCTAAAATTACCAACTATTCCGATACAACAGCCTTGCCCGATTATGGAGGTGACGGTTTGAGTGCCATTTGTCCAGCGACATGAAGAGGGAAGAGAGGAATGGTTGGTAAAGTCCTGAGAAGAGCCGGCGGCCTCGTAAAAAGGTGGCGTGGCGGAGAGGCAAAGCCAACAATTGGTAGTCAGGTTTGGCTGGGTAGAATTGAGAAACTTGAAGGTAGAATTGATTAACTTCAAAAGAGGGTTGGGGAGGAGTTCATCCGAAGGAGCTAGGAAAGAGGAGACAATGACCTTGTTTTTTCCTACGGGGGGGGAGTATGGGAGAGAAACAGTCAGGCGGATGGTGAAAAAATTGCCAGGGTGGCCTCTGCCAAGGGTTCTGTCAGAATTATCATTCACACGTCCTCCCCATCGAAGTCCAGTTTGCCAGGTGCTCCGTGGAAGGTGGCGGCCCAGGGTGGCAAAAGAGATTTTTGTGGGGTTTAATCGGATCTCACAGCACGCCCAGTTCGAACAGGAACTCCATGGAAGGGATCCATCAGGGCCCAGTGTGGCAGTGATGTAATCATCTTTATGGGGGGGAGTCCACCATATTTTGCCAGTGGAAACACAATCCCATTTTTTGCAGTAAAAATCCAGAACGCCACATTTTTCCTGATGAGCATAGGTATTAATATGTCCCGGACAGATGTATAGGCCACGGCCAATTGCCCATACCTCTCGGGGAGAGAGGTTGCATTTGGATTTATCAGCAAAACCTTCGACCCCCACTATCATTTCTCCATAATCAAAGTACAAAGAAGGGAACCATGGCCACAAGGTATAGTTCGAGGTGGAATTCAAGGAAGCATCCCGATAATCCAGAACGTGCCATGTAAGGTTCATAGGGCGATGGGGGTTATTGCTCCCGAGGGAGGGTGTCCAACAGTTCAGAAGAATAAAGAGATACCACATACTGGAGAGCCTGGTTCACGGTGGTAGAGGGGGCTAAAGTATAATGGGGGGGTGAGAAAAACTGGAGACTAAAAAGCGCTGCAAAACATCTTCAACTATAATGATGTCACACTCTGGGAAGCAGCCGCAGATGGGGTAGCAGTCACAACAGTGGCTGCAACAGCAGCAACCACAAAGACAAGGACAGAACCAGCACATGTGAACTCGGCGGTTGTCTCAAACGACGGTTGTCACAAAAGTCAGTTGACCGGTTGGTTACCTGTCTTTTCGTGATAGGGACGGACACATCGACCAGGGACCCAAAGAACACGATCAGGAAGTTGAATCACAGCGTATCCCCTGCCCCAGGTGATAAGGTCAGCTGGTCCTTGCCAGGTGGGATCTGGAGGACAGCGATAGTAGACTTTGGGTCTTGATGGGCTGGCAGCTGGAGAAGCGGTGAAATGTCGATCGGCTGCAGTGGTAGGTGGCTGTCCAGTCAGGTTCAGAAAATTGAGGGTGTATAGGGAGAGGTTTAAAACATTTTGCACTGCTGGGAGGCTAGGGGGTACTTTTCCCTGTGTGCCAATATGTCCATCTAGAGCGTGCTTCAAGGTCTGGTTTGCACATTCTACTAGAGCCTGTCCTTGGCTGTTGTAAGGAATGCCAAACTTGTGGACAATATCCCATTTTTTGCAAAAATCTGCAAAAATTGTACTGGTGTAAGCCGGACCATTGTCTGTTTTGAGTTCTTTTGGGCGTCCCAACGATGCAAAGGTGCGAATACAATGATTGATTACATGTTTAGTGGCCTCACCCCTTTGTGGGGTGGCCATGATGAAGCCAGAATAAGTGTCAATGGAAACATGAAGATATTTCCAAGGGGCAAAGGAAGCATATTGAGTGACATCCATTTGCCATATTTGGCAAGATTGAGTGCCTCTGGGGTTAACTCCCATAGGTACTGAATGTGCCTGGCGACTGCATGTGGGGCATTGTTGAATGATTGCAGCAGCCTCTGTTGAAGAGAGACCAAATTGTTTCATGAGTGCTTTTTTGTTTTGATGAAAATATGAATGGCTCTCCCAAGGCAGGGGAGAAGCAAGTTGCAGGGTCAGAACTGTAGCAGCAGCCGAAGCCGCAGCGTCGGCTATGTCATTTCCTTCCTGAATAGGCCCAGGGAAGGGTTGATGGCTTCTGATATGAGAGACATGAAAGGAGTGTTGTCTTTTTGAAATAAGAGTTTGTAGAGAAAGAAAGAGAGATAGCAAAGTAGGTTCAATAGAAGGAGAGAGATAAGCTTCATAGATGGAAGAGATAATTTGAGAAACATACAGACTATCCAAGATGAGGTTGAAAGGCTGATCAGAAAATTGTTAAAATGCTAGCAAGGAGGCATAGAGCTCTGCGTGCTGGGCAGAGGTCTGTGGAGGAGTAATTTTAGTGTGCCATTGGCCATTCAGCTGCCAGGCACATGCACCATATTTTTTGCTCCCATCAGCAAACACTGTGATAGCATCTGTAATAGGCAAAGGGTTGAAAGGAGAGTTCCAAAGGAAAGGTACAGTTTTCAGCAATTGCAGCCTGGGGTCTGGAGGAGGATGACAGGAGACCATCCCAGGCCAGTGACAGAGGAAATGGGTGACTTGACAGGAAGCCAGTTTGTGCTAACGAGAGCTGGCTGTGTTCCTCCCACCCCCCTTACTGATAGGGCTGTGTCAGTGGGCCAATCGGAAGGCCATTCAGCAGAGCGTATGATAAAAACATCAGCGCCAGTGTCAAAGAGACCACGAAAGGAAATGCCATTGAGTGAAAATTCTGCCGTTGGCTTGGCAGACTGCACATGTTGCTCCAAAGCAAAGGTATCTGCAGCTGTTTCCAGCAGAATCATGGTGGCTACAATATCTCCCTGGTTGATTGTAACCGGAGAATTCACAATTATGGACAAAGCCAGATCAGAAAAGGAATCTGAGGAGCGCAGAAAGGGGGCTGCAATGACCCCTTGGGAGGTAAGATCCAGGTTAGGGAAAATAAGCACAGGCAACGCTGGAGGGAGGTTAAGCTTGAGGCGAAGCAATTTCCGGCAGGGTGGGGAGAAGAGGGGGATGAAGAAGGAGGAAATGAAGTGTTTTGTTGTAAAGCAGCAGCAAGAGCCTCCATTTTATGACTCGTGGTACCCACTATACGGCAAGCTTGAAGGAAATCGACCAAAGTAACCCCAGGACGATTTGCGATGGGCTGGAGGACCTTTCGACAGTCTTGATTAGCATTTTCATATGCCAATTTTAGAGAAAGCTCATTACGAGCTTCCTCTTTATCAATTTGTCTCTCTAGTGCCAATTGGAGGCGACTGAGAAATTCAGAGTAATTTTCGTTGGTTTGTTGAACAATTTTTGAAAAAGTTTGAGTAGGCTTAGAGGTGGAATCATCCACCTTTCTTATAGCGGCCAGAGCACAGCGAGTAATAATTGGAAAAACGGCCCTGTCAGATTGCATCTGTGCTGCCACTGTGGTAAGGTCCCTGTGCCTAACACATGATCTCGAGTCACGTTATTAGGCAGCCCTGCCTGGATGGAAATTTCTGCCTGTTTTTGGTACTCTGACCACCAAACAACATATTGTGCAGGGGTTAAAAGCATATTAAACAACAATTGCCAATCGGCTAACAGCATTTCTGTTGTAGCAGAGGAAAGAGAGGAAAGTAAGCCTAACACATAGCGAGATTGCAGACCATAATCCTTAACCGCCCCTTTAATCTCCTTAATTTGTTTGTAATTAACATGCTGATGTATGGGTCTAGCAGCGGCCCCTGCAGTGGCCCCCGCTTGATCCAAGATAATCGCGCATGTCTCTAAATCTTGTGTTTCAAGTTGCCCTGTCTGCTGAGCAACCTGCATTGCTCTAATTATCTGACCTCCTTGTCGCAGGGATTTGGAGGGTGGGGCGTTTGGAGTGATTACCTCAGAGGCTAGAACAGGAGTAAGAGTTGCCTGTTCTTTTTCGGTGGATTCATACGGGGGAGGCGTAGAATCCGCCAGTTCCTTGGTTGGAATTTTAACAAACTTATGGTGGATCATTAAACATTCCATGACTACACGCCACGTAGTCAAAATTTGAACAGGGGCTCTAGGAGTCTCATGGAAATATTCCCCCAATCTAGTCCAGGTTGACATTTGTAAACTCCCCTTTTCAGGATATACTGGACATTGTTTCCAAATGTAAGACAAAAGGCTAATTAATTCTTTGTTTTTCAGACGAGGGAGTATCTTCCCTCGGTTAGCAGCAATCTTACAGGAAGTTTCGGTTAGTTCTTTCAACTCTTGCAGATGAGCAACCTGCTGCTGAGAGAACTTTCCGCCCATACTTACGAAAAACCCAACCGTGTTTCAGGCGGGTCGGTGCGCGCGGCCTCTTCCAGGCGGGTAAGAAGGACGGTCCGAGACTGACCTCTTGTCAAGGCGGAGGAGAAATCACGTCGAGGGTCACCAGATGTGGGAATTCTGTGGCTAGGGCCTTGATATCCCCCTCCCGGTGGGTCACTCATGGGAAAAGATCAGACATGGAGACCAGCTTCAGTCATGGGTAGAGTCACACCGAAAGGCAGGCTCAAACCCCTTTTATTGAGATTACACGTCAGCTTACCTGGCGAATGCGGAAAGCAACTTCTATTGGTTACATTGGTATAATATTACCATATTTGGTATAACATAGCATGTATCATATATGTAGCATGTAGGTAGTATGTGATTTGGGCCTGCGCAATGGTTACAACACTGTATCCAATAGGTTCTGACAAAGTATTCTTTTAAAAAGGAAAAGGGAAAAGTAGTCCAAATTTTAAATTTTAAAATTAAAAGTGATCTTCTATTAATATTATTTGAAAATCCAATCCAGTCAATCAAAAAAAAAAATTATTCAGAAAAAAAAATAGGGAAAAAATAAAATAGTCCAAATAAAGTTTGACAGCTAGCCTTATATTCTATTTCGCCGCTGTTCTCCACTTTTCTGTCTTCTTTCTTCTAAACACTCTTTACCCTTAGAATACTCTAATCTCAGTTAAGCAGAAAAAAAGATAGAAACTTCTCACCCAAACCAACACACTTTCCTTTGCAATCTTCTTTCTTTCCGGGCTGTCACAGCTTTCTAGTGCTTTAATGGCTGCTTCCCTTCGCTGCCGGGCTTAGGAGCTTTCCTGAATCAACCAGGGACTTTGTGATGTCCATGGGATCAACAGGATGTACTCCCTTTACTCACCGTCTCTCTGGGACGGTTTGGGCCCTATTGGACTGTCCAGCTGCGGAGGTTTCGGCGGTTTTTCCAGAGCTCCAGAATTGCCATCATTCCACTGCGATATCAACCCCGCCCTCAATCCATTTTATGACCTTTATTACAATCTTAACCACAGCAGTTGTTTTAGTTAGTGGCACAGTTATTATGTGAACCTGGCTTCCCCATCCACTTTGCTTGTAAGAATATCATAAAAGGGGATCACATGATTCAAGGACACTGCAAAGGTCATAAATATGAATTTTGATCACATGACCATAGGATGCTGCAATGGTCATTAAGTGTGAAAAATTTTCATAAGCCACTTTTTTCAATGATGCAGTAACTTTGAACAGTCACTAAATAAACAGTCGAGGACTACCTGTATTTGAATTCTGGCCTGATTCCTTTTACGCAAACTCAAGATTAGACTTGTAGGTGGAGAGAAAAGGAAGATGGAAAATGACTAATTGCCATTTTTTGGTTATCAGCAGAATCTTCTGGATATATTTCCTTTTGCAGAAATAGTGGAATTCCTCTCAAAGGCTTTTAGGGGTGGTTTTTGGGTATTGATTATCCAATTCTTACATCTGGAATTTCAATCTTCTACCTTGGTTTCCTTCAGATTTTGAGCCCCAGAATTCCCCCTCCACCATAGAAGTAGTCCTCTAGATACAACTATTATGGGTTGCATGTTATAACAGCTATTAAGTGAGACTGTGTTCCTTAACTACTTGCACCCCTCTGCTCTCCCTGATGCAGCCATTAATTGAATATGTGAGTCACTAAGCGGAATGCTGGCTACCCCCCGGCTGGGGAAAATTCTTGGAGGCCTAGAGGAGGGTCAGGCTTACCTGCCACAGGCATCTCTAGGCCTTCCTCCAAGAGACCCTGTGCTCTGTTTCCCAACCCTTGCGTCCCCTCAAGCCCTTCCTTCCTCCACACAGTCCCCCCAGTTTCTTCCCCCACTCTTACTGGGTCTCTGCAGTCCTTATGCCTGACTGCCACCCCACCAGGCCTTACACCCTTCTCCTTACCTTTGGAAGATATCTGATCCTCATGTTGCGGAAGGAATGGGGGACACGTCACATGCATCCTTGCATCTCATGACTGTGATCCTGGAAGCAGCCACCATTTTCAGTGGGTCCTGAATTCGTCCCTGGGCCGTGCGGTTGACTTGTGGAAACGGCTGCCATTTTGCCATACTGTCACGCAGAAGAGGAACAAACCTCTCTGTTTTGCTACCTTAACATGGGGGGTGGGGGGGAATGTACAATATTGAAAATGTTTCTTTTTAAAAATGCATTATGTTCCAATTATCAGTAGCTTTTGACATGTAAAAAATGGGTATTGTCAGTGTTGCTATGAACTGTCACTTAACAAAGAATCCATAACTGCTCAAATCAACTGGGAATTTGCCACTGTATATTAACGGGATAATGCTTTGTATTCATACTGAATTCAAAGTGACCACCACAGGCTTTCAGTCAGAAACTGAATATCAGGATGTATATACTGTGGTAAGCAACTTAAATATCCCTCATTCCCTTTATAAGAAGCATGCAAGCAGAAACTGGACAACCCCCTATTATGGATGGTTTAATTTGTTTATATCACTGAACAGACCTGTTTGATGTTCCTTCCAATGTCATGATTTAATTCTGCTAGAAGTGGATGATATAAATTTTCTTGGCTTGGTTGACTTGTGAAATTAGTATTAACTTTACAATTTCTGCCTTTTTAATGGGCATTCAACCAATGTACATGGTTCATTATCCTCTCACCCTCGTTGTTCTCCTTACAACTAATGTATGATTAGGCTGAAAAAAACCCCTCATAACCATCATAAGAGTTCATACAACTAGACCAATACTTGAATTCAGCTCTGCTGTCTGGAATCCGCATTGTATTTCAGATATAAATACAATTAAGCAAGTCCAGAAGTATTTTACCAGAAGAGTACTACATTCCTCTGTTCCTACACCACCAGACTTGGGATTCTAGGCTTAGACAACCTTGAACTACACCAGCTAAGATTGGACTTAAGCATAGTACATAAAATCATATCTTACAACGTCTTACCAATTAATGAATATTTCAACTTTAACAACAACAACACAAGAGCACATAACAGATGTAAACTTAATATAAATCACTCCAAACTCAATTGCAGGAAGTACAATTTCAGCAACAGAGTGGTCAATGTCTGGAACTCACTACCTGATTCTGTTGTCATCTGTTCAAACCCCCACTCCTTTACCCTCAAACGAACCTCTATTGACCTCCCCCGATTACTAAGAGGTCTATAAGGGGCATGCATAAGTGCATCATTGTGCCTCCCGTCCCTGTTCTATTGTCCCCAATTATTAATTCCTATTTCTTGTATTTAAACTTATGTTTATTCTTGTTTCTGTTATATTGTAAGCCTTTGACAAATTAAAAAATTTAAAATAAAATAAAACACCTTCTTGGAAGCAGAGGAACCATCCTACAGATGTGAGGGAATTAAAACTAGAATAAGAGGAGGGGAAGAAAGAGAAAGAGGAAAAGTTTCTTTTTCCCAGAACTGAGAATAACTTTACTGAATGAATAATAATCAGGGGGAATCAAGGTAATATATGAAATATAACCCTATGTTTAACCATTTTATTTGGACTCGTAACTGAGCTGAGAAGTGTCTATATTCTACATAGTATGTGGATGTGTAATTCACAATCTCTGCCACAGCATAGCTGCTTCTTTTCTTTTGTAGAAAGGAAAGAGTCATGTACATCTCCCAGATATACCTCTGAAATTTAGCCGGCTGAATTTTAATTGCATGATTTCAGGATATGTTGAGAAGATTAGGAAGTTAGTAGCAGCCATCATTTTAGGTGGGCCCTGGATTCGTCCCTGGGCCATATGGAAGCAGCTGCCATTTTGCCACACTGTCACTCAGAAGAGGAACAAACCTCTATTTTGCTACCTTAACATGAGACGGGGAAATGTACAGTATTGAAAATGTTTCTTTTTAAAAATGCATTGTGTTCCAATTATCAGTAGCTTTTGACATGTTGCCTCAGGCTCTGAGATGGGCAGCAATTAAGTTTAATAATAAATGAATTTAATAATTAAAAGGTAATGTACAGCTCATTTCCCAACTCTTGCTCAGTGAGGATACTCCACATATACAGTGGATTTCTAACACAATTGTTAATTTGTAACCTGTCTTTTGTGCCTTCTGCATCTCCGTGACCAACCTGTCTTCCTCAGCTTCCCTTCCCCCCTCATTATCAATTTAAAATTTCAGCTTCAGCCGTACATCAGCCCATGCACTCTGTGACTCTGATGATGTAAGCTGCAATTAGGTTTCTGCCTCTTAATTTATTTGTTGCATTGCTATCTGTTCCAGTCCTAAATTCTACGAAAGAATGACATTTCATTAGGCACAGTTAAAAAATTAGAATGGCTAAACGGGATCTGTTTTTATTGGCATTCTTTTCAGATTCAGGGATGGTTTTCTCCATCACTGCCAGTCTGAGAGAAGGAAGTTAGGATGTTTCAAACTGGACAACTAAGCTACGGCTCTCCTTTTAATGTTACAATCTCTAAAGCAGCCATTGGTTGTGCCAGTGGGTTTGTAGGCTTTTGAAAATCATACCATTACAGAGGATCTGTCTGACTTCCCTGATGATTCTCTGAATTCTGAACCAGATTTGACAGACATTGTGAAAGTTGAGATCCCCATGATGGAGACAGTGAGCAGACACAAATGTTTGAAAAGCCTGGGGATGAATTTCTTTAACATAAGAAGAACTTGGCTGATCAGTCTGAAAGCTGGTACTGAGTGTGGCACTTGGGGTATTTAGAGGTGCCTGTGACCCCCCCCCCCCTTGATTCTTCTGGGTTTCGTGCTCCCTGGTTTTATTCCTTCTTTAAAAGTTTGGGGATTTCACAACTTAAAGCAAACTTCTCTTTCTGTTTCCACTAATACTTCTGGAGAAACAGAATTGATGGGAAGGTGTAACTGAAACAAGAATGTTAAAAACAGATTATGTCAGAGAAACATTATTGCAATTTTTTTTATAAAGTAATTAACTAATGGATTTGCAAAATGTTGTAAAGATAGTATACTTAGACTTCAGCAAGACATTTGATAAGATGGGTCACAACTTACTTCTTGGTAAGGTAGAACAACGTGCTGGATTCGCAGTTGACTGACAAACTGCATTCATTCAATAGTCCTCAATGAAGTAGAACTACGTGGAGAGAAGCATGCAGTGGGGTACCTCAAGGTTCAGGCTTGTGCCCAGTACACTTCTAACATCTTTATAAATGATCTAGATGAGCAGCTAGAAGGGGAACTGATGAAATTTGTAGATGATACCAAGTTGGGTAGAAATGCCAATAGTTTAGTAGACTCGAGATCCAGATCTTGAGAGACATGAGCATTGGGACAATAAAATGCAGTTCAGTAGTGAGAAAAGTAAGGTCCTACCCTTAGGTAGGAAAAACCAAACACATGTAGAGAAGAGCCTGTATCAACAGTATTAAGTGTGAGAGGAATCTAGGTGTCCTACTGGACAATAATGAGCCAGTAGTGTACTGTAGATGCTAAAAAAAGCTAATGCAGTGCTAGGCTGCATCAACAGAGGGATTATGTCAAGACAACAAGAAGGAATAGTAATGCTTCACAGTATGCTACTGAAACCACACTTAGAATACTGCATCTAGTTCTGGTCACCACAATACAAAAAAGATGTTGAGATTATGGAAAAAGTGCAAAGAGCAACTATGATGATAAAGGGTCTGGACACTAAATCATATGATGATCAGCTGAGGGAGCTAGAATAAGTAGACTATCAAATAGAAGGATTAGAAGGAACCATGGTAAGGGAGCTTTTAAGAAGTGTTTAAGTTGTGCTTACTGTGGCATCCTGGGAAATGCTTAGACTCATAAACCTTTCCATTTGGGAGAGAGCCATCCATTTGTGTTCGCTCATAATCCCAAATGCCTCCATCAGTCCCAGAGGAAGGGGATCCCCCAGAGCAGAAATATCTCACCACAATCCTTCTGGGTAACCCACCAGCTGGATAGGAGAATGATTATTTCCTCCCCACGATGCTTCCAGCAAATGACATCCAGTGCAAATGGCTTTTTTCCTGGGTATAATATAGATAGTCCTCGCTTACCATTTGCCTCATTAAACAACCATTCAAGATTATGATGATACATAAAAAAAAACCAGTTTGGCAAACAATCTTTGCATTTACAACTATCACATTGTCCCCCGATCCTGTAATGGCCATTAGCATGCTTCCCAACAAGCTTAAGATAATGCTCATGTAGAAGACAGAAATAAAACCAAAAGTAGCAGTCATTTGATGTCTTGCTTAATGTCCATATTGATTCACTTAATAACCAGAAGTGAGGTCAAAAACCTGTTGCAATAGTTTGCCAGAATTGCCAGTCATGGTTGTGGTCACTAAGCGAGGACTATCCACGTTCATTCATCACCACCCTGCAAGTTTCTCCTTCCTGCAATTGATGGGGAGGAGACCAATGTGCAGTAAAGAGTCTCTCTGGATGGCTTTCCTATTAGAGAGCTGGTGTGCTGCCGGGGGGGAAGGTGCTGTTGCTGGACTAGAAGTGAGGACACCCACGTTCCAGCCTCTCCTCAGCCATGAAAGATCCCTCAGACCCAGGCCCACTTGGTAGACCAGACCAAGAGATCAAGAAAATTCTAACATTTTTTTTTAATATTTGAGAGTGAAGGTCTCCCCCTCGCCACAACTTTTTATTATCTTTTGTGAATTACAGAAGTGTTTGTCTGTTTGTAAAATTATTTTGTTTTGTGTATTAAACATTTCAAATTAAAAAAGGTATGCATTTCAAACAAATATTTTCAATCATAGATTTTTGTATATATTTTTATAACTCTTTAACTGTAATGTCACTCTGGAGAGTTTATGTCTCTTTTGTTGTATATAGGCAGTCACCCCCTTTTTCTAACCCCCCTTTTTCTAGACTCTGTTGCGTATGTTCTCTCCAGCTTTGTTCTAATGAAGACTTCTGTGCAAGAGATTTTACAGAAGCACATGGCACTTAGCAGGCTTAAATTTTCTTCCTTTAGAAAGAAAACTGACACTGGGTGTGCTTAGACGCAGTCTGGCTTGCATGAATGAAGCTTGCTCCCTTGGGGTCTCTGGCCTGTTGATTGCTCCCAGGTGCTAATTCCTTGGGAACCACATCATAAAAGTTTAAGATGTAGAGAGGTGTTCATCTCTACTGAGAGCCAAACCCCTAGAACATCCTGGTTTTCAGCTTTATGCCACTAGATGGCGCACCATAGATAAGCAACGGCCGCTCTAGACAAATTTCACTGCAAGTACTGAGGAGTAAGGAGTTGAAAACATTCGAACAGTAGATTCCTAGAGAGAATTTGGAGGAGAGGAGGAGAACAACAACAGGAGAGCTTCCTCTTCCGGCTCTCCGCTGAGATGTTGGAGGCAGCTGAAAGGTGAGCTGAGCACAGGTGGAGGAGAGGCTGTAATCAAGTAGGGCTGTTTGGGTTTCCTCAGGGTGAAAAGCAGAGAAGCAACAAGGCTGAAACATGTCAGCTGCTACATATTCCTTCCTTCCCCAGATTGTATTCCCTTGCTGATGCATGCTTTAAAATTGGTTCCTGCATTTTTTTCTGTGTTGGGAGGTTTTATTAGTCTCCTTTATGTTAGAGTTAATTCCTTGTAATTGTATAGGCATGTTCTTTTCTGGGCAACAATTTGGAACTGATCTGCCACTGCTGCCTTCAGGAATTTTGTTTTTAATTCCATATCTAGCAAACAAAAATGGGATTTCTTGGTAATGTTCCGTCCATGGATTAATGTGGCACAACTGTGCTTCACTCAGATTTTTTAAAAAAGTCTATTTATTTTGTCAAAATCTTACAATACAATAGAAATAAGAATAAACATAAGTTTAAATATAAGAAATAGGAACTAATAATTGGGGACAATAGGACAGGGACAGTAGGGACAGTAGGGGCTTATGCACGCCCCTTACAGACCTCTGAGGAATGGGGTGAGGTCAATAGAGGTTAATTTGAGGGTAAAGGAGTGGGGGTTTGAGCAGGTGACAACAGAATCAGGTAGTGAGTTCCAGACATTGACCGCTCTATTGCTGAAATAGTACTTCCTGCAATCAAGTTTGGAGTGGTTTATATTAAGTTTATATCTGTTGTGTGCTCTTGTGTTGTGGTTAAAGCTGAAATATTTATTAACTGGTAAGATGTAACATGATTTTATGTACTATGCTTAAGACCAATCTTATTGAGCACATTTGGGATGTTTGGTTTTATAGGTAGGCCTACCTTATCACTTACCACTCAGTCTTGAAAGCTACGGTGGTGCTAAAAAGAAGACTTTAAAGTATTTCTCAAAGTTGCGGCTATCAGTTATGTGGTGGTGACACTGGCTTGCATTTCCAATGGCTGTGGTGTCCCACAGTCATGGACTCCGCATTTGGAACATTCACCACTGACTTGTAACAAACGAAATGAATTGGAAATTGACAGAAAGTTGCAAGTCACAGTCATGTTACATTGCACTGAGCAGACCACGGTGGTTCACTTAATGACTACAGTCAGAACAGATGATGTAAGTTGGCATAGTTAAATAATGTCATACTTAATGACCACGCCATTTAGGATTGGATTTGCTAGTCCCAATGGCTGTTGGTAAGTGAGGATTACCTGAATTGCGTTATCATCTGGGTGATTGTGGACAGTATTTCTTGCCTATTCCTTATTTGGCATGGTAGACTTCCATGAGCAAAAATGGTTCTTTAAATCTTACCGAGGCTTTTGGGAACATTTCACCTGTTAATCCACCTCCCCACCTAATCCCATAGTTTTACATTTAGATCGAAAAGTGTGAGTGTGCCCACATATATATATATATATATGTATGATCTGTTCCCAGCACTTCCAGATATATTTAACTCTGCAGTTCTATGAATTCATGATTGATCCAAGTCAGTAAGTAAATTTCCCAATTGTGTGGGTATTTGAATGTTGATCTCACTAGACATGTATATTGAAAATGAATCATAATGTAAGAGATTAAAAAAGCATTTTGGCATCTTTGGCATGTTTTATTGTAATATATATGCTTTTTGCTCTTGTTTTTTTAAATGCTATGTAGCTATTTTATAAACCATAATTAAACTAACCCTTTTATGTGAAACTTACAGGCTAAAGAAAGCACAGTGGAGAACTGAAAATCATATACTGCATTAAAATGCAAAGCAAACCAAGGCAGCAATCAAAATCCCAGCAGGTGATAGACAAGGAAAACCCCAAAACTCTTGTTCTTCCCCAGCAGGTAACAGCAAGGAAGAGAAAACCAGGAAAAGAGTTTTGAGCTGGAGAAAATAAGTGCATGTAGAAAAAATATATTAAAATATCAAGGGGGTTAATTTCCTAGTTCAGAAAAAGAGGGAAATAGCTGGAAGTCAGTGGGAAGGAAAAGGTCACTTGGACAGCCAAATAAGAATACAGACCTTGCCCTTTGAGGAAGCAAATAGTAGCTTGAATCAAAACTCCATCCAACAAGGGATTCAGAGCATTTTTTATGTCCTTGAGAATCCAAGAATGTCAGTGGTGGAAATGATCCACATATGTGCCTATTGTGGGAAAAGCACAGATTGTAGATCACAGCTGATTATGCATGAGAGGATCCACACTGACGAAAAACCATATCAATGCTCCCAATGCAGCAAAAGCTTTGGTCAGAACAGCTCCCTGGTTGTTCATGAAAGGACTACACACACCAGAGAGAAGTCCTACCAGTGCTCCAAATGCAGCAAAAGCTACAGTGAACAGGGCAAGCTGATAATACACCAGAGGACTCACACTGCGGAGAAAACGTTTGAGTGTCCAGATTGTGGGAAAGGTTTCAGTCAAAATTCCTACCTGGCAATACACAAGAGGATTCATACAGGGGAGAAACCTTATAAGTGTCTGGTTTGTGGCAAAAGTTTCAATCGGAATTTTGAACTGGTGATACACCAGAGGACTCACACAGGAGAGAAACCTTATGAATGTCCAGATTGTGGAAAAAGTTTCAGTCAGAATTCCAACCTGGTGATACACCAGGCAACACACACAGGAGAGAAACCATATGAATGTCCGGTTTGTGGAAAAAAATTTCGTCGGAATTCCCACCTGATGATACACCAGAAGATTCACACAGGAGAGAAACCGTATGAGTGCCCAGTTTGTGGAATAAGTTTCAGTCAGAATTCTGATTTGGTGAGACACCAGAGGACTCATACAGGAGAGAAACCATATGAATGTCGAGATTGTGGGAAAAATTTCAGTCGAAATTCCAGCCTGGCAATACACCAGAGGACTCACACAGGAGAAAAAGCATATGAGTGTGCAGATTGTGGAAAAAGTTTCAGTCAGAATTCTCATCTGATGACACACAAGAAGATTCACAAAGGAGAGAAACCATATGAATGTATAGATTGCAGGAAAAGTTTCCTCCGGAATTCAGACCTGGTGATACACCAGAGAAGTCACACAGGAGAGAAACCATATGAGTGTCCAGATTGTGGGAAAGATTTTAGTACTAGGTCTGGTCTTATAAATCATGTAGGTATACATACAGGGGAGAAACCATTCAAATGCCTGGACTGTGGACGGTCTTTCACAAAAAATTCCTCCCTTACTGCGCACAAGAAAATTCACATGATGCAGGAGATGATAAGTTTAGAGAAGTCTTAAAATTCATTTCTGGTGTCCTATTGGAAGTCAGGATAAACAACTGATTCCTGACTTTGTGGCTTGATTCTTGTTAGTCAAGTGTCTCATGAGACATCAGGGATGAGTGAGAAAAAATGGAAAATGTTAGTTTGATAAAGGTGAACAATACATATCTGGCCATCAGCAGAAGTAACTATGTTTACGTTAGCACAAATTTTAGCTATGGAAACGAATGATCCTGATTTTGCTGAGTTTAGGAGACACCAAAGAATTGCAGGTTTGTTCATTTCACTAACACGATTTAGAGGACAGATTATAATTTTTTTTCTAATGGGTCACTTTGCATAGGACCCCTCTGCAAAAGGACACCCACAAGCAGGACCAGGTCAGGGGTGAGGAGGAACCAAGAACCTCTTTTGGCCTGAGCCTGCAGCTCCAAGTAATTTCAAATTTAAACGTTGAAAGTTTCTAATTTTTAAAACATTAAAATTATATTTAATGTTTCATTCATTTTTGGTGTCTCTTTTCCCCCCATAGCTTTCGTCATGTCTCATTATGGTTAAGAATATTAAAAAAAAACCTTGAAATGGCCAAAGCCTTTGAATCTTTGACAGGGCTTTACTGTAGTGCATAATTGTGCATTCTAAAGCAATGCTTAAGAATCCATCCCAGTGAGGACAAATTATATTTATTACCCATGGATTTCTTATTTCTTTGTGGAATAAAGTTGGACACTAAGACAGGGAAAAGAAAAACTTGAAAGAGTTTATGGCTTTACTGCTACTGCAAGAGTTCATTGAAAGAGTGCATTTTTTTTCCCCTGGAGCTGTCTGATGCACACAATCAAAGCCCCAGAAGGCAAGAAAGGGAGGCAATGGGTATGAATCCGGGCATAAAAATAATAGTTTATGTCATGATTAAGGATTAAGTGCAGAGCAGAAATATTAAATGAAAACAAAATAGAAAGAAGACCCATTAAAACTAACATGAGAGAAATAGGAATGTGGGAAGCCCCACTCCTAGAAGAATGAAGTATTTTGAGGAATATTAAGAGAGGCAGAATATTATATTTCCCCAAAGGAATAAATGTAGCTGGACTACTGAATCTAGTCCTGATGGGTTTGTTCTCCTATGCTGTGCCATGTATTAATGAAGTGGCTTGATTTTCCGAATGTACAGATCTGCACATGGCTCACTGCATTGTATTGCATATACCACGTCACTCAGTTTGTGTCTGGGTGTTTTATCCTTGAGGTGCACAAGCTTCTGCCTTAGTATATTCTTGGGTTTGAAGTGTGCATGTGGTTAACCAATATAACATACATAGCATGGCATGCTGGGTGCTTTTGGATGCAACCCTGGCCAGCAGGAGTGAAGTTGGCTCCCTTAAAGAGTGTCTGCCCTGATGGTGCAGCCATGTAGTAAATCCTTGGGAGCCACAGGAAATCCGTCTTGAAGTTTTGCAATGTAGAGAAGTTTTGATCTCCACCAACCTTAAGAAAGCTGACTGTAATTCTAAAACCTTCATGAACTTTTAGGGCTCAGCACGTAGCTAATCTTAAACTACATAAGCATCCCATTTCACTATTTCACTTGGCTCAGTTGCAAAGGTTGGTTGCTAGAAGTCAAAAACGACTTCATAGCATTTAATCAGTGAAAACATCTTCCAGAGGCCTTAGGTTAAGACGGGACAAGCGTGTTCTTTTGCCTCCCTATTGTGAGCTAACAGTCAGATAGGGAGCATTCGTGCCTGAAAAGTGCCTAATACATAATAAAGGAGTTAAAACCATTGAGCACCGTATTGCTAGAAAGGAAGCGCAGAGAAACTTCCGGATCACTCGTGGGCGGAAGACGGTGGGCAGAGCGGCTTTTGTGCTCTTCCCAGGATGGAAGCACCAGCTGGCAGGTGAGTTGGGGGCAGCAGGTGGGAGGAGAGTCCGGGAGCAAGTCGGGCTGTTCGGTTCCCTCCACGGCCTGGAAGCAGAAAAGCAATTGGGCTGAAGCGTGTCAGCTGCAGGTTCCTTCTCTCCCCAGATCGGAGCCCGCTGGAGCTGTGAAACTGGTGGCTGCAATTTTCTGCTGGGGGGGGGGGGAGATTTAAAAAGCCTCTTTCAAGTGACGGTGGATCCTTCGGGAATGACCCCCCCCCTCCAAAGGTTGTGGGGGCTCCGTCATTGGAGGTTTAACACAGAAAGAACCTTGGAGGTCTTTATATCATTTCAGACGAATGGTTGTCCAGTCTCTGTTTCAAAGCACCCACAACCTCTGAAGTTCCACTGGTTAATTGTTCTGAGTGTCAGTAAATTTCTCCTAGCCTGCTTATCTCCTAGCTTAGTTTCCATCCAGTTTCTTGTCCTGCCTTCAGGTGCACTGGTGAATAGGTTGACCTGCTCTTCTTTGTGGCAACTCCTTAAATATTGCAACACTGCTATCATGTCATCCCTAGTCTTTCCTTTCACTAGACTAGACGAACCCAATTCCTGCAACCCTTCTTTATGTTTTAGCCTCCAGCCCCCTCCCCCCCCCATCATCCTTACTGCTCTTCTTTGTGCTCTTTATATTGTCAACACCTTTTAAAATATATATTATGGCAATCAAAAGTGGTTGCAGTAATCCAAGTGTGGTGTTACCAAAGCATTATAAATTGGTACTCGCCCTCCATGTGATCTTGATTCTAATCCTCTGTTAAGGCAGCCTAGGATAGCATTAGCATTTTTGGCCACTGCATCACACTGTTGGCTCATATTTAGATGATTGTCCACTAGGACTTCAAGATCCATTTTGCAGTTACTGCTATTGAGCCAGGATGTACCTATTCTGTACTTTGCCATTTGCTTTTTCTTGGCTAAGTGTAAAACTTTAATTTTTTCCCTCCATTATATTTCATTTTGTTAAATAGGACCCAATATTCAAATCTATTGGGATTCTTCTATATCTTGAGCTTGTCTTCTGGGGTGTTAGCTATTTCTGCCAGCTTAGTATCATGTTCAGATTTGATGAGTTCCCCTTCTATTCCCTCACTGAAATTGTTTATGAAGATACTGAAGAATACTGGGCCTAAGATAGAGCCTTCGGGTACCTCACTACTTACTTGCCTCCATATAGATCAGGGCTGTCAATTCCCAGCCTGTGGGCTGGATGCATCATGCACTAGCCACACCCATGCCCAGTTTAGTGAAGGAGAAGAAAGTCCTGATACATTATGTAACATCACAACGACATGAGTTTGACAATCCTGATATAGATGCAGTTCCAGGAGTGGGATCCGACAGGGTTAACTACCAGTTCGATGATTTATGAGGTTCGGTGATTTACGATGTGCTTCCCTGCACGCTGCTGTTGTGCACCTGTAAATCGTCATCAGCATACTGTGTGCAGAGAAGCAGCCTTTGAAAAAGCCCCTTTTTCCTGCTTTTTTAACTGCAGCTGTGCCTTGCACGGCAACTGAAGTTGAAAGAATCAGGAAATAAAGGTCAGGTAAGAGCCCAGGTGGGCGTGTGGGCAAAAACATCAGCAGACATAGAACCGGTTCTATGTATGCTGCTCTTCAGAGCTACCGGTTCTACAGAAGTGGACAGAACCGGTAGAAACCCACCCCTGCACAGAGGGGAGCTGAAATCCTTCAGGAGGCTATCGGAACGTTTGAAAGCAAAAGTGCTGCCTGCCGAGAGGATTTCAGTTCTGCAGAGATATTTGCACAGCTTTCAGAACAGGTTTCGGGTTTTCCATCGACCGAAGGCCCAGGGGAGGGGTGGGGGGGTTGTGATTATTCGGGAAGATCTAGGTCCTAGGGAATCCACTGTCCCTCAGACGACCGGATGTGAATCCCTCTTTGTGAAGTGTGGTTCTGGGGTTCAGATGGGCCTATTGATCACATACCTGGCTCCCTGCTATGTGACATCGGCTCTGCCTGAGCTCCTCGAAGTCATAGCCGGCTTGGCAGTTGAGACCCCCAGGCTCATGGTCATGGGGGATTTCAACCTGCCTTTGGCCGGTGGGGCCTCGGGGATTGCCCAGGAGTTCTTGGCTTCCATGACAGCCTTGGGCCTGCCCAATTAATTAGGGACCCCACTCACACTGGGGGTCACATCTTGGATCTGGTTTTTGTCTCTGGACAGTGGCAGGATGATCTAGATACAGGGGACATTGTTGAGTCCCTGTCATGGTCTGATCATTCGCTCCTTAGGCTGGACTTCCATGCCGTACCCCCTCGTCGCAGGGAGGCGGAGCCGATACGATGTTTCTGCCCCAGGCGCCTGATGGACCTGGATAGGTTCCTGATGGAGCTTGGGCCGTTTCCTGGTGTTCGCACACACGACTCGCTTGAGGACCTGGTGGCCACCTGGGATAGGATGGCGGCTGGGGCCCTTGACTGGGTTGTGCCCTTGCGGCCTCTGACCCGATGCCGATCCCAATTGGCTCCTTGGTTCTCTGAGGAGCTGAGGGAGATGAAGCGCCGGAAAAGACACCTAGAGAGTGGTTGGAGGACCACCCACTCCAGATCTGACCGAACAATATTGCAGCCCCATATTAGGGCCTATTTAGTGGCGATAAGGATGGCGAAGCGTTCTCACTTTTCCGCCCTTATTGCGTCCACAGGAAATCGTCCAGCCGCCCTTTTTAGGGTGACCTGCTCCCTTTTAGAAGTGGGAGTGCGGGAGGATTCTCTACAGGGGAGGGCTGAGGATTGTTCAAATTTTCTGCAGGACAAAATCACTCAGATCTGGGATGGGTTGGACTCTGACTGGGCAACTCTGGACGGGTGGGGCGGAGTTCGGTGAGGTTATTTGGGGGGAGTTTGATCCTGCGACCCTCGAGGACGTGGACAGGATGCTGGGTGGGATTAATGTCATCACATGTTTACTGGATTCGTGTCCCTCCTGGCTGGTATTGGCCACTTGGGAGGTGACACGAGGTTGGTTCCAGGGCATTATTAACACTTCCTTGAGTGAGGGGTTTCTGCCTGCCGCCTTGAAAGAGGCGGTAGTGAGACCCTCCTCAAGAAACCGTCCCTGGACCCAACATTATTATCTAATTATCGTCCGGTCTCCAACCTTCGCTTTATGGCGAAGGCTGTTGAGAGTGTGGTGGCACGACAGCTCCCCCAGCACCTGGATGAAGCTGTCTATTTAGATCCATGCCAATCAGGCTTCAGGCCCGGGTACAGCAAGGAAACAGCGTTGGTCGCGTTGGTGGATGATCTCTGGAGGGCCCGTGACAGGGGTTATTCCTCTGTCCTGGTTCTGTTAGACCTCTCGGCGGCTTTTGATACTGTCGACCACAGTATCCTATTGCGGCGGCTGGGGGTGGTTGGGAGTGGGAGGCACTGTATTACGGTGGTTCTCCTTCCTCTCCGACAGTTCGTAATTTGTGTTGGCAGGGGGGCAGAGATCGACCCCGAGGCCCCTGATCTGTGGGGTACGTCAGGGGTCGGTGCTCTCACCTGTTCTGTTCAACATTTATGGGAAGCCGCTGGGTGAGGTCATCCGTGGCTTTGGGGTAGAGTTTCATCAGTACGCTGATGATACTCAGCTGTACATCTCTACCCCTGGCCACCCCGATAAAGCTGTGGAAATGATGACCTGGTGCCTGGAGGCTGTGCGGGGTTGGATGGGGTGGAACAGGCTTCAGCTCAACCCAGCCAAGACCGAGTGGCTGTGCTTTCCGGCATCCCGATATAGCCAGCTAACTCCATCGCTGGCCGTGGGGGGGAAATTCTTGCCCCCACGGAGAGGGCGCGCAATCTGGGTGTCCTCCTGGATGTATGGCTGTCATTAGAAGACCACATAGTGGCCGTCGCCAGGGGGGCTTTTTGTCAGGTCCGTGGGATCTACCAGTTGCGGCCCTTTTTGGATCGGGATGCACTTCACACGGTCACATCCGCCCTCGTCATCTCCCGCCTAGGCTATGCCAATGCTGTCTACATGGGGCTCCCTTTGAAGAACACCTGGAGGCTTCAGTTGGTGCAAAATGCAGCTGCGCGGGTGGTTTTGGGGCTTCTCAGAGTTCCCATGTTACACCACTTTTGTGCAAGCTGAATTGGCTCCCGATGGCCTTCCGAGTGCGATTCAAGGTGTTAATGACTATCTTTAAAGCGCTCCATGGCTTGGGACCTGGGTACTTATGGGACCGCCTACTGCCACCATCGGTCTCCCGTCGGCCAATGCGCTTCCATAGGGTGGGCCTCCTCGGGGTGCCGCCGGCTGGACGGCTGGAGATCCCGAGAGTGCGGGCCTTCTCTCTGGGAGCACCTTCCCTCTGGAACGAATTACCCCTGGAGATGAGGATCATCCCTGACCTTTTGACCTTCCGGCGTGCATTGAAAACCCACTTATTTCACCAAGCCGGTCTGGCCTAGAGTTCTGTGCAGGGTTTTTAATTGGTTTTAAACAGTTTTAATTTTTAAAATCTTAAAGTCTTGCTTTTATTTATCAGCCATCCTATTTAATCTTTTTATCTGTTTTTAAATATTGTATTTTTCATTGCATTTTATCTGGCTGTACACCGCCCCGAGTCCTGTCGGGAGAGGGGGCGGTATAAAAGATCAATAAATAAATAAATAAAATAAATGTCTGCTGCTCTTCAGAGCTACCGGTTCTACTGGACAGAACCAGTAGAAACCCACCCTGTGCAGTTCCATTAAGAACTACATGTTGAATGCAGTTTGTCAGTCAGTTACAAATACATATGATGGTGATGTTGTTCTACTTTTTTTTTTTTGCTTACCAAGAAGTAGATTGTGGTATACTTTATCAAATGCCTTACTGAAATTCCAGTATACTGTGTCCATAGCATTTTGCTGGTCCAATAATTTAGTCACTTTGTCACAGAATGGAATAACACAAATAAATAATGCTTCTAGTTTGCAGATCTATTGCTTGATCATCTTTTCTAGGATCTTCTCAGGCTTTGATGTCAGGCTGATTCGGTCTGTAGTTTTGTGAATCCATTTTCCCCCTTTTTTGAAGGTGGGAACTGCATCAGATTTCTGACCCAAGTCACGCTGCCAAGGCAAGGTTTAGGTTGCATCTGTTTATTGCTCACTTATCACAGTGTCAAATGATGCACCAATGGTGCTAGTGAAACTCCAAACCAGCCCTCAGCCCCCAGTCTGGATTCTCCTGCTCTACAAACTAGGTCCTAGCTGACCATGAGGCAAAGAGAGAAATAATAATATCCACAGGTCCAGAGTTCCAACAACAAAAGCACAGTCTGAGGGTCAAGTCCAAAGTCCACAAAGAAAATCTGAGGTTCAGAGTCCAAAAACGCAATCCAAAGTTCAAGAGACAGGATCCAGCAAAGCCGGGAAGATACACACCAAAACAAACATGTGTTCCCAACAAACACACTTTTACTCAGCATCTGGTTAAATCATCCTTCCACAGATTTTCCTGGTGTGGAGGGCTGGAACTGCTTCCTCTCAAGCAGACTTCTTGACATCTGTGCCTCCCTCCAGTCTGCTCTTGTCAGCTTTGGATTGAGTGGAGGAGCAGCTCTTCTTAATCAGAGTGGTCTGGAGCCTGTCATCTCTGCTGACCCTCTGTGGCTGCTCTGGTTGTTGTTTTTTAACTTCCATGTCTTTCCAATAAGCACCTATTGGTGCTGCATCTATATTCAATTGTGCTTTTTTAAAAAATAGCTGTTGAGGAGCTTTTGGGATGTTCAGTTGTATAAGTAGTACTTGTTAAACATTTGTTCCCTGAGCCTTCAAAGTTACTATGGGAACTCTAAAAGAACACGTGCACCTAGTCCATGAATTAGTGGTCATTGTAGCACATGTTCAGTGACCACACATCAGCAGTTGCTGTGGTTATGAAGGTGCAAGAAAAGGAGATGAACCAATCTGGGTTCTGCCAACCAGTGCACATATATGATTGCCACTGTATCTCATACTCATGATCCCCATTTGTGACCTTCCCAGCTAGCTTCTGACAAACAAATCAGTGGAGATACCGGCAGGAATTTGCAAGTCACAGTCATGTGAAATTGCCTTTAACAACCCACAGTAATTTGATTAACAACTGCAGAGGAACAGATGTAAGTTGGCAGTCTCATGTGACAACATGCTCATGATCGGACTGCTTAGTGTCCAGGTAACAGTCCCAATTGTGGTCAATAAGTGAAGACTGCTTGAATTGGGATATCATCAGAGGAGTGATATCCCAATTCCCAATATTGTGGTGATCATCAGTATCTTCTGCCCATATTTGGAGCTGAGGATTTCCGTGAGCAAAACAGGTGCTTCAATTCTTGCAGAGACATAATTTCATCAATTAAAGCCCCACGTTTCTAAAATTATCTCAAAAGGTTTAACTAACCATTTTGGAATATTTTTTCAGGCTTGAAAGAGATGGATTTTTGACGTGTATTTATTTGTAGGTGTCGGTATTTCTCTTTGTGTGTATTTATTTGCCATTAGAATAATCTATACTGAGCATTTTCAAAAATATTTGGTGATAAGCCTGTCACTGCGTTTATTTTGGTTTGTCTGAGGAGCTTACAAAGAAGTTTACAGAATGAGCTGGACTGGTTATCAAGTTTCCATAGTAACAAGATATGAGTGTCCTGTGAAGTTCTGTTTTACTGCGCTTGTGTGCAAGGGAGGAGTTTTACTTCCACTTCATCTTTCATTATATCTTTCTTTCGCTTGCTTATTAGAATGGTACTGCTGATTCTTTTGTTTCTTAGTTATTTTGTAAATAAAGTATGCTGGCAACAGAAAAACATAATTCATTTCCTCTAATTTACAAAACTGAATGTTTTCGTTTTGACAAAGCCTTTGCACTGTAAGAATTTGTGATTGACCCAAACCAACAAAAGAATTTCATGATTGAATGGATATTTGAACTTGCATCAATAGTCTTCCATGTGTCAAATCAATCACGATTAATGTAAGAGGCTATTCTAGCATTGTGGCATGTTTTTTTGTTGTAACGTATAATTTTTTTTCATATCTACAATTGTTTATTTTATAAACAATTAACATTACACTTTTCTTTGAATCCTATAGGCAAAGAAGCTGACAATAAGAGCACACTGATAATAAGAGCAACTGATAATAACAAGCAACTTTGAAAAGGAACGAATATCAAGCCAGAAATCAAAATATTTTCCATTTCCTTCAGAAAACCACGCAATTTTCCTTCTCCAGCAGTAGATAGACAAAAGAGAGAAAATTAAGAAAGATTTCAAACTGGAATAAGCAGATTATGCAGAACTCAAGAATAATTACATGAAAAGTCAAGGGAGATTATTTTTTATTCAGCAAATGAGGGAAATATCTGGAAATTAGTGTGGAGGAAAATGTCAATTGGATAGCTACGAAGGGCAGATTGTGATGCAGACCTCGCTCTGGGAGGAAGAAAAAGGCTTTAATCAAAACTCCACTAAAAAGGAGATTGCACATATTTTTGCTCTCAAGAATATCAGTGTTGGAAAAGCTCCATAGATGCCTCTATTGTGGGAAAAGGACAGATTGCAAATCACAGCTGATTATGCACAAGAAGATCCACACAGAATAAAATTCATAAAAGTGCTCCCAATGTGGAAAATACTTTAGTGAGCATGGCAACATGGTGATACATCAGAGGACTCACATCCTATATCTGTGTCCAGATTGTGTGAAAGTTTCATTGGAAATTCCCACCTCATGAGACAACAGAGGACTCGCATAGGGGAGAAACCCTTTGAATGCCCTATCTGTGGGAAAAGTTTCAGTCACAATTACAGCCTGGTGAACCACCAAAGGATTCACACAGGAGAGAAACCTTTTGAATGTCCCGATTGTGGAAAAAGTTTCAGTCAAAATTCCAATTTAGTAAGACACAAAAGGACTCACACAAGAGAGAAACTGTTTGAATGTCCTGATTGTGGAAAAGGTTTCAGTCAAAATTCCAACCTCATTAGCCACCAGAAAACACACACAGGAGAGAAACTGTTTGAATGTCCTGATTGTGGAAAAAGTTTCATTAGAAATTCCCACCTCGTGACACATCAAAGGACTCACACAGGAGAAAAACCTTTTGAATGTCCTGATTGTGAAAAATGTTTCAATCAAAATTCCAACCTGGTGATACACCAGAGGACTCACACAGGAGAGAAACCCTTTGAATGTCCTGATTGTGGGAAAAGTTTCGTTAGAAATTCCCACCTCCTTAGTCATCAGAGGATTCACATAGAAGGGATACCCTTTGAATGTCCTGATTGTGGGAAACATTTCAGTGAGAATTTCAGCCTGGTGAAACACCAGACAATACACACAGTAGAGAAACCATATGAATGTCTGGTTTGTGGAAAAAAATTTCGTCGGAATTACAGCCTGATGATACACCAGAAGATTCACACAGGAGAGAAACCGTTTGAGTGTCCAGAATGTGGAATAAGTTTCAGTCAGAATTCTGATTTGGTGAGACACCAAAGGATTCACACAGGAGAGAAACCATATGAATGTCTGGTTTGTGGAAAAAAATTTCGTCGGAATTCCCACCTGATGATACACCAGAAGATTCACACAGGAGAGAAACCGTATGAGTGTCCAGATTGTGGAATAAGTTTCAGTCAGAATTCTGGTTTAGCGAGACACCAGAGGGCTCACACAGGAGAGAAACCATATGAATGTCCAGATTGTGGGAAAAATTTCAGTCGAAATTCCAGCCTGGCAATACACCAGAGGACTCACACAGGAGAGAAACCATATGAGTGTGCAGATTGTGGAAAAAGTTTCAGTCAGAATTCTCATCTGATGATACACAAGAAGATTCACAAAGGAGAGAGACCATATGAATGTACAGTTTGCAGGAAAAGTTTCCTCCGGAATTCGGACCTGATGATACACCAGAGAAGTCACACAGGAGAGAAACCATATGAGTGTCCAGATTGTGGGAAAGATTTTAGTACTAAGTCTGGTCTTATAAATCATGTAGGTATACATACAGGGGAGAAACCATTCAAATGCCTGGACTGTGGACGGTGTTTCACAAACAATTCCTCCCTTACTGTGCACAAGAAAGTTCATATGATGCAGGAGATAAGTTTAGAGAAGTCTTGAAATTCATTTCTGGTGTCCTATTGGAAGTCAGGATAAACAACTGATTCCTGACTTTGTGGCTTGATTCTTGTTAGTCAAGTGTCTCATGAGACATTAATGATGAATGAGAAAAAATGGAAAATGTTAGTTCGATCAAGACGAACAATACATATCTGGCCATCAGCAGAAGTGACTGTTTACGTTAGCACAAATGGTGCAATTTGCAAATTGAACTATAGAGCATAGAAATGCAACATGAAGAATTTCAGCGTTTTGCACTCTGGGTGTCTTCCAGATTTTGAAGCCACAATTTCCCAGCCAGCATATCCTGTGAGTCATAAGTAACCTTTCTGAGTGGTCCCAGTAAGCTGCTGAAGCTTCTAAAAATACGTTGTAAAAAAATACGCACAGAGGTTGTAGCTTTAGCAGAAAAAACATTTTGAATACAGAGTTCTTAGGCTCATTAACAACCCCTGCCGTGATCTTTTCTTGGACGTGCCTGCTTGTTACCCCAATGATATCAGCGTCAAGATGCTGTCAAATTTGTTGCAACTGCCTTGGTGTTGGAGCTGTAAGAAATAAATTATTAAGCATTGTGTGGCTATTTAAATAGCTTTTGAGAATGAAAGAAATGGGTATTGTCAGCATTGCTGTGAATCTGGGGGTAAGATAATGTAAAGCCGTGTTCCCAATACATGGGAGATGGTTCATTTCTTTCGATCCTCTCTCAGGGCTTCTTTTTAAATTTTCCCAAATAATCCCTATAAGTAAAGAGAGGAACAATATGTAAGGCATCCAGACAGTATCCATGATATCAATCCAAAAATATGTGGCAGCTGAATTTTCTAAAGCTGACAGGCATCCACCCTTGAAAACTCCTCCCTCTTAAAAGAAAGGGGAAAAAAACCAGATACAGGGGTTAACACATTTTCCTTAACCCCCTCTCCCCCCCACAAGGATCCTTCGGTTTGTGGGGGAAATCCTCATGGAATTAGTTAACCAATTGATCGGCATGAACATCCCAACTCTTTACCCAACTAGCATCCGAGAGAGGGTATCCTTTTCATAAGACCAAATATTGCAATCGGCCACGGTGTAATCGAGAATCGAGAATTTTTTGAATTTCATGTGTTTCCCTCTGTACCATTAACAGTTTAGGGGGAGCAATTGGCAGTGGTCTTATCATTAATGTAATAGCTGATTTTAGTAAACTACAATGGAATACTGGATGAATTTTGCTTTGAAGTGGGGAACGGACCCAAGAATTTTGGATCCAGCTTCTTATTGGGCAGTTTCAACCTAAGATACTTGGTCGACAAATATACTTACTACTTTAAATATATCCCTACTTTAAAAGGCAGTTGAAGGGATCTATGTTTATCTGCCTGTTTTTTATAATTTTTTGCAGCTTCAGTCAAAGCTTTTTTTGTATCTTCCCATCCTTTCTTTAATGAGTTCATCCATTCTGTTAGGGACATGGATGAGGGAGGTGGTCCAGGTAACTCTGGCATTGGGACAAAATCCATTCCAGTGTTGATTTGGAATGGAGTTAATCCTGTGCTGTTATGTACTGCATTATTGTAAGCAACTTCTGCAAAAGGTAAATAACTCAGCCCAATTTTCTTGATAATAATTTACATAGCATCTAATGTATTGTTCAGTCATGGCGTTAGCTCTCTCCGCTGCTCCATTACAAGCAGGATGGAAAGCTGAGGATAACCCTTGAGATGAACCAATGGATTCCAGAAATTCCCTCCAAAATTTTGCAGTAAATTGTACCCCTCTGTCTGATATTATTCTACGAGGTACTCCATGTAGTCTATAGATATGTTTCACGAACAGCTTTGCAAGTTTTTTCGCAGATGGAAGTCTTTGCAGGCTATAAAATGGGCCTGTTTAGAGAATAAGTCAATTATAGTCCAAATCATCGTATTCCCTTCACTCTTAGGTAATTCAACAATAAAGTCCATTGCAATTTCTTCCCAAGGTTGGGTTGGTTCAGCAACTTGTTGCAGGAGGCCAGGGGTTTTTTCCAGTTCTGTTTTTCATTGTGGCACAAATTAAGCAACTTTTTATATAGTCCTTGACATCAGGTTTCATTTTTGGCCACCAGAACTGTCTTCTCAGTAAATGTAGGGTTTTTAGGAATCCGAAGTGGCCTCCCAGCTGGGAGTCGTAGCTATGCTTTAGTACAAGTAGTCTTAGGGTTTTGGGTACATAAAGCTTAGTCCCTTTCCAAGCTAGTCCATCATTCATTGTCAACCCGGTTTGATGGTACAGGAACCAAGGATCGGTTAACAGGGCCATTTTCAATTCTGCTTATCTTCCAGGTGTTTTCAATTCAGCTTATCTTCCAGGTGTTTGGGGTTGCAGTTGACTTGGGCTCGAGTGGTCACTTGGCCTGCCGATTGAGCCTCTGAAATTAAGGCTTGTACTATTTCCTCTCGATGGCTGTCAAACTGAGGTTTTCTGGACAGAGCGTCTGCCAGTACGTTTTTCCCTCCGGGGATATATTTAATGTTAAAGTTGAATCGCTTGAAATATTGGGCCCAGCGGACTTGTTTGGGCAATAATCTCCTATGGGTCTTTAGAGCCTCGAGGTTCTTATGATCAGTCCATACCTCAAAGGCCTCTGGCACCTTCTAGAAAATGCCTCCAAGTCAACAAAGCCCATTGTATGGCGACTGCTTCTTTCTCCCAGACCGCCCACCTTCGCTCTATGTCTGTCAGCTTTTTAGACACATAAGCGGAAGGCATCAGTCGGCCTTGAGAGTCCTTTTGCAACAAAACAGCTGCTATCGCTACATCATTTGCATCCGTTTGGACAATAAAAGGCTTGGTCATGTCTGGGTGCTGGAGGATGGGCTCAGCTGCGAAAAGATGTTTTAAGGCTTCAAAAGCTTTCTGACAGTCCATAGTCCAAGCCAGGAGTTGACTTGGCTTTGGTTTGGTGGGCGATGGGCCCATTTTTAACAGCTCCATCAACAGGAGGGCAACTTCAGCAAAGGACGGAATAAATTGTCTATAGAAGTTGGCAAACCCCAAGAAACTTTGAAGTTGTTTTCGGGTTCTGGAGGGTTGCCAGTCCAGCACCACATTCACCTTTCCGGGGTCCATTTCAATCCCCAGGTTGGATATTTGGTAGCCTAAGTAGTCCAACAACTCTTTGTGGAATTTGCATTTTGAGAGTTTCACATATAATTTGGCGGCTAGAAGTTTTTCTAGAACTTGTCGGACTAATTGAACATGTTCTTCCATGGTTTGCTGAAGAAAGGACGTCACTCAGGTACATGAGAACCCCTCAGTAAAGGTGCGGGTGTAGCACCTAATTGATGAGCTGCATAAACACTGCAGGAGCCCCCTGAAGTCCAAAAGGCATGACTTTGAATTGGAAGCTACTCAGAGGGCAATTAAAAGCAGTTTTCCACTCATCTCCTTCTTTGATGTGGACCTAAGCTTCCCTGAGATCTAGCTTGGTGAATATCTTGCCCTTCGACAGGTGGTTCAATAAGTCCTTCATAAGGGGGAGAGGGTACATGTTTTTGATGCATATGGTGTTCACGCCTCTGAGGTCAACACACAATTTCAACCCACCATCTTTCTTCTTGAACAACACGAGGGCAGCTTGTCTTGATTTGGCAGGCTCCATAGAACTTCGTTCTAAATTGCTGTCGATGTATTTCCTTAATTCAGTCATTTCAGCAGGCGTCATGGAATACATCTTTGGTTTTGGTAATTTCATCCCGGGCTCTAATTCTATGGCGCAATCAGTGGCTCGATGGGGAGGTAAGACATTACACTCTTCTTCACTGAATGCTTCAGCCAAGTCTTTGTATTGGTCGGGTACCTGGGGGTTATCTGGGAGAAGGTGGGATGCCATGGATGCTGGCTCAAGCTCTGGATTCAAGTTGACCGGTGGCTTTGTAGTGGGTGGAAGAGGGGGCAATGGGCCCGGTCCAATGAGGATTTTTCTGAACCCATCCTCCCATTTGATCGTCGGGGCCCATTTGTCTAACCAAGCAAGTCCCAGTATGATTGATTCTGACATCTTGGAGGCAACTATGAAGCGTATGAGTTCGTGATGGGGCCTTAATTCCATCTTGATCAATTCAGTCATCTGAGTGGCTGCCCCCCCCCCAATTAAGGTTCCATCCACTTGCTCAAATCTGATTGGGCGTTTTAGCGGGTTAGTCTTTATGCCCAATTGTTCAACGATGGGGAGCCCAATAAGGCATCTAGAACACCCAGTATCAGTGACAGCTTCTAACTCCCTGGTCTCCCCCGTTTTTGGTATCGCTAACTTGACCTTGACTGTAAAAGGTATGATGGGATCACTCACCATTGGGTCAACTTCGCAAGTCGGGTTCTCGGGGACGTGGTGGCGGTCTGGTGGTCCGTTGCTTCCATCTGCACAGAGGGGGCTTTCCCAGCTATGCTTGGCAAACCCGCCCCGTCTGGAGGTCTTTCTTGATTCTTCCGACCTCTAACAGATGGATTAGACTTCGACTGCGGAGCTTGTGGTACAGGAGTAGGGGCCAGACAGTCTGCTGCTCTATGGCCGGCTTGGCCACATCGGTAACATTTCAGCACCCTGGTAGTTTGGGTACAAGCAGGTTCAGCTGATCCAGTCGGCGGTCTCCTAGCCACAATTCTCTTAGGCAGGGCTGCTGGAAGGGGTTTCCTGTGTGGGTTGATGCTGCGATCTAAGCCTTGGGATGCAACATACCACAATTGCAAGGTCTCTGGGATTCCCCTAATTTCACAGGCCTTCTTTACTTCTGGATCAATGGCATTTTTCAAATAGTGTAAAGTCATTCTTTCAGGCCAATCCATGAGGTGGCTTGCGACCCTTTTAAAGCCCCAAATAAATTCTGACAAGGGTTGTTTGCCTTGCCTCATTTCCATTAATTTCTCTTCATTCTCTGCTACCCTGACTGGATTTTCAAATCTGAGTCTTAATAATTGAATAAATCCATTTACATCGCGTACTTTGGGGGCTTGTTTGTTGTGTAGTTGGGCCACCCAATCTGAAGCATCCCCTTCATTCATCCTATTTGTTATGGCCGTAACCAAATTGGTCTCTGTGGTGTATTGATCTCCAAATTGTTCTATATGGGATTGGATTCGAGTGAAGAAGTAATTGAAATGTTCATGGCAGTCATCAAATACAGCCTTAAAGGGTATTTGGTCTGGCCTGGGTTGTGGTTGCAGAGGTGGCACAGACCAGACCCCTGCAGGTTATACTGGAATGAAAGAAACTGGCCTGGTGGCGTACATAGGCTGGGTAAGCCCCCTGTATCCTGGCTGGGTGGTGCCTCTCTGGAATAGGGGTCCCTGTGGCCTTGCTGCTGGTTGGAGCTGCATTTGTGGTGGCCAGGAGGAAGATGGGTGTGGCCTGGTCCCCTGGTTGGGTGGAGGGGAAGTGGTTGCTGTCTGTTGTCTGGGCAACCCTCCTTCAGACCAGGGCTTGATTAGTGCTGGCTGCCATTGGCATTGAATCCACCTCTGGCCTGGATAAAATCCCCACCCTGGAGGGATACTCTCTGCAGGAGGTAAAATTCCCTCTGGAAAATGAGGGGATTGCCTCAAAGGTTGCAACATACCTCTGTCAGTTGATGCATCTTTCTGGCTTCCTCCAACTGGCATCTGTATAGTCTCCTTCCCCCAGTCAGACAGAATAGCAATCTGCCTGGGGCTTGAGAAAGATTTCTCTTTAACCAGCTGGGTTACCTCTGGGTTATAACAACTTCTTGAGTTGAAATGCTTCGGTATAGCTCCCAAACCTCTTTCCTCTACTGTCATTCTGGAAGCATCCATCACCTCCTCCAAACAAAGACTTACAGATTCAATTAATGTTCTGGAGGGAGGGCCCCCATACTCTCCCCCCTGCATACCTCCAACTTCGGCTGATTGTTGATAATTCTCCATCTCAGGAAAAAGAACTCCGGGTACCAGCCAAGCCCTTTAAAAAAAAAAAAAATTGACTTGGGAAATAAATGTAAGGCATCCAGAAAGTATCCATGATATCAACCACTCCGAGACATCTCTCTCCAAGGTTGAATTTATTAGGAACAGATCTGGCATGTCAAAGGCAATTTCCCAAGTGAAATTATTTTTGCGCCTTATACAGAATCCACCTTCTCTCCTCCCACTTCTACACTTCATAAATCACAAGCATCAATTAACTACCACTGGAATTGCAGCACTTAATATGACATACAGAATAACCTTGAACTTTTCAACTCCTCCAAATCTCTAAAAGGAAAAAAAAATATGTGGCAGCTGAATTTTCTAAAGCTGACACAAAAATTGGAGCAGAAAACTGGAATTTTAGCTATGGAAATGAATGATCCTGATTTTGCTGAGTTTAGGAGACACCAAAGAATTGCAGGTTTGTTCATTTCACTAACACGATTCAGAGGACTGGTTATAATTTTTTTTTCTAGTGGATCACTTTGCATAGAACCCCTCTGCAAAAGGACACCCACAAGCAGGACCAGGTCAGGGGTGAGGAGGAACCAAGAACCTCTTTTGGCCTGAGCCTGCAGCTCCAGGTAATTTCAAATTTAAACGTTGAAATTTTTAAAACATTAAAATTATATTTAATGTTCCATTCATTTTTGGTGTCTTCTTTTCCCCCCAAAGCTTTTGTCATGTCTCATTATGGTTAAGAATATTTTAAAAACCCTTGAAATGGCCAAAGCCTCTGAATCTTTGACAGGGCTTTACTGTAGTGCGTAATCGTGCATTCTAAAGCAATGCTTAGAATCTACGTTAGTTATCTGGAAGGTAAGTGTTGTGAACTGAACTGCAGTTTCCACTCAGGTCCGTCTTTCAAGCGGGAAACACGGACCGCTCCTATTGGCTGAAGCCGTTTGACAGCCGGCTATAAAAGGAGCTGTCAAACGGCATCAGCTGGCTGCCAAGTTAGCGCGGCAGTCGCGGCAACCCTTTATTTCTTAAATAAAGTTAAAGCTGAAGTTTGCTCTGGTTGTCTGCCTCAGTCATTCCGCTGCTCTACAACACTGGCGACAAGGGCGGGATACATATAAGAGGTGAACTGAGCAAAGAGACATAACAGCGAAGTCACTACAAAAAGAGCTGAAGACATTAAAGAGCTGCTGTCACTGTTTGCGAAGTGCGATTTTCAAAATCACCTCAGGAGAAGCGGCACCGTTGAGAAGACGATGACTTTGAACCCTGCATTCCCACCTTTCAGACCGATGGCAGAGACATGGGAATCATACAGAAACCAGTTTGACTGTTTTTTAGATGCCATTGACCTTGCTGACATTTCAGACCATAGGAAAAAGTCTTACTTTCTAAGTTTTTGTGGAGCCATGGTATTTGACACCGCAACAGCATTATTGGCTCCATGCTCAATTAAGACTGTTCAGTGGGAAGAATTGCAGGAAATTCTTTCCAATCATTACTCCCCTAAGCCATCAAGAATTGCCAGGCATCATGTTTTTAGGAGATGTACCCAGGCTGAGGGAGAGACTATTAGTGAGTATATGGCAGCATTACGAATAGCTGCCTTACATTGTGGATTCAGAGACTATTTAGAAGACATACTTTTAGACCAGCTAGTTTGTGGAGTCAGGGATTTAAGACTACAAAGATGACTATTAGCCAAAGGAGACTTCACTCTAAAACTAGCTATAGAAGAATCTCAAGCTGCTGTGCTGTCAGCATTCTCAGCAGCTGAAATACAGGGAAATCCAGTTAGTCATAGTAGCTCAGCTGTTCATTTTGATGAAACCTCCACAGAGGAGGGCTCTGAAGAGGCTACTGATGTAAACCGCCTCAGGCAGCTCAAAACCAATCAGAGGGAATACAGGCCAGTTTCCAATCAACCTCCACGACCTCAGCCTGTGGTAGCCACTGAGATCCTCTGGATATTGCTAGATGCTAGCAGCAGACTGCACATTTGGCTAAGGGGGCCTCTTTTGTTACTGCATGATCTCATTCCCTATATTTTGGTAAAGGTGGAAAATCCCTAACTTTCCAGACATACAGGTGATCTCATTTTATTAACATTACCACTAGTCTTAAGGATTGGTTGGGAGGTTGTACCAATGTGGATGGGAGCTTTCACCCATGTGGCATCTATTCTCCAATCCAGATGCTGTATCTATGTTGCCTTTGTCTTCTTGTAAAAACCCTATAAATGTAATAAACACTGCCCAGGCAGTCAGACATCTTTGGACCCTGCAATGAATGGTCTTTGATTGCCACATCAGCCTACCTGCCTAAGCTGTGGAGGAAACCATTTCAGGGCAACCTGCAAATTCAGAAATGCCATTTGTTTAAAATGCCAAAAGAAGGGCCATTTAGCAAGAATATGTCAAGCAGGAAAGACTTTTAACCAGCCACAAAAGCCTCAGACAACCATGCACTTCCAAAGACAAATCGAAGACTGTTTCACATGCTACCAAGCCAAAATGACAAAAAGAAGTTCTAACAAAATTAGTGTCATTGTTTCTCTAGAAGGTAAACCGTGCAGGATGGAAGTAGACACTGGTTCTGCACTGTCCATCATTTTGTGGGCACCTTGAAACAACTGCTTCCCAGAATGACAAGAAAAAAGATTCCAGGCTGCAATTTGACTCTACGTGACTACCAAGGCAGAACCATTCCTGTCATCGAAAAAGGCAAGTTTTTAATTCAGTTTCAGGGCTTTAAGGGTCACTTGCCTTTAGTGATAGTGGATGGCGCCCTCCCAAGCCTGTTGGGATTAGACTGGTTCCCTAAACTAGGCCTCCATATAGGTGGAATCCATTCTATTGCAAATTCAGAAGCGGATTCCCTGTTCAGGGAATATGCTGATGTATTCAGCGAGGGCCTAGGCTGCTACGTGGGAACCCCAATATCTTTCAACATAGACCCACAAGCAGTTCCAATTTGTTTAAAGCCCCAAAGGGTACCCTTTGCAATCCGCCCTAAACCTGACAAGGAACTAGATAAATTGGTTAAGCAAGGCATACTATAACCTACAGACTTCGTTAAATGGGAGACCCCAATAGTGAAAAGAAAGAAAATCGGCGGGTTAAGAATTTGCTCTGACTACAAGTGCACATTAAACAAATATTTACAAATCAGTGCTTATCCAGTCCCCATTGTCCAGCGTCTCCTGCATTCTTTGGAGCCTGGTACTATTTTCGCTAGACTGGATATGTCACAGGCCTATCAACAGTTCCCTGTTGATGATGCAACTGCAGAACTTCAAACTATTGTGACACACAGAGGTGCTTTTAAGTGTACGCGCCTCCAATTTGGTGTTAGTGTGGCCCCTGGAATTTTCCAGTCAATTATGGAAAGACTACTTCAAGGGTTACCTGATGTAGTACCCTATTTCGATGACATTCTAATATCTGCCCCTGACAAACCTCAGTTGCTACAGAGAGTCAGAAATGTCATTGATTGTTTCAGGAAGTCAGGGCTCAAATTAAAAAAGGACAAATGCACTATTGCCACTCCACAATTTTTAGGATACAAAATTGACGCCTCTGGCATCCACCCAACCGAATCCAAAGTAAAGGCTATTCATGAGGCACCGACGCCTACTAATAAAACTGAACTTCAGTCTTTTTTGGGACTTCTAAATTTCTATGCTTCATTTTTGCCACATAAGGCTTCCATTGCAGAGCCTCTACACAGGCCTCTAGACAGACAAGCAGCATGGCACTGGGGTCCTAAGGAAGCTTTTGCTTTCAAAGCTGTCAAGTCACTACTTACTTCTGATGCTGTTTTAACAAAATTTAACAAAAATTTACCATTAGTTCTAGCTGCAGATGCTTCACCTTTCGGTATAGGAGCAGTTCTAAGTCACAGACTGCCTAATGGATCAGAGGCACCCATTGCATTTTTCTCTAGGACGCTATCCTCCACTGAACGTAACTACAGTCAAATTGATAAAGAGGCTTTGGCTGCAGTTGCTTCAGTAAAGAAATTCGATGAGTTTCTTTATGGACATCATTTTGAACTGGTTACGGATCATAAACCTCCTAAAGGACTTTTATCAGGCAACAAGCAAACATCTCAGATTTTGTCTCCAAGGATGATCAGGTGGACATTATTTCTGGCTGCATATTCTTATATGCTGGTTCATCGCTCTGGCAAAATACTCAATCACGCAGATGCTCTCAGTCATTGTCCCCTACCAGTTCCAGTGGAGCATCCTGCTCCGGTCTGTGCTGTATTACAAATCAATGATCTCAAGCTCCCTATCACCGCCTCTGACATTGCTGCCCAATCCGCCAAGGACAAGGTAATTTCCCAAGTCCTTGACTGGGTGGGGAGGGGATGGCCTACAACCCCTTATTCATCTGAATTCTTACCCTTCAAATTACGCCAGCAAGAACTTTCTTCCTTGCAGGGCTGTTTGCTTTGGGGAACCAGGATAGTGATTTCCCTCCCCCCAACTGCAGACCTCAGTCTTAGAAGTCCTGCATGAAGGTCATCCTGACATTGTCAGGATGAAGGGCCTCACTCGCAGTTATGTATGGTGGCCAGGCATGGACGCTCAGATTGCCAGCTGGGTTAACACTTGTCAGCCATGCCAAGCCACCAGGCCTTCCCCTTCAGCATCAGTGCCAGGATCGTGGGAGAATGCAGGAAACCCCTGGTCCAGGGTAAATGTTGACCTGGATGGCCCTTTCCATGGGCGTACATTCCTAATATTAGTTGATTCCTTCTCTAAATGGGTGGAGCTGACTTTAATGCATTCCACGATCACAGAAATGGTCACTAAGGCCCTGAACAGAATGTTCACCACCCATGGTCTCCCTGACACCATTGTGTCTAATAACGGCCCTCAGTTTACATCTTGTGAGTTTGAAATTTTCCTAGACAACCAAGGAATCAGACACGTATTAATAGCTCCTTTTCACCCTGCTAGTAATGGTCTGGCTGAACGTGCAATCAGATTAGCTAAGGAAGTCCTGCAAAGACTTGGGCCCATAGATTGGCACTCTAAACTTGCCAAGTACCTTCTAAGCCAGCACACAACCCCTTGTTCCTCCACAAACAGGTCACAGGCTGAACTCCTAATGGGGTGCCATTTAAGGACCACCCTAGACAGGCTTCACCCAAATTACGCCCCAGTGCTTCCCCTTGGGTCAAAGAGCCAAAATAGGAGTTTTGTAGAAAATGACCTGGTGCCAGGAATTATGCTGGGCAACCATTGTGGATGTTTGGGCGTATGGTGGCAGTAACTGGTCCTAAGTCTTACAGAGTCCAGCTACAAGATGGGCGCATCTGGCGCTGTCATATAGACCAACTAAGAGGGCGTTGGAATACTGCACCCAGAGGTCATCTAGACGTTCTTGATGTGGAACGACCTCCGTTGCCTGAGGAATCCCACCTCGAACCCGTTTGCAACAAAGGCCTACCTGAAGAAACAGCAGTCCGGAACCGACTTCAGGCGAGTCTCCAGCCTCTCCTTCGTTGGAAGCCATACGACAGGCAGGAGATATCCATCCGGCGCCATTTCCAACAGAGCCAAGAAGATCTGGCCGTCTGCGCCGGCGCCCTACATACTTAAGAGACTACGCATGCTCCGTCTGGGAGGAAGGAGTGTTGTAAACTGAACTGCAGTTTCCACTCAGGTCCATGTTTCAAGCAGAAAACATGGACCGCTCCTATTGGCTGAAGCCGTTTGACAGCCGGCTATAAAAGGAGATGTCAAACGGCATCAGCTGTTGCCATTCCAGCTGGCTGCCCTTTATTTCTTAAATAAAGTTAAAGCTGAAGTTTGCTCTGGTTGTCTGCCTCAGTCATTCCACCGCTCTACAACAGTAAGGACGAGCCAATTGCTAAGATGTTGGACTGTTGGAGTAGCACAAACAGCTCAATGGGTAGATTTTGTGGGGAAGATGATGAACCAGGTTGGTGTAGTGGTGAGGGCACCAGGTTAGAAACTGGGAAATTCTCAGTTCCAGTCCTGCCTTAAAGTGCCTTAAGGAGGGACTGGAAATACTCAGTTCAGCTTTGGCCAGGCCTATCAGCAGCAAAGGGGAAAACAGCTTGACTCGACTGACTTAAAAGGCACCAAACCCAAACATCCAGTGTAAGGTTCAAGGACACTGGATGGAAAGCCACGAGTTCTAATTCAGTGTTAGGTTAAGCATATGCTATGGAATATTGAGAAGCCAAAAGTATGTCTTGGTAAGGTAGTGCAGGCTGGAGGATATTTACTCTGTAAATTACAACATGCTACCCAGGAAGTGCTTTGTATGCCACCTTAAGTTCCTGAATGAAAAGGAAATCAATAAAACGTTGGAGTTATTTTATTCCAGATTCCTCCACCCAATAGAGGCCAGAACCAATAGCCACTATTCTCACCACCCATATCTTATTAAATCTGCATTAAAAAAGGCGTGGTAATGTGTCCTTCTAAAAAGGTTAGCCTAGTGATTAGTTAGCTATATGGTTTGATGAGCTATTCTACTTTTGGCTTTTGTTTTTTTTAAAAAAAAATTCCGGAAACATTTCTTCCACCATATATAGGTAATCAGCACCTCTTTCTTAGGCTCCATTTTCTAGGCTTTGCTGCATATTTTTCTCTCTGTGACTTAAATGGAGACCTCTGCAAGCAAATTTACAGAAGTATATGGCATTTGGCATTTAGCAGATATTTAAAAAAAAATTCCTTGAGGAATGACGATTTATAGTTTGTGCTTTTGGAAACAGCTTTGACCAGCAGGAGCGAAGCTCTCTCCCCTGGAGCATCTAGGCTGGTGCTGCCAATGTCCTCAATCCTTGGTAGGCACAGGAAATCACTCTTTTAAGTTTTTGGATGTAGAGAGGCTTTGACTTCCACTGAGAGTCACACCCCTAAGAAAGCTGATTGTGTAATTCTATAAAACCTTCATGAATTTTTAGGACTCAGCAAGCATGGAGCTAATCTCAGTAAGCTGAGTAGCATCACTTTTCACTATTTCATTTGGCTCAATTGCAAAAGTCAGTTGCTAGAAGTCCATAACGATTTGATAGCATTTAATCGGCAAAAACATCTTGCAAAAACATATTTTTATGCCTGCTATCAGAAGACGGCAGTCAGATAGGCCAGGGATCTCCAACCTTGGCAACTTTAAAACTTGTTGGACTTCAACTCCAGAGTTCCTCAGACTGGGAGTTGAAGTCCACAAGTCTTAAGAGTTACCATGGTTGGAGACCCCTGGGATAGGCAACATTTGTGCCAGAAAAGCGCATAATACATAATAAAGGAGTTAAAACCATCGAGTACCGTATTGCTAGAAAGGATGGGAGAAGACGCACAGAGGATTTCCTCTGCTTGATCACTCATGGGCGGTAGGCAGTGCGAAGTTTGGCTGTTGTGCTGTTCCCCGGGTTGAAGCAGCAGCTGCCAGGTAAGATGAGGACAGGTTAGAAAAGGATCCGGAAGCAAGTAGTGCTGTTTGGTTTCCTCCACCGCCTGGAAGCAGAGAAGGACGTGCTAGTGCTGCCGGTTGCTTCCCTCCCCAAATTTAAGCCCATTGGTGCTGCACGCTGTTAAAACTGGTGGCTGCAATTTTCTGCTAGCGGGAAGATTTTTAAAAAGTCTCTTTCAAGACAGGGTTGAAGCTTTGGGGACCGCTCCCCTCCAGAGGTTGTGGGTGCTCTGTCACTGGAGGTTTGTAACAGAGTAACATAGCTGGATAACAACCTTGGAGGTCTTCTGTTCCAACCCCCTGTTCAAGCAGGAGATCCAATATCATTTCAGACAAAATGGCTGTCCAGTCTCTGTTTAAAAGCCTCCAGTGATGGAGCACCTACAACTTCTGAAAGCAAACTGTTCCACTGGTTAACTGTTCTTGGTGTCAGGAAATTTCTCAGTTCTAGGCTGCTTATCTCTTTGCTTAGTTTCCATCTGGTTTCTTGTCCTACCTTCAGGGGCTTTGGAGGTTAATCCACCTCATCCTATCATGTCACCCCTAGTTCTTCTTTTCACTAGACTAGACATACCCAATTCCTGCAACCCTTCTTTAAATGTTTTAGCCGCCCCCTTCCCCCCCCCCCCCCAAAAAAAAGATCATCCTCACCACTCTTCTCTGCCCTCTTTATAGAGACTCAACACCCTTTTTATATTGTGGTGATCAAAACTGGATGCAGTATTCCAAGTGTGGTGTTACCAAAGCCTTATAAATTGGTACTAGCACTTCATGTGATCTTGATTCTATCACTCTGTTTAGGCAGCCTAGGATTGTCTTGGCTTTTTTGGCCATTGCATCACACTATTGGCTCATATTTAAGTGATTGTCCACCGGGATTTCAAGATTCATCTTGAAATTACTGCTGTTGAGCCAGCTTGTACCTATTTTGTACCTTTACATCTGCTTTTTCTTGGCTAAGTGTAAAACATTTTTTTTTCTCCATTGAATTTCATTTTGTTAGTGCCCAGTGTTGAAATCTTATCGAGATTTTTCTATATCTTGAACTCATCTTCTGAGGTATTGGCTATTCCTGCCAACTTATTGTCATCTCCATATTTGATGAGTTCTCCTTTTATTCCCTCATTGAAATTGTTGATGAACAATTGTTAGTGAGATTTAAAATGTTCCAAAATTTATACTCACAAATTCGACAGACAACTCTGATGTACAAAGAAAGATTATTAAAAATGTGTTTGCAAAGGCAAATTCGTCCTTTCCCAAAGTGGATTGAGATCATGAAGCGCAAAATCCCATATTCAAGCAATACATTTATACCCCCTACACAATGCACACCATGCCTAAGAAGCCCTCCCAACTCCCCCTTATTATTTTAAACAATACTATAAGCTAAACCAGGGGTCCCTAAATTTGGCAACTTTAAGACTTGTAGACTCCCAGAATTCTTCAGCCAGCTATGCAAGAATGTTTGTGCAAGAATGCCTTTCTGTTGCAAAAGAGAAAAACATCTGGACAGTTCTTGTACTTATTTTTCTAACCATTTTGTCTTTCAATTCAATTCTTGGTAAAACTTCCCTCCCCATATATGGTACCCCGAACAACATTTCAAATGGTGATATTCCTACATCTTTTCTAGGTTGAGTCTATATTCTCAGCAATGCCAAGGGAAGACATTTATTTGCGTGTACACAAGGGAATGCTTCCACCCATCTAGTCAAATGATCCACAATGACGTACATATATTTCATCCTCCCCGCCAAAGATAATTCAGTTATAGTCTATTTGGATTTTCTGAAAAGGGCGTAACATCATGTGAAATTGCCTTTAACAACCCACAATGATTTAACTGTGCACAGATGTAAGTTGGCAGTCTCATGTGATAATATGCTTATGATCGGACTACTTAGTGTCTAGATACTAGTCCCAATTGTGGTCAGTAAGTGAGGACTGCTTGAATTGGGATGTCACCAGAGGAGTTGTGGACAGTATTTTCTGCCCATATTTGGAGCTGAGGATTTCCATGAGCAAAATGGGTGCTTGAAATCTGGCAGAGACCTAATTTCATCAATTAAAACCTCATGTTTCTAAAATTATATCAGAAGGTTTAATTAACCATTTTGGAATATTTTTTCAGGTTTGAAAGACATGGATTTTTGACTTTTATATATTTTTAGGTGTCTGTATCTGTATTTCTCTTTGTGTGCATTTATCTGCCATTAGAATAATCTATACTGAGCATTTTCAGATATATTTGGTGATAAGCCTTTGCAGTGCTAAGAATTTGTGATTGACCCAAATTAACTAGGGAATTTCATGATTGAATGGATATTTGAACTTGGATCTGGGTAATCTTTCATGTGTAAAATGAATCATGATTAATATAAGAGGTTATTTTAGCATTTTTGTTGTACCGAATATTTTTTTCTTTTCTCATATCTTCTACAGCCATTTCATAAACAATTAACATTATGCTTTTCTTTGAAACCTATAGACAAAGAAGCTGACAATAAGAGCAACTGATAATATAACAAGTAACTTTGAAAAGGAAAGAAAATCAAGCCAGAAATAAAAATATTTTCCATTTCATTCACACAATTCTCCTCCTCCTCCTCCAGAGGTTGTTAGACAAAAGAGAGAAAATTAAGAAAGACTTCAAACTGGAATAAATAGATTATGCAGAACTCAAGAATACATTACATGAAAAGTCAAGGAAGATTATTTTTTATTCGGCAAGAGAGGGAAATATCTGGAAATTAGTGTGGAGGAAAGGGTCGATTGGATAGTTACGTAGGGCAGATTGTGATGCAGGCCTCGCTCTGGGAGGAAGAAAAAGGCTTTAATCAAAACTCCACTAAAAGGGGGGTTTCAGATATTTTTGCAGTCAAGAATATTAGTGTTGGAAAAGCTCCACAGATGCCCCTATTGTGGGAAAAGCACAGATTGCAAACTACAGCTGATTATGCATGAGAAGATCAACACAGAATAAAATCCATAAAAGTGTTCCCAATGTAGAAAATACTTTAGTGAGCATGGCAACATGGTGATATATCAGAGGACTCACACCCTATATCTGTGTCCAGATTATGTGAGAGTTTCATTGGAAATTCCCACCTCATGAGACAACAGAGGACTCGCATAGGGGGGAAACCCTTTGAATGCCCTATCTGTGGGAAAGGTTTCAGTCACAATTACAGCCTGGTGAACCACCAAAGGACTCACACAGGAGAGAAACCTTTTGAATGTCCTGATTGTGGAAAAAGTTTCAGTCAAAATTCCAACCTGGTGAGACACAAAAGGACTCACACAGGAGAAAAACCTTTTGAATGTTCTGATTGTGGAGAAAGTTTCACTAAAAATTCCCACTTCGTTAGCCACCAGAGGACACACACAGGAGAGAAACTGTTTGAATGTCCTGATTGTGGAAAAAGTTTCATTAGAAATTCTCACCTCGTGAGACACAAGAGGACTCACACAGGAGAAAAACCTTTTGAATGTCCTAATTGTGAAAAACGTTTCAATCAAAATTCCAACCTGGTGATACACCAGAGGACTCACACAGGAGAGAAACCCTTTGAATGTCCTGATTGTGGGAAAAGTTTCATTAGAAATTCCCACCTCCTTAGCAATCAGAGGATTCACACTGAAGGGATACCCTTTGAATGTCCTGATTGTGGGAAATGTTTCAGTGAGAATTTCAGCCTGGTGAAACACCAGAGGACTCACATAGGAAAAAAACTGTTTGAATGTTCTGATTGTAGAAAAAGTTTCAATCAGAATTCCCAGCTTGTGATACACCAGAGGATTCACACAGGAGAGAAACCCTTTGAATGTCCTGACTGTGGGAATAGTTTCAGTCAGTATTGCCACCTTGTGAGACACCAGAGGATTCACATAGGAAAGAAGCAGTTTGAATGTCTTTTCTGTGGGAAACATTTCAATCACAATTCTAACCTAGTGATACACAAGAGGACTCACACAGGAGAAAAACCCTTTGAATGTCCTATCTGTGGAAAAAGTTTCAGTGAGAATTACAGCCTGGTGAAGCACCAGAGGACTCACACAGGAGAGAAACCCTTTGAATGTGTTATTTGTGGGAAAAGTTTCAGTCACAATTCCAGCCTGGTGAAGCACCAGAGGACTCACACAGGAGAGAAACCCTTTGAATGTCCTGATTGTGGGAAAAGTTTCAGTCGGAATTATGACCTGGTGACACACCAGAGGATTCACACAGGAGAGAAACCCTTTGATTGTTCTTATTGTGGGAAAAGTTTCAGTCGGAATTATGATCTGGTGATACACCAGAGGACTCACACAGGAGAGAAACCCTTTGAATGTCCTGATTGTGGTAAAAGTTTCAGTAAGAATTCCAACCTAGTGAAACATCAGAAGACTCACACAGGAGAGAAACCCTTTGAATGTTCTGATTGTGGAAAATGTTTCAGTGAGAGATCCCACCTCATTGCACACCAGAGAACTCACACAGGAGAGAAACCATTTGAATGTCCTGATTGTGGGAAAAATTTCAGTCAGAGTTCCCAGCTCGTGATACACCAGAGGACTCACACAGGAGAGAAACCATACGAGTGTCCAGACTGTGGAAAAGGTTTCAGTACTAGTTCTAATCTTATAAATCATGTGCTTATACACACAGGGGAAAAACCATTTAAGTGCCCTGAATGTAGACAGTGTTTCAGAAAACATTCCACCCTTATCGCACATAAGAAAATCCACATGAGGCGCAAAGTGATGAGTGTAATGAAGTCTTGAATTTCATTTCTAATGTCCCATTGTAAGTCCAGCTGAGAAATTGACTCTTTAATTTGACTACAAAGAATTTGCCTTATTTTTTGTAGTCAAATATGTTGTGGTATTAGACAGGAAGGAGGAAAGAAAAAATGGAACATATTAGTTTGATATCTGGCCATCAGCAGCAGAAGTTGCAGGATATTTAATTTTGCAGAAATGATACAATTCTATAACAATCATTTTGGGAGAGTTCTGTGCATTTTTATCATGATAAATGATAGAAAAGCCACATGCAGAGTCCCAGCATTCTTCTCACTGTGTGTCCTCAAGATTTTCAGTTCCAGAATTCCCCAGCCAGAATCTCTCTGACGGCTGGCGGTGAGAGCAGCATCAAGAGACTGATACTTTTGTGCTATCCCCCCACCCTTGGTGGGGAGTTGTGGAGAAAATTGTATAGTAGATAGTGTTTAATTTCTAAAACAGCATTGTGTAAGAATCATGAGTAGCTTTTGAGAATGACAAATGAAGGAAAGTGTCATTTCTGTAAACAATGGGACAAGGTAATGCAAAGTTCTGTTCCCAACCCACGGGAGAAATTTGCTGTTCTTTCACTTCTCTCCCAGGACTCCTTAATTCCCACCCCCAAAAAACGTTTATCCTTCAAATAAAGAGAGGAACATTATTTGTAGCAGTGAAAGTGACATTTTAGCTTTGCAGATGGATTATCCTGATTTTGCTGGGATTAGAAGACACCATAGAATTCCAAGATGGTTTATTCTACCAACATGATTCAGAAAGACAGGTTACAATTTTTTTGGGAAGGTCACAGTATTCAAATTACAACATGCAACCATAATTGGTAGGCCTCATTACAGTTCTACAGAGATGGGATTCAAATTTTTTAACAACTGGTTCTGTGGGTGTGGCTAGGTCGGTGTGGCCAGGTGACTGGTGGGCATGGTTTCTTTTTTACAGCACCCCCCCCCCCATTTTTTTTGCCTCGGGGGGGACGACATTTTTGCTCCCAGGAAGTTTCCCTGGGGCCCAGAAAGGCAAAAAACTGAGCTTGGGTAGGAACAAATGGTGAAGACTGCCTATATATAAAATATGGAACATCCCAAAGGTCTTCAATAGCTATTTTTAAAAAATGCTGGTTAAGCACGTTTGAACCTGGTTAATACATGGATGGGGCACCAATAGGAAATACTGTACTTGTTGGCTAGACAGAAGTGAAAAAAACAGAAATCCCAGAAGAGACGAGTGGCAGATGAGTCCGATATTGTTGCCAAGAAAACAGCAGGTCCGTAACAGAACAGACTTGGAAGGGACCGTGCAGGTCTTCTAGTGTAATCCCTTGCTTAGGCAGACAACCTATACTATTCTGAACAAATGACTGTCCAATCTGTTAAAAACTTCCAGTGATGAAACACTCAAAAGGTCTGGAGGCAAGCTGTTCACTGATTAATTGTTCTTACTGACTGGAAATCTCTTAATTATAGGTTGGATCTCTTTTTGACAAGCCTCCATCTGAGGCGCTTGTGGAAAATAGGTTGAACCCCTCTTTTCTGTGTCAGCCCCTCAAATATTGAAAGACTGCTAACAGTCCTTTGGTCCTTCTGTGTGTGTTCGACTAGATATATCCGGTTCTTACAACCATTCGTCATATATTTTAGCCTCCAGTTCCTGTCTCAAAATCTCTTTTGTATCATGGTGACCAAAATTTGATACCAAAAATGGTGCAGACTAGGACTGCACTGGCTTTTTCTGCAGCACTCTGCTAGCTCATACTTCGGTGGTTGTGCAGTAGGACCCCCAAATCCCTCTCTCAGTTACTTCTGCCAGGTCTGCCAGGTGTTGTTTGATGCCACACTGGCATCATGCCATCAAAGGCTAGAAAGGGGTGGGTAGGATAAATTGTGTAAGTGATGGATAATAGAGGGTGGGGAATGACAGGTGATGAAGACCAAAGAAGCTCGGTACCAGTTTGCACCACAATCAAAGGCCAAGCACACCCTGAGAAAGAATGCCTAATATTCCAAAGCATCTCGGAAGTCCTCAAAACATCTTGGTGAGTTCCGATTGATGGAGACAAACTGGCCATGGTGTGTGTGTGTGGGGGGGGGGGGGGGAGAGGGGGGGGCTGGGATTAGGGGAATCCTTTCTGTAATTTTTGGTGTACAAAATCCAGAGCCAGACTGACCATACTGCAGCCAACATCTTTTTAATATAAGAATTTCAACCCAGTGGAGTTGAGGGTCTTTTTTTCCTAAGGGATCAGATCTTACGACTGGTTTTGAGCCAGGGTCAAGGTCCTTTTGAAGGGAGTGTGGTTTTGCATGCTGCCTTCATCCCACGGATGTTGCTTGCTTGTGTGGTCCAGCTGCTGACATGCCATGGCCCAGTTGTTAGTCCATGAATGGGGGTTGGGGATCCCTTATTTAGACAGTGATTTATCCTCTCAAAAGCACTTGGGGAAAATGGACCTCTGCCCTCCCCTATGAAAAAAGCCCAGTCAAAATACCATCAACCATGCGCCAGGCTAGAGATAATAAGTTCTGAAGTGCTCCAAGATTTACATTATATTAAAATACTTTCAGACAGAAGGCAAAAACTATAAAAAGGAAAGTGGAGAGACTCGGAGAAATGCGGTGCCTTACAGTCATGAAATTTGGAGAAAAACTGCAAATTGGAAAAGGTAGTAATGGAATAACTAGAGGAAGCAGAATTGACTTCACAGATAAACAGAAACTCTCCAAATGGCATTTTATTCGAACAACTGAAGCCTCTTTGGAGCTCAAAACAACCTGCCTCTTGTGCACACCAGTCTCTCTTCCCCAAAATGCTCAAAGGCAGTTATTAGGGCTCCCAGGTCTATTCCTTGGCCTAAAATTCTTTTATCTTTCTAAATATATCACAGAAACCCCTTGATCTCTTTGTAAAAAACAGCGGAGAGCTTCTTTTTCAGAGTAGATTATACAACACGTAAAATAACTAAAGTTAAAATTGAAAACTTTTGCAGACAGGGCTGTTCCCTTACATGGGCAGAGAGAAACAGGAATGCGGCAGTCACCAGAAAGGGAATTTGGGCAGGTAAGAGAGGCAGATTCAGGTGCTGCATCTCCAAGGAAGGCTACCTGGACAGAACTGCCCATTGGCTAAGCCCACCTGGACGCCTCTCTAGTCTCTGTCACCTGCCTTTCAGATGCCACCAGTCTCCTAGCAGGGTTCCCGCCCTCGGAGGGAGGCCTCCAGCCACGATCACTCTGAGCCCAGACCCTCGGAGACGGATCCTTTTCAGCAGCCACAGGGGAACGTGGGAACGGCGGTGCCCAACCTTCCCCAACACCAGGCAGTCTCACCCTGGGAGCCGGGCTGCACCAAATGTTGGGCTGCGGAGAAAGAGGGGGTCTCGGAGGGAGGATTTTAAGGGGGTCGGAGAGCTGTTCGCAGAATCAGCAACCGAGGAGGAGAAGCGGCGGTGCAGCGGTTCTCAGGGAGCAGAAAACCTTGCAAGGAAAGGCGGGGACTCGGAAGGGGAGGAGGCGCAACTGGGGAAACCCCACCTGGCTCTCCTTCCCTCCCCCCAAGGAATCCCTCTTCCCTTCCAGCACCTGGGGGATTCCCCTCCTTCTCTCCTCCCCCTGTAACAACATGCTTACCCACTCTCCCCGAGAGGAGATCCCGCAGCACTTGACGTAAGAGACGTCGGGAGACCAGGAAAGGGGGGGGGAGGCAGGACTGTGACTAGAAAGCCAACAGTACAATAGCGGCCTCTCCGGTTGAGCTTAAAGGAGTTAAAACCATCGAGTATTGTATTGCTAGAAAGGATGGAAGGAGAGGAGAAGCACAAAGGAACTTTCTCTTCCGGAACACGAGAGGAGAGTATCATGTAGAGAGGCTCGGCGCCTCTTCCAAGTATCGAAGCCTCAGCTGGCAGGTGAGTTGAAGGCAGGTCGGAGGAGAATTGGGGAGCAACCCAGGGTGTTTGGTTCCCTCCACAGCGTGGAAGTAGAGAAGCAGCTAGAATATGGAATAACACTTGGAAGGGATCTTTGAGATCATCTAGTCCAGCCCCCTGCTGCAGCAGAAGACTTTATACCATTTCAGGCACATGGCTGCCCAATCTCTTCCTGAAAGCCTCCAGTGATGGAGCACCCACAGCTTCTGGCAGGCAAGCTGGTTAATTGTTCTCACAGCCAGGAAATGTCTCCTTGTTTCTAGGTTGCTTCTCTCCTTGATTCGTTTCCATCCACTGTTTCCTGTTCTGCCTCCAGATGCTCTGTGGAAGAGGTTGAGCCCCCCTTCTTTGTGTCAGCCCCTCAAATATTGGAAGACTGCTATCATGTCACCCCCTCCTCCTCCTTCTCTTCTGTAGACTAGACATACCCAACTCCTGCAACCATCTTTGTATGTTTTATCCTCAAGCCCCCAAATAAGCCCCCCCCCAAAAAAAATCTGTGGTGGCTCCCTCTCTCTGGAACATCATTTCCCCAGATATCAGAATGGCCCCCACTCTTAACATTATTCCGAAAAAAACTTTTGCCAGTGGGCCTGGGGAACCCAGAGCTGGATGGAGCCCATTAAATGGCTTGTGTGATGTGTTGTTGCTGGGGTGGAGATTATATTATTATATTATTTTATTAATATATTAATTTATTATTTTTCTTCTATTAGTGTTACACACACACACACAAATATATACGCACACACACTAAAAACATATATATGCTGTTTTTATATTCATGTAAGCTGCCTTGAGTTGCCATGTGCGAATAGGCTGGCAGTATCATTTTTTAAAATGAATAAATAATTAAGTCCAGCAGAGCTGACCCTCTAATTCCATCCTCTACCTTTTGGATGACAAAGTTCTCAGGTTACTCAGGGCCTCCTGCTCAAGCAAGGGATTGGACTAGATAGAAGATCTCCCAAGATCCCTTTCAACTCTGTTGTTCTGTTATGGATCTGCTGTTTTCTTAGCAATAATATTGGACTGATCTGGCATTGTGTCTTCTGAGATTTTTGATTTTTTACTTCCATGTCTAGCCAACAAGCATAGTATTTCCTATTGGTGCCCCATCCATGTATTAACCAAGTTCAACTAAAAAGGTCCTATTGAGGACCTTTTGGGATGTTCAGTTTGTATAGGCCTCGCTTACCATTTGTTTCATGAGCCTTCGATATTACTATGGCACTGCAAAAGCAGATATAGACCTGGTCCTGAAATCTGTGGTCATCGTAACATTTGTTCAGTGACCTGAACATGTCAGCAGTTCCTGTGGTTGTGAAGATGCAGGAAAAGGAGTTGCAACCAATTTGGGTTCTTGCCAATTGGTGCACATTTATGATGGTTGCAACGTCCCACCCTCATGATCCCCATTTGTGACCTTCCCAGCTAGCTTCACACAACTTAAATCAGTGGGGATGCCGGCAGGAAGTTGAAAGCCACAGTCAGGTGAAATTGCCTTTAACAACCTACAAATGCAGAGGAACAGATGTAAATTGGCACTGTAATGTCATATGCTTCATGATCAGGCTGCATAGTGACACAGATGCCAGTCCCAAATGTAGTCAGTAAGTGAGGATGACTTCAGTTGGGGTGTTGCTAGAGTGGTTGTGCAAAGTATTTTCTCCCCTGAAGCTCAGGACTTCCATGGGCAAAATGGATGCTTCAAATCTTGCAGAGGCTTTAGGCATCATTTCATCGACAAAATGGTACCGCCCCAGGTGCCTGATGGACCCAGATAGGTTCCTGATGGAGCTTGGGCCGTTTCCCGAAGCTCACACACATGACTCGGTTGAGGGCTTGGTCGCTACCTGGGATAGGGTGGCTACTTGTATTGACTCAAGTCAACAAGAGAATTTCATGGTTGAATGCAAATGTGAACTTGGATCTTGGTAATCTTCAATGTGTCAAATCATAATTAAGGTTATTTTAGCATTGTGGCATATTTGCTTTCTCCCTTTAATGCACATGTTTTTATTTTTTCATTTCTTCTGCAACCATTTTATAAACAATTAAAGTTACTCTTTTCCTTGAATCTTACAGGCAAAGAAGATGCCAATAAAAGCACTCCAGACAACTGAGAATAACAAGCAAAGTTAAAAAGGAAAGCAAATCAAGCCAGAAATCAAAATATCTTTCTATTTCCTTCGGAAAACCACAAAATTCTTCTCCTTCCCCAGCAGGTGATCAAGAAGAGATTTCGAACTGAAAAAAATAGAGTATGTGGAACCCAAGGATACATTACAGGTAGTCCTCAACTTACAACAGTTCATTTAGGACTGTACAAAGTTACGACGGCACTGAAAAAAGTGACTTATGACCATTTTTCACACTTATGACTATTACAGCATTCCCATGGTCATGTAATTTATATTTTGATGTTTGGAAGCTAACTCACAGTTATGACGGTTATGACATAGGAGAGAAGCCCTGCAAATGCTCCCAATGTAGTGAGAATGGCAACTTGGTGAAACATTAGAGATCTCATACCAGGGAGAAATCCTTTGAATGCTCTGATTGTTGGGAAAGTTTCGGTCAGAACTCCAGCCTGGTGATCAACTAGAGGATGCACACAGAAAAAAAATCATATGAGTGTCCTGATTGTGGGAAATGTTTCAGTGGGAATTCCAAGTTGGTGATTCACCAGAGGACTCACACAGGTGAGAAACCCTTTGAATGTCCTGATTGTGGGAAATGTTTCAGTAAGAATTCCAACATGGTGATTCACCAGAGGACTCACACAGGTGAGAAACCCTTTCAATGTCCTGATTGTGGGAAATGTTTCAGTTTGAATTCCTACTTGGTAAAACACCAGAGGACTCACACAGGAGAGAAACCCTTTGAATGTCCTCATTGTGGGAAATGTTTCAGTCAGAATTCCCACCTGGTGGGACACCAGAGGACACACACAGGAGAGAAACCCTTTCAATGTTCTGATTGTGGGAAGTGTTTCACTATAAAATACCAGCTCATGAATCACCAGAGGAGTCACACAGGAGAGAAACCATTTGAATGTGCTCTTTGTAGGAAAAGATTCAGTCAGAATTATCAGCTGGTGATACACCAGAGAACTCACACAGGAGAGAAACCATTTGAATGTGCTCTTTGTGGGAGAAGTTTCAGACAGAATTCCCAGCTGGTGGTACACCAGAGGACTCATATAGGAGAAAAACCGTATGAGTGTCAGGTTTGTGGGAAAAGTTTCAGTCACAATTCCAATCTGGCGAAACACCACAGGACTCATACAGGAGGGAAATCATATCAGTGTCCATATTGTGCTGAAAGTTTCATTAAAAAATTTCAGCTCACAAGTCACCAGAGAACACACAAACCCTTTGAATGCTCTTTCTGTGGGAAAGGTTTTACTCACAATTGCCGCCTGGTAATACACCTTAGGACTCACACAGGAGAGAAACCGTTTGAATGTCCTGTTTGTGGAAAATGTTTCATCAACAATAACTACCTCATGATACACCAGAGGACTCACTTAGGAGAAAAACCCTTTGAATGTCCAGATTGTGAAAAACGTTTCAGTCACAAATCCAGCCTGGTGACACACAAAAGAACTCACACAGCAGAGAAACGTTTTGAATGTCCTTATTATGAAAAACGTTTCAGTCAAAGTTCCAACCTGGAGATAAACCAGAAGACTCACACAGGAGGGAAATACTTTGAATGTCTTGATTGTGGGAAAAGTTTCATTAGAAAATACCAGCTTACTAGGCACCAGAGAATACACACAGGATATAAACCTTTTGAATGTCCTATCTGTGGGAAAGGTTTCAGTCAGACTTCCAGCCTGGTGACACATCAAAGGACTCACACAGGAGAGAAACCGTATGAGTGTCCTGTTTGTGGCAAAAGTTTCAGTCAGAATTCCAACATGGTGACACACCAGAGGACTCACAATGGAGAAATACCATATTAGTGTCCTGTTTGTGGCAAAAGTTTCAGTCAAAATTCCAATATGGTGATATACCAGAGGACTCACACAGGAGAGAAACTCTATAAATGCCCTGATTGTCAGGAAAGTTTCATTAGAAATATCCGTCTCATGAGGCACCAAAGAATACACATAGGAGAGAATCCCTTTGGATGTCCTGGTGTGGGAAACATTTCCGTTTCAATTCAAACCTGGTGAAAAAGCAGAGGACTCACATGGGAGAGACTATTCAAATGTCCAGTCTGTGGACAGTACTACAGGCATAAATCACTCCTTTCTGCACACAAGAAAATCCACAAAAGTTGAGTTTAGAGAGGGGTTGAATTTCATTCCTGATTTCCCATCAACAGAAATTACTGGAAATTTCCTTTTGCAGAAATTGTGGAATTCCTCAAAAAGGCTTTTGGGTAGTGTTTTTTTCTATTTTGATTATGGAATTCCATCATGTGGAGTTTCCATCTTCTGCTTTGTTGTCTTGCAGATTCCAGGACTGGAAAAATCACTGCTACAGAGAGCAGATATACAGAAGTGGGGCTATCCTAAATAATTAATTAAAAATATTTTTTAAAAACCCCAAAATATACAAAAATGCCACCCAGGGGGGAGGGAATTGAAAGGAGGAAAAAAAAACGACTTGGAGAGAAGAAAAATCTTAGAAATGTTGGAAATCAACCATTTATTTGGATGCAAATTCTGATATGTTCTGCTTGTAGCGTAACCAGTCTGCAACTCCTTTGTTCCTTAACATTGATGATCTTTTTCAGCATTGAGAAAATTTTCTTTATATACACTCAACCGTTTTTCTTCAATATTAACTGCATTGTTCTTTTTACCATTAACAGAGCATACTTACTCATACATCATTGCAGAATGAATTATACATAGATCTGACATATGTGAGTTCTTTGTCTCTCTTTCTCTAATGAAAGAAGTAAAGATCTGTTGCAAGGGTGCTTTTTTTCTCTCTTTGCATATTTATAAAGATTTATAAAGATTCTAGCCTTTACTAACTAAGTAATCGTGAATGAATTGAATACAATTTTTAAAAAATATATTGAATGATCCTGAGAAAAGAGTGAACTTTTTAAAAAGTTGTTATAATTATTGTAACGTTTTACAGCTGGATTGTAAATGTTTATTACCTAGTTTGTAAATTCCTCAGAATTGCTTTCTTTTATTACCCTAAACTGAAATAATCATTCTAACTTTTTTTGTGGATCACAAATAGTCAGAGACTACAATTATTTTTTACAATATTTTAAAATTTCTAATACTTTTAACTATTTTGTGGATTTTGAGGTCTACCTTATGTTATCTTATACATATACATTATACATATACATATACTGTACATATACATATATATGCAGGTCTTGGCGTGTTCGGGTCTTTTCCCATGTAAGATTGAGACTATCTTGGCAACATTTTGACGAGATCTCACTCGCCATCTTCAGGCTGGTGCTTTCGGCTTTGTTCGCACAAGCATGATCTGAGCTGCTGTCTCCCCATATATACTGGTATATATATATATATTAACAAATATATATATATATTTGTTTTCGTAGATTTTCACGGGTATAGGTATGCAGATCTTGGCGTGTTTGGGTCTTTTCCCATGTAAGATTGAGAATATCTTGGCCAAGATACTCTCAATCTTACACGGGAAAAGTCCCGAACATGCCAAGACCTGCATATATATACACACACACACATATTTGTGTATGTATAAGCTTTTTTACACTAACAAACTGATAACTCTTTTTTTGTGCTCTCATTTGAGATACTATTTTTTTTTTAATTTTAAGCCGAGATGTTTTACTTTGCAAAATTTTATTCATCTCTCATTTTCAATACATGTGTGGAACACAGACTGTATCAAGAGGGCAACATTAAGATTAGCGACAGGAGGGATTAAAAAGAAGAAGAACTTGAACTCCTTGAACAAAGAAGCAGCCCAGCTGAGAGATGGTCCAGCTGAGAAGCAGCCGAGTGTCCCAACCGAGAGGTGGTTTGGCGACCCATCTGAGAGAAGGACAAGTTGAGAGACAGAGTGGCAGCCCAGTGACCCAGCCTGACTCCTCTGAGTAGAGCCTCTATTGTGCAAATGGAGGCCACTGAGCTCTGGCAAAACAGAGGTAGGTGGCAGTTGACCAGTGGCTGTGAGCAGCACGGCAGACCTTGAGCTGCAGAGCTAGGTGGCAGAGGAATGAAGTGCCTCGAGCAGTGACTAAAACACAGGACCAACTGAGCAGTAGCTCAGTAGCAGTAGCTCCCACGGCAGCGGCTGAGTAGCGTGGCAGGCCAGCAGCAGCTGAGAGCAGCATGGTGGACCAGCTAAGCAGAATACCCACATCATATCATACCTGAAAACCCCAGCAGGGGCCAGGCAACCGAAAGGCAAAGAAGCAGGAAAAAAGAATAAGTACAAAACACTTACGGACAGGGAGAAAAGGGATAATCTTTCAGGGAGTAGAAGGTTAAGAGCAAAGCATCTCCTAGAAAATAAGAGTGAAACTTCCAAAAGAAAAGTACATATTACTTCATAAAGGGCCAAAAACTCTTTAATTTTAAAATCTCTGAATTCCCTTTCTTAAGAAAAATTCCTTTTTGATTTTTTAAATTTATTTTTTTCAATTTTTAAATTCCTTGTTCTAATTTTAATCTGTTTTTCAACTCCTAAGCATCATTTTTAATTTAAAATTCTTTTTTCAATTTTTAAATCTTCAATTTTTATTTTTATTTTCAGTTTTTTATAAAAATTCTTTTTTTATTTTTTAACATTTAAAAATCTTTTTCTATTTGAAAATTCTTTTTCATGTTTTTTATAAAATTCTTTTTCAATTTTTTTTAATGTCTCAATTTCTTTTTTCAACTAAACATTTAAAAAACATTTTACTTATTTTAATTTTTTAGGAATCTTTAAATTCTTAATGATCTAAGAGGACAAAAACCACAGAAAAAGAGATAGACACTTAAAACAGGGAAGATAGAATTTTTCAAGACAGAAAATAAAAGGTTAAGAAGTCTTGCAAACTATTGTAAACTGATACTTTGCGGAAAATATTTAAATTTTTAGACAGTAGAGAGTAAAGAGAAAAAAGAAAAGCATAATAAAATAGAAAGTGATGGAAAGGATAGAAATCCCAATTACAAAATAGGAGATATAAGTAACATATCCAAGACCAATAAAGGACTCAGATCAGTGGTGGAATTCAAATATTTTTTACTACCGGTTCTATGGGCATGGCTTAGTGGGTGTGGCAAGGGAAGGATACTGCAAAATCTCCATTCCCACCCCACTCCAGGTGAAGGCTATTGTAAAATCCCCATTCTCTCCCCACCCCACTAACCTGCTTTCCAACTCCATTCTCCTGTGCAGAGAAACAAAAGACCCATCCGATCAGCTGGGACTCGAGGGGGCAGAGAATAGGTGGGGGCGTGGCCAGTCAGAGGTGATATTCTGAACTACTCAAAATTTCTGCTACCCAGGAGTGGGATTCTACCAGTTCGCACTTATTCGTAGAACCGGTTGTTAACATTCTAAGCAGTTTGGAGAACCGGTTGTTAGAAGAAATTACTGGCCTAATCCTGTAAGGAAGGCAGGAAGGAAACATTCTGGTGTTGCTTATAGAAACTGCCTCTCCATTAACCCTTATTACATTCTTGGCAGGACTAGACTTCCTGTCTCAGGAACGTCTCTGGAGTTTTTTTCCCCTCCTTTGCTGGTACTTTGCTTGTGTGGAGTGATCATTCAAAGTTACAATGGCACTGAAAAAAGTGACTTATGACCATTTTTCACACGACTGTTGTAGCATCCCCACAGTCATGAAAGGCCAGGCAAGGAGATGTGTGCCTTGATGATATTGACTTGGCCACGCCCAGCCAATAACATGACTACCAAGCCATGTCCACCCAGTCACATGACCACCAAGCCACTCCCATCAACTAAGCCACGCCCACAGTTGGTTGTTAAAAATTTGAATCCCACCCCTGCTGCTACCGGTTCTCTGAACTCAAAATTTCCACTATTCTCCAGAATGGCCAGAACCTGCTGAATACCACCTCTGACTCAAATGCCTATACACTACCGTAACATTCAGAGTTTAGGAAACAAACAGGGTGAACTTGAAGCATTACTACATACTGTAAAGGCAGATATGATATAGTTGCCATTACTGCAACTTGGTGGGATGAAACTCATGACTGGAATGTATTGATAGAAGGATAAAAACTATTCAAAAGAAACAGACCTAGCAAAAGAGGAGGTGGAGTATCTATAAAAGATTACTACATTTCTGCTGAAATACACAAAACCAAGGATAAAAATCTAGAATCCGGATGGGTCAAAATGAAAGGAAAAAAAGAGATGTATATTACAGGCCACCCAACCAAACAGAAGAAATAGATGAACTCTTTGCTAATCAATTAACAAATTATGTAGAAAATATACCACAATAGTAATGGGAGACTACCCTGATATCAACTGGGAGACAGGCTCTGCAGCAAGTGGGAGATCGAACAGATTCCTAACCAATGTAGCTCACAACTTTGTCATCCACAAGGTGGTGGGAGGAACTAGAAGAAAAAATATACTGGACCTAATTCTTACTAATAGAAAAGAAGTGATAGAAGGAGTTGAAGTTGCTGGAATCTTGGATGAGAGTGACCACGTCATACTGGAATTCAATATAATGCAAACACAAGCAATAGAATATAATCCAACTAGTGTCTTAAACTTTGAAAGAGCTTATTTTAACAAATTCAAACTTGGTGGACAGGTACACTTTCTCCCCTTTCCTAAACTCCCTCTGAGGTGCCTGGGTGGGGCCTTTTCCACTTGAGTAGTCTGGCTGACCTCCATTGGTCCTGCGTTTTCTCTGTGATGTGTCTTGTTCGGCAGCAAAAGGGTTTGAGCTTCTCAAATGCAGCTTGGCATTCCAGCGATCAGCTTAGGAGTTTTGTCATGCCCCTGGTGGAGACTGACTCTGAGGGAGAGGAGAAACAGCCAACAGGGAGTGGAAGTGTGGCTCCGGAGGTTGTGGAATAGGCTGGGGAAGGGCAGAGGTCGGCTGGGCAGCCAGAGGAGGACCCAGGCCCATCCCCTCTCCATCCTAGGACACGCAGGGAGGAGAGGATAAGGGAGAGACGTGGTCTTCTCGGGAGGAGAGGGCCTTGATCCTCTTCATGGGCTGCAGCTATGACAACTGAATAAGAGGACGGACATGCGTACAGGCGAGTGCTGGAAACAAAGTGTGGAAATATCTCTAGTTATGGTTCCTCTCTTGAGTTTGGCATCCTTCCCAGTGTGTGTTCTGTTATCTGTGGACAACTTCCAGCCCTTATCTTGCCTGGTTTGTGTTGTCTTGTGGGAGTTTTTTGTCTTCAGTCAAGGATATTTGGAGCTTGGAAGCAAAGTGAAAGAATAAAAGAGGATTTACCTGTTTTTTGTGACTGTGTTTATTTTGTATCCCACCCTGGGTCATTACATTTGCTGGGCCTGGGCTTGAAAACCATTCCCATTTGGTTTTCAACAAGCTCATGATGGCAAAGACTAAGTGATTGCAGCCCACTCCCCAGATGAACAACTTATCAGTTCATTAGGAAGTACAGATCCTGAAGCTACTTGCAAACATCTGCTGTATGGATGATCTTGTGGAGTGATTCTAGGACCCTCCTTGGCCCAGGAAAATTGTTGAAAACGAAGGCTTAATTTCTTATTAGTAATTAAAGAAGCTTCAGTCCGGAGGAAACTCCCCCATGAATGGTGAGTTGGCCATGTTTCTCAGAAGCCAGTTAACAAAATGGTTGTTAAATGCATCAGGCTTTTCCATTGATTTTGCTTGTCAGAAAGTTACATAAATGAACTGTTGTGAGTTGAGGACTACCTGTACCTATTTTCTAAGTTTCCTCTAAATTCCTAGAATGACAACATCATAGGGTTGTAAGGGACATCGGAGGTCATCTAATTCAACCCCCTGCTCAAGGAAGGTCAAATGATTGTCCAATGATAGAGGTAGATCCACAAGGCTAGTAGGCAAGGTATTCCATTGATGAATTGCTCTCACTGAAAATATCTCCTTAGTTCTTGGTTGGAGCTCTCTTTCACAAATATCCACTTCTTGTCCTGCTCCGATGCCCTAAAGCAGGGGTTCGCAACCCCCAGGCTGTGGCCCACTACTGGGCTGTGCCCTATTTGGAATTGAGCTGTGGGAGAGGCAAACAAGAAAGCACAGGCATGCACACTGGCTTGCCACTTGCACAAGTGGAGCTGCAAGTGCATCCACATGCATGCCAGCCAGGTGCTCATGTGGCCCAATTCCTTTCTCCCCCCCCAACCCAGCTGAGCTACCCAGCCGCAAAGGTTGAGGACTGCTACCCTAGAGATTAAGTCAATCCCTTCTTCTTTATGACAGATGCTCAAGACAGCTATCATGTCCCCACATGACTTCTCTTCGATAGCCTAGAGCAGTGGTAGGGAACCTTGGCTCTTTTATCACTTATGGACTTCAACTCCCAGAATTCCTGAATGAGCTATAAAAAGTTCCCCATCCCTGGCCTACTGGTTTTTCAGTTGTGAGGGAAATCAATTTTTGATTTGAATGGGATTGTTCAATATACAAATGTCCTAATTTTTGACTTGAATGATCAATATTCTTTATATGTCCTACATTTGTATATTAAACAGTCCCATTCAAGTCAAAAATTGATTTCCCTCACAACTGAAAAACCACTAGGCCAGGGATGGGGAAACTTTTATGGCTCACTCAGGAATTCTGGGAGTTGAAGTCCATCAGTGATAAAAGAGCCAAGGTTCCCTACCGCTAGCCTAGAGACATACCTAGGTCCTTCAACCGATCATCATATGATTTTAGCTTCCAGATCTTTTAACACCTTTATTGCTCTTTTTTGCATACTTTTCAGGATCTCAACATGTTTTCTCTTGTGCTTACCAGAACTACGTGCAGTATTCCAAGTGTGATCTCACCAGTAGGGTGTTAAGCATTACGATCTTACTATCACCTCTTGTTATCTTGACACTATCCTTCTGTTGATACAGCCTAGGACTACATCATCTCTCCTGACAGTTACAGCACACTACTGGCGCATACTGTATTTGTCCACCAGAACTCCTAGTTCCCTCTCATACTCACTACTGTTGAGCCAGACACTACTTATTTTATATCTGTTTTTCCTTGCTTAAGGGCAGGATCTTACTTTTCTCACACATTGAACTGCATTTTGTTGGCCCAATCTCAAATCTGTCAAGATCCTTTTGGATCTTGAGCCTATCTTTGAAAAAGTTGTTAACAACTCTTAATCTTTTTATTATTTATGTTGTTTTATCTTGGCTATAAACCACCCCGAGTCCTTTTTTTGGGAGAGGGGGCGGTATAAAAGTGCAATAAAATAAATGAATAAATAAATAAATAATAAATAAGTGTTGGCTCTTCCCCCAACTTTGATGTCATCTGCAAATTTGATCAGTTCCCTTTCTAGCCCTTCATCTAAATCATTTATGAAGATGTTGAAAAGTGCTGAGCCCAAGACCAAACCTTGAGGTACCCCACGGCATGCTTCCCTCAGTGTAGATGCAGTTCCATTGATTACCCACCAAGTGTGGTTGGTCAGCCATTTGCAAATCCAACTGATGGTGGTACTATGTCTCCCATTGTTCTACCCTACCAAGAAGGGGGACGCAGTGGCTCAAGGTGGATGTGTTGGCTCAATGGCTAAGACACTGAGCTTGTCGATCAGAAAGGTTAGCAGTTCGGCGGTTTGAATCCCTAGCACCGCATAAGGGAGTGAGCTCCCGTTATTTGTCCCAGCTTCTGCCAACCTAGCAGTTCGAAAACATGTAAAAATGCAAGTAGAAAAATAGGGGCCACTTTGGTGGGAAGATAACAACGTTCCATGTGCCTTTGGTGTTTAGTCATGCCAACCACATGACCACGGAGATATCTTCGGACAGGCTGGCTCTTTGGCTTTGTAATGGAGATGAGCACTGCCCTTTAGAGCCAGAAACGACTAGCACGTATGTGTGAGGGGAACCTTTACCTTTTACCTTTACCTTACCAAGAAGTAGGCTGTAGTGTACTTTGTCAAGTGCCTTGCTGAATCCAAGAATAGTATGTCCCACCGCATTTCTCTCATTTCTGTTCAGTTACATGGGCAGAGAGAAACAGGGATACAGCAGAATCAGCAGGATCCACCAGAAAGGGAATTTGGGCAGGTAAGAGAGGCAGATTCAGGTGCTGCATTTCAAAGGAAGCCCACCTGGACGCTTCTCCAGTCTCCGTCACCTGCTGTTCAGTTGCCACTGGCCTCCTCCTAGCAGGGTTCCCGCCCTCGGAGGAAGCCCCTCCAGCCACGATCCCTCTGAACCCAGACCCTAGGATGCGGATCCTCCGTAGTGGCGATAGGCAAACAGTGATGCCCACTAGGCGGCCTCACCCTGGGAGCCGGGCTGCGGGGAAGGAGAGGGGTGGGGCTCGGCGGGAGGATTTTAAGGGATCGGAGATCCGTTCGCAGAAGCAGCCACCGAGGAGGAGAAGCGGCGGCGCAGCTGTTCCCACGGAGCAGAAAACCTTGCAAGGAAAGGCGGGGACTCGAAAGGGGAAGGGGAGGGGGCACTACCTCGCTCTCCTTCCCTCCCCCCAGGAATCCCTCCTCCCTTCCCGCACCTGGGGATTCCCCGTCCCCTCCCTGTCCCCTCCCCCCTACACAGCGTCCTTGCCCACCTAGCGCCCCGGGAAGCTGAATTCCCAGCCCACTTCCCCCCCCTTTCCTTCCTCTTCTCTAGGCCCAAACCTCTCTGCGTTTAATCCTTTCACTAAAGCGCTGCAGAGAGGGAGCGACTGAGGCGCCGCCGAGCAATGCCAAAGCCCCCCAACTGGGGACAGCAAAAGACCGTCACCCCTCCCGCTCCGGGAACTGGGAAAAGACCCAAAACAAGGATCCAGATTAAAAAAAGATAGTTGCATGTGCTAATCTTTATCTCTCAATGCAAATTAGGAATTCCTCGCTATTGAAGATGGGAAAGAAAGTGCTGTGGTGTGGTTGCAGTACAACATTCACCCTCCTTCACCCCTGAATTAGATGCTGCGATTTGCTGAATACAATATCTAACCTTATGCACTATGTCAAGAGGATTCTGGTAGGGTTAAGGTTAGTCATTTTTCACTCATCCGTGGCTCTCATAGACTCGCAAGGCTCTCCTCCCAAAAATATGGAGAAACCCTTGTTTTAAATAACAGATAACCAGAGTTGGAAGGGACCTTGTAGGTCATCTAGTCCAACCTCCCTGCCCAAGCGGGAGACCCTACACCATTTCTGACAAATGGCAGTCCAATCTCTTTCTGAAAGTCTCAAGTGATGACGCTCCCACAACTTCCGAAGGCAAAACTGTTCCATTGGTTGATTTTTCTCCCTGTCAGAAAGTTTCTCCTTATTTCCAGGTTAAATCTCTCCTTGTCCATCCATTGTTCTTTGTCTGGTCTACAGGTGCTTTAGAAAATAGCTTGACCCCCTTCCTCTCTGTGACAGCCCCTCAAATATTGAAAGATGGCTATCATATCTCCCCTGGTCCTTCTCTTCACTAGACTGCCTTAGATGATAAGCCCAAGATCCAGAATGATCTTGACACATGTGAGCATTGGGGCCTTTCCAGCAAAATGCAATTCAATGGTGAGAAAAATAAGATCTTACACTTAGGCAAGAAAATCTAAATACACAACTATAGAAGAGGTTGTACCACACTTAAGAGCAGTAACTGTGACGGGGACCGAGAAACACATATGAAGCTAGCAGTGTGCTGTAATTGCCTAAAAAGTTAATGCAGTCCTAGTTTGCAGCACCAGAGGGATAGTGTCAAGATCACATGAACTGTGTTAGTACTGTATTATACTGTATTGTAAGAACACTTTGAATACTGCTTCCAGTTTTGGTCACCAGGATACAAAAAATGGTGTTCCAAAAGAATGCACAGAACAACAACAAAGACATTTACACATTCCACTATTTCACTTGGCTCAGCTGCAAAGAGAGGTTGCTAGGAGTCTGAAAATGACTTGACAGCATGTAACCAGAAGATCTGGTCAATGCCACCAGAAGAGATGTTTTTTGGCCTCCTCTCAGATAGGCAGCATCTGTGACAGGAAAAACCAACAGTACAATAGCGGCCTCTCTGGTTGAGCTTCAAGGAGTTAAAACCATCAAGTACTGTATTGTGAGAAAGGATGGAAAGGAGAAGCACAGAGGAACTTCCTCTTCCGGATTACTCACTGGAGGAGGGTGGCTTGCAGAGAGGGTCTTGCCATGCCTCCTTCCAAGAGTCAAAGGAAGAGCTGGCAGGTGAGTTGAGGGCAGGTTGGGGAAGAATCCGAGAGCAACTCAGGCCGTTTGGTTCCCTCCACGGCCTGGAAGCAGAGAAGCAACTAGAATATGGCATAACAGTTGGAAGAGATATTTGAGGTCATCTAGTCCAGCCCTCTGTTCCAGCAGGAGACCTTATACATTTCAGGCAAATGGCTGTCCAATCTCTTCTTGAAAGCCTCCAGTGATGGAGCACCCACAGCTTCTGTAAGCAAAGTAGTTAATTGTTCTCACAGTCAGGATATTTCTGCTTGTTTCTCTCCTTGATTCGTTTCTATCCATTGTTTCTTGTTTTGCCTTCAGATGCTCTGTGGAAGAGGTCGAGCCCCCCTTCGTTATGACAGCCCCTCAAATATTGGAAGACTGCTATCATGTCACCCATCCTCCTCCTTCTCTTCTGTAGACTAGACACACCCCAATTCCTGCAACCATCTTTGTATGTTTTAGCCTCAAGGCCCCCCTAATACGTTTCTTGCTCTTTCATTTCTTCTCTCTTAGTATTAAATCCAGTAGAGCTGGCCCTCTAATTCCATTCTCTACCTTTCGAGTGACAAAGATGTCAGGTTCCTCAGGGCCTCCTGCTCAAGCAAGGGATTGGACTAGATAGAAGATCTCCCAAGATCCCTTTCAACTCTTTTGTTCTGTTATGGACTCTGTTATGTTTTCTTAGCAATAATATTGAACTGATCTGGCACTGTGTCTTCTGAGATTTTTGATTTTTTTAACTTCTATGTCTAGCCAACAAGCACAGTATTTCCTATTGGTGCCCCATCCATGTATTAACCAGGTTCAGTTAAAAAGGTCCTATTGAGAACCTTTTTGGGATGTTCAATTTAAATAGGTAGTCCTCACTTACCATTTGATCAGTGATGGGATTCAAAAAATTTTTGCTACCAGTTCTGTGGGTGTGGCTTGGTGGGCGTGGCTTGGTGGTCATGGCAGGGGAAGGATACTGCAAAATTCCCATTCCCTCCCCGCTAACCTCACCAACCTGCTTTCCAGCTCCATTCTCCTGTGCAGGGCAGCACAAGAAGACCCAGCTGGGACTTGGAAGGCCGAGAATAGATGGGGGCGGGGCCAGTCAAAAGTGGTATTCCAAACTACTCAAAATTTCTGCTACCGGTTCTCCAGAACTGGTCAGAACCTGCTGAATAGTACTTCTGCATTTGTTTCATGGGCCTTCAAAGTTACTATGGCACTATAAAAGTGGTATATAAGTCTAAGTGATATTGCTATAAATAATAAAAAAATTCTTCCTTATATTTCCAAAATTCATTGCCTTCATATCATACCCTAACCATATCATACCATAAATAACCATGCCATCAAAATCTTAATTCATGTCCCTCTAGCTCAAGTAACCCCTTTATTTGGAGAGTCACCCAATCTTTGCCAGACAAAACAACAAGCATCAAAGTACAATTTCAAATCTGGTAAACCCAAACCTCCTCTTTCCTTAGCGTCTTGCAATAATTTATATTTAATTCTTGGGTTTTCCCCCCTTGCAGTATAAACTTAGAGATTTCCATCTGCTATTGTTTAAATGAAGTATCACAAGCATTGGTAAAGTCTGAAACAGAAAATGTATGTTTGGTAATTAGAGGTCTGGAGGCTAAAACATACAAAGAATGGTTACAGGAATTGGATATGTCTAGTCTAATGAGAAGGATTAGCAGAGACATGATAGCAGTGTTCCAATATTTGAAGGGCTCTTACCAAGAGAAAAACAAGTCAAACTATTTTCCAAAGTACCAAAAGAAACAATGGATGGAAACTTAGCAAAGTGAGAAGCAACCTAAAACTAAAGAAAATTTCTAACAATTACAGCAAGCAATCAATGGAATAGCTTGCCTTCAGAAGTTTTGAGTGCTCCCATCATTAGAGGCTTTCAAAAAGAGATTTGGTTGCCACTTGTCTGAAATGGTGTAAGATCTATCACTTGAGCAGAGGGTTGAAAAAGGTCCCTTCCAACTCTATTATTATATGTTACATGTTGTATTGATCTTAATTACAGAGATTTTATCGAATAATTGCCGTACAAAGAATTTGTGATTGACCCAAGTCAACAAGAGTATTGCAGTCTTCAATGTCTCAAATAAATCATAATTAATGAAAGAGGTTATTTTACCTTTGGGGCATGTTTGCATTTTACCTTTAATGTATATATTTTTCTTTTTTCACATCATAGACAACCATTTTATAAACAATAAAAGTTATATTTTTCCTTTGAATCTTACAGGCAAAGAGGATGCCAGTAAAAGCACTCCAGACAACTGAGAATAACAAGCAACGTTAAAAAGGAAAGCAAAAAAATCCAGAAATCAAAATATCTTTCTATTTCCTTCAGAAAACCCCAAAATTCTTCTCCTTCCCGAGCAGGTGATCAAGAAGAGATTTCGAATTGAAAAAAATAGAGTATGCAGAACCCAAGGATACATTACAGGTAGTCCTCAACTCACAACAGTTCATTTAGGACTGTCCAAAGTTACGATGTCACTGAAAAAAGTGACTTATGACCATTTTTCACACTTATGACTATTGCAGCATCCCCATGGTCATGTGATTTATATTTGGATGCCTTGGCAGCTAACTCACAGTTTTAACGGTTATGACATAGGAGAGAAGCCCTACAAATGGTCCCAATGCAGTGAATATGGCAACTTGGTGATACGTTAGAGAATTCATACCAGGGAGAAGCCCTTTGAATACTCTGGTTGTGGGAAAAGTTTCGGTCAGAACTCCAGCCTGGTGATATGCTAGAAGATGCACACAGAAAAGAAATCATATGAGTGTCCTGATTGTGGAAAATGTTTCAGTGGGAATTCCAAGTTGGTGATTCACCAGAGGACTCACACAGGAGAGAAACCCTTTGAATGTCCTGATTGTGGGAATAGTTTTAGCCAGAATTCCCACCTCATGGTACACCAGAGGACTCACACAGGCGAGAAACCCTTTGAATGTCCTGATTGTGGGAAATGTTTCAGTTTGAATTCCAACCTGGTGAAACACCAGAGGACTCACACAGGATACAAGCCTTTTGAATGTCCTGATTGTGGGAAAACTTTCTGTCAGAATTCCAACCTGGTGAAACACCAGAGGACTCACACAGGATACAAGCCCTTTCAATGTTCTGATTGTGGGAAGTGTTTCACTATAAAATACCAGCTCATGAGTCACCAGAGGAATCACACAGGAGAGAAACCATTTGAATGTGCTCTTTGTAGGAAAAGTTTCAGTCAGAATTATCAGTTGGTGATACACCAGAGGAGTCACACAGGAGAGAAACCCTTTGAATGTGCTCTTTGTGGGAAAAGTTTCAGACAGAATTCCCAGCTGGTGATACACCAGAGGACTCACATAGGAGAGAAACCATATGATTGTCCAGTTTGTGGGAAAAGTTTCAGTGACAATTCCAACCTGGTGAAACACAAGAGGATTCATACAGGAGATAAATCATATCAGTGCCAATATTGTGAGGAAAGTTTCATTAAAAAATTCCAGCTCACAAGTCACCAGAGGATACATACAGGAGACAAACCCTTTGAATGCCCTTACTGTGGGAAAAGTTTTAGTCATAATTTCCGCCTGGTGATACACCAGAGGATTCACACAGGAGAGAAACCCTTTGAATGTCCTGTTTGTGGAAAACGTTTCATTAAAAATTACTACCTCATAATACATCAGAGGACACACACAGGAGAGAAACCTTTTGAATGTCCAGATTGTGAAAAACGTTTCAGTCACAATTCCAGCCTGGTGACACACAAAAGAACTCACACAGCAGAGAAACACTTTGAATGTCCTTATTGTGAAAAATGTTTCAGTCAAAGTTCCAACCTGGAGATACACCAGAGGACTCACACAGGAGGGAAACACTTTGAATGTCTTGATTGTGGGAAAAGTTTCATTAGAAAATACCAGCTTACTAGGCACCAGAGGATACACACAGGATATAAACCTTTTGAATGTCCTGTCTGTGGGAAAGGTTTCAGTCATACTTCCAGCCTGGTGACACACCAGAGGACTCACACAGGAGAGAAACCATATGAGTGTCCTGTTTGTGGCAAAAGTTTCAGTCAGAATTCCAACATGGTGATACACCAGAGGACTCACACACGAGAAAAACTCTTTGAATGTCCTGATTGTGAGAAAACTTTCAATCAGAATTCCAGCCTGGTGACACACCAGAGGACTCACACAGGAGAGAAACTGTATTAGTCTCCTATTTGTGGCAAATGCTTCAGTCAGAATTCCAACATGGTGAAACACCAAAGGACTCACATGGAAGAGACCTTTCAAATATGCAGTCTGTGGACGGGACTTTAGGTGTAAATTACTCTTTATTGTATACAAGGAAATCCACATGAAGCAAAATTTGATGAGTTTAGAGAAGGCTTGAATTTCATTCCTGATCTCCCATTGAGAGTGTAGGTGAGAGAATGACTCTTTGAATTCTGGCCTGATTCTATTTATTCAACACATCTCAGATTTAGATCAGTAGGTGGAGAGAAAAAGGTGGAAACTGTTGTTTCATAAAGGCTGTTCAGAAATTGTGAAATTTCTCAAAAAGGTTTTTGGGTGGTAGTTTTTGTATATTGATTGTGGAATTCCACCATGTGGAGTTTCCATCTTCTACCTTGATTCCTCCAGATTATGTGTGCCATAATTCCCCAGCCACCATACAAGTAGTCCTCAAGATACAACTATAATGGAGCTTGCCAATTTTGGTTTCGTGTTATAATAATGGTTAAGTGACATTACCTTGGTGAATTACCTCCATCCTATTCTCTCCCTAATGAAGCTGTCAAATGAATGTACAAGTTGTTAAGTGGAACAGTAGGTTTCTGAGGCCATGTATCCCTGGGGCATATGATAAGTGAACAAATGCCCCTTGTGCTATTGTTGTGCTGCAGCTCCCAAAAACAACCAATGCAGTTGTAGGCTGCGTCAACAGAGGAAGAATGTCAAGACAACAAGAAGAGATAGAGTTTCTTTGCTGGTGACAACACACTTAGAATACTGTGTCCAGTTCTGGTCACCATGATACAAAAAGGTTGTTGAGACCCTGGAAAGTGTGCAGTGAAGAGCTACAAAGATGATAAGGGGTCATTAGGAGGGACCTGAGAGCTGTCTTCCAGTACTTGAGCATCTGTCAGAAAGAAGAATGGATTGACTTATTCTCTAGGATGCCAGATGGCAGGACAAAAAGTAATGGGTGGACGCTTGTTAAAAGGATGTCCAACTCAGAAGTAAAAAGAAATTGTCTGTCAATGAGAGCAATTAATCAATGCAATAGCTTGCCTCCAGGGCTTGTGCACGTGCTCCATCACTGGAGGTTTTCAAGAATAGGCTGGAGAACCATTTGAGTGGGATGGTACAGGTAATCCTCGGGTTACAACTGTAATGGAGCCTGCCCATTCCATTTGTAACCCGAGAATTTGTGACAGTGAATCTCGTACAATGAATGTGATCACTCCTTCCTTTCGCCCATTTGTTAAGTGCACATGAGGTATCACGGGATGGGGAAGGCCAAGGGAGGGCCCTAGTGATGGAACAGGCCACCTATTGCAGACCAACCAAGGCCTCCCCCAACCCACTGAAATACCTCATGCTCCCCACAATTGCTTCTCCGCCCCCCCCCCAACCTCCTTGCGCTGGGTCACTTACCTTGTGAAGATCTGTCTCCTCTCCAGTGCCTCTGTTTCTTTGCCTGCTTTCAGTGAGGGGTGTGAGCAGAGAGAGAGCAGGACAAGCGCCCCTGCTCTGTTTCTCTGATTACCAAGCCTGCCAGCCACTTCTGGAATGGCGGGCAGCTTCAGAGAGTCTCCTCCAAAGGCTTCCAGGCTCCATGTGGAAAAGCGTTTGCACGAAGTGAGGTTTTGGGGCAGGGAACTCACATTGCTCCAAGCCCTCATTAGCATGCAACTACTTTTCCTGCAGAGACTGGAACCTTCTAGGTGCCCTGATCCCGCAGAATGTCAGGCACCCATTCTCTAAGTGGATTTCTGCCTTAACTCATGCGAGACTATACATCCCAGAAATTTCCAGTTTTCACCCAGACGAAAACTGAACGACCCTGACGGGGTGGTTGGAACGGAGTGAATTGACCAAGAGAAAGGGGTCCTCTCAGAGCAGAAATGTTTTTTTCTCACCAGGCTCCTTCACATCCTTCTGGATAATCCACCAGCTGGATATGAAGACAATTATCCATCCCACCCTCCCAGTAATGCTTCCAGGAAATGGCATCCACTTCAAATGACTAAGTCCTAGAATTCCCTAGGTGTTATTGAAGAGGTCCCCTAAATCTGTTGAAGATGGTACCTGGTCTGGTAACAAAACGTTCAGAAACCAACCCACAAGCTCAGAGAACAAACCTTCACCCTCAGTCATTGAATAAAGTTTGGGTTTAGGCAGTTTAGTATCTAGCAGGAGTACTATGGAGCAGTCAGTTGGCCAGTTGGGGGAGAGCTTATCTGAACTCTTCTCACTAAACCTGATCGGCAAGTCTCAGTACTCCTATGGAATTCAAGGGTCAGCCGTCTTTCGCTCTTGCATTACAGCTCCCACCTCCTGCCTCGGCTTTGGGGATCCCTGGATCCTTTCCCAGCTCTCCTTTTGCTTTAGTCCTCTGGATTTTAAGAAGCCTCCTCCTCCAATTCACACAGGGGTTCCATTTCCGTAGCCCTGCTAATCCTAGCACCAGGGGTCTTTCCATACCCAGCACTACAATGAAACTGAATCTCTGTGTTTTCCCCCATCTGTATTTCTACCAGCTCGGTGATGAATGTCATTGGAATCCCCCCTGCTTGCTACAGATCTGTCCAGCTGGCAAAAGGCCACCCGATCAGTTGCATTTTGAAAATAATTTTGGGACAATGACACCCAGTGATGATGGTGGGGAAAGCCAACATTTTAGAAGATATGCCCAAGATCCAGAAGGATCTTGACACGTGTGAGCACTGGGCCCTTTCCAGCAAAATGCAATTCAGTGGTGGGAAAAATAAGGTCTTACACTTAGGCAAGAAAAGCTAAATGCACATCAATGGAAGAGATTGTACCTTGCTCAACAGCAATAACTCTGACAGGCACCTAAAAATACTTACATATGTGCCAGCAGTGTTCTGTAATTGAAAGTTAATACAGTCCTGGTTTGCAGCACCAGAGAGAGAGTGTCAAGATCACATGAAGTGTGTTAGTACTGTATTATACTGTATTGATAAGACTATACTTTGAATACTGCATCCAGTTTTGGTCACCAGGATACAAAAAAGGTGTTCAAATGCTAGGAAGAGTGCAGAGAACAACAACAGACATTTAGGGGATTGGAGGATAAAACATGATGAACAATTGTAGGAATTGGATAACAGAGAAGGACTAGGGGTGACATGATAGCAGTCTTTCAGTATTTGAAGGGCTGACACAGAAAAGACAGTTAATGGAAACACGATGGATAATGTAATGGATATAAGTTAATTGTATAACGGTATATAAGATATGTATCGTATGTATGGCAAACATGATGCCAGGATGACTGATTGTTGTCCCCAATTCTGGTCTGAACCTGGTGCCGAAGCCAATGATGGACGCCAGACACGAGGTGCAGGTTTTCTGATTGCTTTTTATTGGAGTACTCCAAGGATCAAAATGCCAAGAGCCAAGAACAAAGGATTGAGTAAGTTTTTATACATTTTCACTAAAGGAGAAGGCAGGACAAGGCAAAATAATAAGAAATATAATAAACATTTTAGTAATAATTCTACAATTTGGTCTATTGGTCTCTAGCTGTCCCTATTCTCAAGTCTTGGCTAATGAATGGCCTAGGAGTTATCTAATACACATTTGATTTGCTGCAGGCCATCTCTGTTCCTAACTTTTAGCTGAGGTCTGCAAGTTGTCTAACTCCTGTTACTATTATCAGCTTTCTAATTAGCCAGGGTTGTTACAAGATTTACGAGTGCATATTTCCTGTGGATAAGAATTGTTTGTTCTTGCCAGACCGACTCCACAATTACAGGCTTCCTGATTTACTTTCAAGGGTGTGTATGACCTTGCTTTATTTTAGCAGACAGCCCATCACAACCGTGTCCAATATTTTAATGATGTAATCAATAAAACATTTAGAACAAAGAAAACAAGAGTTGGTTTATTCTCCAAAGCGCCTGAAAGAGGGAAACTGATCAAAAATAGATCCAATGTAGAATCAAGCAGAAAGCTCCTGTCGGTGAGCTTGACTCTAGATGCGTTCTCCATCAGTGGAAGTTTTTAAGAGGAGATTCGACAACCAACTGTCCAGAATCAAATAGAGTTGTCCACTTTGAGACTTGGTCCCTTCCAACTCATACTCTGTAATTCTGTAAGAATTTCATGCACATGCTCAGCATGTAGCTAATCTTCACAAATTAAGTACACAATTTGTTGTTTCACTTGGCTCAGCTGCAAAGATAGGTTGCTAGGAGTATGAAAATGACTTGATAGCATGTAATCAGTGAAAACATCTGGCCAATGCCATAGTTTGAGATGGGACAAGCGCACAAGCCTGTTTTGGGGCCTCCTATTGCAAGATGGCAGTCAGATAGGCAGCATCTGTGACTGGAAAGCCAACAATAGCGGCCTCTCTGGTTGACCTTAAAGGAGTTAAAACCATCGAGTATTGTATTACTAGAAAGAATGGGAGGAGAGAAGAAGCACAAAGGAACTTCCTCTTCCGGAAGACTCGGGAGTGTCGTGCAGAGAGGCTCTGGTGCCTCTTCCAAGGATCAAAGCATCAGCTGGCAGGTGAGTTGAGGGCAGGTCAGAGGAGAATTTGGGAGCAACTCAGGCTGTTTGGTTCCCTCTATGGCGTGGAAGGCAGAGAAGCAACTAGAATGTGGAATGGCAGTTGGAAGAGATCTTTGAGGTCATCTAGTCCAGCCCTCTGCTCCAGCAGGACACCTTATACCATTTCAGGCACATGGCTGCCCAGTCTCTTCCTTGAAAGCCTCCAGTTATGGAGCACCCACAGCTTCTGCAGGCAAGCTGGTTAATTGTTCTCACAGTCAGGAAATGTCTCTTTGTTTCTAGGTTGCTTCTCCTTGATTCGTTTCCATCCACTGTCTCCCCCTGATAATGTTATGCCCACCAGGTTTCCAGGCATTTCATTGGCCGAGGGCTCAGTGTAGGGGTGGTGGAGTGGCGGTAATTATTAGGGAGGATCTATGTCCTAGGGAGGCCACTGTACCTCAGATGGTTGGCTGTGAGTCCCTCTTTGTGAAGTGGGGTCAGGGTGGGCAGATGGGCCTTTTGATAACGTACCTGGCTCCCTGCTATGTATCATCAGCCCTGCCCGGGCTCCTCGGGATAATAGCCGAGCTGGCAGTGGAGACACCCAGACTGCTAGTTATGGGTGACTTCAACCTGCCTTCACTCGGTGAATCCTCTGGGGTGGCCCGAGAGTTCTTGGCCTCCATGACGGCCTTGGACCTGACCCAATTAGTTTCTGGACCCACTCACGTGGGAGGACACACGCTGGACCTGATTTTCGTCTCTGGACAGTGGTTGAATGATCGGTTAGGGGATATAGTTGTCAAACCTTTGTCATGGTCTGATCGTTGCCTCCTTAGACTAGACTTCTGTATCGCCAATCCGCACTGCAGGGAGGCGGAGCCGAGGAGATGGTTCCGCCCCAGACGCCTGATGGATCCTGAACAGTTCCAGATGGAGCTTGGGCCATTACCTGAAACTCTGGCTCATAACTTGGACACAGAATTGGTAGCCGCCTGGGATAGGCTGGCTGCCAAGGCTCTGGACTGAGTTGTGCCTTTGCAATCTCTGACCCGGCAGAGATCTCCCTCGGCTCCGTAGTTTACGGAGGAGCTGAGGGAGATGAAATGCCGGAAAAGACGTCTGGAGGGCGTCTGGAGTCCAACTGAACACAGGTTAGGTCCTATATGAGTCGTGCCGAGTCCAACTGAACACAGGTTAGGTCCTATATTAGGACCTACCTAGTGGCGATAGAGGCGGCGAAGCGTTCTCACTTCTCCACCCTTATTGCATCGGCAGAAAATCGACCCGCCGCCCTGTTTAGAGTGACCCACTCCCTGCTTGGCCGGGAGCGCGGGAAGATCTCTTGCAGAGAAGGGCGGAGGAGTTTTCACGATTTCTGTGACCGCCAAGAGTATAGACAGGTTGCTGGGGCGGCTGAATGCCACCACATGTTTATTGGACCCTTGTCCCTCCTGGCTGGTCTCTACCACCAGAGAGGTGACGCAGAGTTGGCTCCAGGGAATTGTTAATGGTTCTTTGATGGAGGGCTCGCTGCCCACTGCCTTGAAAATGGCAGTGGTGCGACCCCTCCTTAAGAAGCCCTCCCTGGACCCAACTCTCTTGAACAACTATCGTCCTGTCTCCAACCTTCCCTTCGTGGCGAAGGTTGTTGAGAGTGTGGTGGCAGGTCAGCTTCCCCAGTACCTGGATGAAGATACATACCTGGATCCCTTCCAATCGGGCTTCAGGCCCGGACATAGTACTGAAATGGCATTGGTCGCGTTGGTCGATGAACTTTGGAGGGCCCGTGACAGGGGTTATTCCTCTGTCCTGGTCCTATTAGACCTATCAGCAGCTTTTGATACTATCGACCATAGTATCCTATTGCGGCGGTTGGGGGCTTGTGGGGTTGGGGGGCACTGTGTTGCGGTGGTTTGCCTCCTTCCTCTCTGACCGTCTGCAATTTGTGTTGGCGGGGGGGAAGAGATTCACCACTAGGCCCCTCGATTGTGAGGTGCCTCAGGGGTCGGTCATCTCTCCTCTCCTGTTCAACATTTATGTGAAGCCGCTGGGGGAGATCATCCGTGGCTTTGGGGTGAGGTGTCATCTGTACGCTGATGATACTCCACTGTACATCTCCACCCCAAGCCACCCCAACGATGCCATGGAGGTCATGTCCCGTTGTCTGGAGGCCGTGCGGAACTGGATGGGCGGGAACAGGCTCCGACTCAACCCTTCCAAGACTGAGTGGCTGTGGTTTCCGGTGTCCCGATATAGCCAGGTAGTCCCATCACTGGCTATTGGGGGTGAGATTTTGCCCCCTTCAGAGAGGGCTCGCAATCTGGATGTCCTCCTGGATGTACGGCTGTCTTTGGAAGACCACATTATGGCCGTCTCCAGGGTGGCATTTTATCAGGTTCGCCTGATCCGCCAGATGCGGCCCTTTCTGGATCGGGATGCCTTACGCACGGTCACTCATGCCCTGGTCACCTCCCGACTGGACTACTGTAACACCCTCTACATGGGGCTCCCGAATGGGAGCATCCGGAGGCTTCAACTGGTACAGAATGCGGCCGCGCGGGTGGTTATTGGGGCGTCAAGGTTCTCTCATGTGACGCCCCTCCTGCACGAGCTGCATTGGTTGCCAGTGGCCTCTTGGGTGCGCTTTAAGATTTTAGTGTTAACTTTTAAAGTGCTCCATGGCATCGGACCAGGATCTTTACAAGACCGCATTCTGCCATTTTCCTCTCACCGTCTGGTGCGCTCCCACAGGGAGGGTCTCCTGCGGGTCCCGTCGGCATCTATGTGCCGGCTGGTGACCCCGAGGAATAGGGCCTTCTCTGTGGGGGCGTCTGCCCTCTGGAATGGGTTGCCCCCGGAGTTACGTATAGCCACGGACCTGGGGACCTTCAGGCGTGCCTTGAAAACCTGGCTCTTTGACCAGGCCGGCTTGGGCTGATTTTAGATTTGGGTGTTTTACTTTTATATTAAATTTTAGGGTTTTAGGGAGGGGTTTTAATTGTTTTCAGCCAGGGCCTTAGTTTAATTTAGTTTTAACTTTTCATATATTTATTGTTTTAATTGTATGGCTGTGCACCGCTCCGAGTCCTTCGGGAGAGGAGCGGTATATAAATAAATATTTATTATTATTATTATTACTGTTTCTTGTTCTGACTTCAATTTGGAGTTGCACCAATTTGGATTCTGCCAACCGGTGCACATTTCTGATTGTTGCAACATCCCACGCTTACGATCCCCATTTGTGATCTTCCCAACTAGCTTCTGACAAGTGAAATCAGTGGGGATGCCAGCACGAAGTTGCAAGCCACAGCTATGTGAAACTGCCTTTAACAATCCACAGGGATTTGCTTAAAAACTGCCGAGGAACAGATGTAAGTTGGCACTATCACGTGATCATGCTTCATGATTAGGCTGCTTAGTGATGCAGATGCCAGTCCCAAATGCAGTCAGTAAGTGAGGACTACTTCAATAGGAATGTCACCATGCTGTTTGTGGAAAGTATTTTCTGCCCTTATTTGGATTTCAAGACTTCCATGGGCAAAATGGGTGCTTCAAATCTTGCAGAGGCTTTAATCATCATTTCATCAGTTAAAGCTGGCACATCTCTAAAAGTAGCTCAAAAGGTTTGACTGTAACCATTTTGGGAGATTTTTTCAGACTGAAAACACATGGATGTTTCATACATATACATATATATATATTTGTAGGTTTGTTTATATTTTTCTCTGTATGCATATTTTTACAGTTATCTATCCCCATCACTTCCAGATATAGTTCACAGTAACCCTTTGCATTGCTCCACCTTAGTGTTTCCTGTTCCTGTGCAAGAAATGAATCCCATTGGCTGTCAAACTCCCAGGGGCGGGGGTCGTAGCTAACTTTGTAGGCTTGGTCTGGACCACATGGCTTCACCTGAGTGCTGGCTAATGCAATCTTCCCAGAACATGTGGAGAGATGAGTAATCCTATCATTTCCTGAGGGCCATCCTTAATCCCATCACCCTGGTGCTGAAGGGGCGGGCAGGAAGCAGCAATAAGCTGCTTTGTCAGATCCGTGTATCTGTCATTTCTTCAGAGGAAGAGGAAAGGGGGGGGGGAACTGATAAAGAAATCCTTGCTTGATGTAACCTGAATATATTTAACCTCGTATCGAATATGCACACCCATACATGATACAATGGGGGGGGAAGGAAACCAGATGGCCGGAACCTATCACCTTTGGGAGGCACAGCCAGGAGATGAGGGATCCATAAAACTCCACAATGAAGTGCTCTGGGAAATCTCAAAAAACAGTCCGTTCTAAAAAGGGGGTGGGGGGAGGAAGCTAGGTACGTCTTGGGAAAGTTACACGAGGAAAAACCTTCCAAAAAGGGAAGGATCCCCTCCCAGAGGAGCTGGGAGGGGGATTAACATATTGGCTTTTGTTTCCCTAAGTAAACATTGGGAGGAGGGGGGATTCTAAACCCCTTTATCTATCACTGTATGCCTGAGGGACCTCAGACGCTGCTTTGGACTCGTACAGGATTCTCTCACCCCAATAAAGAATTCCTTTTGATACGTTTGGTTCTCAGAAGTTCATTCTTATTGTTTAAATGAGAAGAAGTTCCGTAGCCTGACATAAAGCAGCGTCTGCAATAGAGATCAACCCGGAGAGGGAATTTTTTTTTTTAAAAACAATTCACTCTACTGAGGGGATCCTGCAAGAAAAGAAAAAAATGTCTGAATGCAGCAAGGAGCAAGGTGGAGCCGAATGCTGGGGAGAAACAGTTACCCAGTCAGATACTGACTCGATGCACCCCATCGAAAACAGCGAGGCTGCCTGCGAATCCTCCACCAAGCCCCGGTGGTCTATAGGTGTAGGAAAGAGAGACACCTGGAATGGAAGGACCAGGGGAGTAACCCTCACCCGAGGAAATCGCAAACCCGTGTGGAAATTGGAGCTAGAGGCCCTATCGAATCAGGAAGAATGGGATGAGGAGCCGCCGGCCGATGACCGTATGAGACGGTACATCAATCACCTAGTGAGGGAAGCCCTGGAAAACCTCGACATGGGGGATGCACAAAGACGACAACGCAGGAGAGCGAGGGAACCAGAAAGTGAGAGAACCCGAGCCGCCACCCCGGATTCAGCGGAGATTGAGCGGGAAGAGGGACAAGCTGAAGAACCAGCAGCCACACCAGGTACCCGACCCTTAAACGCCCCGGATCAGGGAATTAACCCTGGCCAACCCAGAAACATACAATTACAGAGGAAGGTCCCGCCCTTGGGGGTAAAATTCGATGGTGACCCCCAGAAATTGGGATTTTTCCTGGCACAAGTGCTCACCTACATGCAAGAATATGGACAGGATTTACCAACCCAAGGGTCCCGGGTGCGAATTGTCACCCTAGCTCTTGAAGGGGCGGCAGCCAGATGGATGGTAACGCTCCACAACGTCAATGCCCCAGAATTAAGAAACTTAGATCGCTTTATGATGGCCTTACGCCACCGTTTCGAGGACCCGCTTGCCGATAGAAAAGCCCGGGACCGCATCAGAGTCGTGAAACAAGGTCGTCGCCCGGTAGCAGAATACACCGAGGAATTTCGTGACCTGGCTGGCCGGGTAGATTGGCCAGAGGATATCTTAAGTCTGCTGGTTCAAAGATGGACTAAATGATGATCTTTACGCTGCCTGTCTGGCCCGTGGGGCCCCAAACCTCTTGCATGAATGGTACATGATGGCAGAGGAGGCAGAGATAGACATGACTCGGAACAGGTACCGTGCTGGTAAATTTTGGAAAAGATCCCCACCCCTGGAGAAACGGGAAGTTTTCAAACCCCGATCCACCATGACTCCAAGAACGCCTGGTTGCTTTAAGTGTGGAAAGGAGGGGCACCGTGCAGCAGAATGCCACTCGAAGACCCCTGCCAGAAGGCTAGACCACCATTCAGGGAGGAAACCCACAACATCCAGCCCTCGAGGGAAGGAGACTGGCCTGAGCGGCCGGGTAGATGTGGGATTCCGAACCTCTCCCAAACCGGAGGAAGAACGCTAAACGCTCCAAGGGAACCTGAGCCAGTCCGAAAGTGATCCGGAGGATGACCCGCTGGTAAGCAAACCAATTGAACCAATCACCCTACCCCTGAGACTGTTTATCCCCAGCCAAGGGAAGGGGGAGGAAGTTACAGCGTTGCTGGACTCGGGATGCACTCGATGCCTAATCAACCCCTCCCTGGCAGATAAATTGGGAATCCGACTGAAAGAAATGGAAAATCCCATCGCTTTCTGCCAATTAGATGGAACCATAGCAGGGGGGGAGCCAGCCAGGTTTACCACAGAACCATTGAAAATAAGACTAGGAAAACACAGGGAGATGCTCACATTCATTGTAGCCCCAGGGATGGAAGAGCCACTAATTCTGGGCCTCACATGGCTACAGAAATGGAATCCAAAAATAAATTGGAGGACAGGGACCATACAATTCCAGAGAGATGTAATAATTGCAAAAAGACCTGAGGAAAGGATAAAGAATGGGAAAGAGGACAGAGAATCAGCCATGACTGGACAGTCTGTGGAACCCATTAACATCCCCAATGAGTATCAGGATCTGGCCCAAGCATTTAGTGAGGTAGCTTGTGATGAACTCCCACCCCATCGAGCCACAGACTGCGCTATCGAAATCCTACCAGGGGCTAAACTCCCAAAACCACAAATGTACAGCATGTCTCCCAGAGAACTGAAAGAACTCAGAGCATTTATCGATAAAAACTTAAAGCGGGGTTTCATCGAACCCGCCAGACCAAAAATAGCGGCCCCAGTGTTATTCCGTGAAAAGAAAGATGGCTCCTCACGTCTCTGCGTGAACTATCAAAAACTGAACTGTATTTGCATAGAAAATATGTATCCACTCCCCCTCATGAAGGACATGTTAGCCCACCTCTCGAAAGGAAAAATTTTTTCAAAGTTAGACCTACGGGAAGCATATTACCGCATCAGAATAAAGGAGGGGGATGAGTGGAAGACTGCTTTTAACACACCATTGGGATGCTACCAATTTAAAGTGCTCCCATTTGGACTGCAAGGAGCACCTGCAGTGTTTATGCAATTGATCAATGAAACCCTTCATGAATTTTTATTTAAAGGGGTTTTAGTTTATCTTGATGATATTTTAATCTACACGGAAACGATGGAAGAACACATCAAACTACTCCGTGCAGTCCTCACAAAACTCTTAGACGCTAAACTATATGCAAAACTCTCCAAATGTGAGTTCCACCAAGAGAAAATTGACTATTTGGGGTACAGAATATCCCATGAGGGAATAGAGATGGACCCACAGAAAGTGAAAGCTGTATTGGACTGGGATCCACCCCACACACGCAAACAATTGCAAAGTTTTCTGGGGTTTGCCAATTTTTATCGCCAATTCATTCCAGCTTTTGCAAACATCGCCCTCCCTATCACAAACTTGCTAAAAATGAAGGGGGGGGGGGGAAAACCCAAGCCTAGGCAACCCCTCATCTGGACAATGGAATGCCAAGCAGCATTTGAGAAACTCAAACGCCTGTTCGCAGCAGAACCGGTCCTTAAACACCCAGATCCCGAACAACCTTTTGTCATCCAAGCAGATGCCAGTGATGTTGCAGTTGGGGCAGTCCTCCTCCAAAAGAATGGAAGTGGACAATTACAACCATGTGCTTATACATCTAAGAAACTAACGGAAACCGAGCAAAGATGGGCTGTATGGGAGAAAGAAGCATTTGCTATGCGGTGGGCAATGCTCACATGGAGACATTTCCTGGAAGGAAACCAAATCCCCTTTGAAGTATGGACTGATCACAAAAATCTGGAAGCTCTGAGAAATCCACGGAAACTCTCCGAAAAACAAGCAAGGTGGGCTAGATATTTTGAACGTTTTAATTTCACCCTCAAATATTTTCCTGGGAGAAAGAATTTCTTAGCAGATGCACTATCCAGGAAACCCCAATACAACAGCAAAAAGATTGAAGTTATAAAACCGATGATCCAACCGACCCAACTAGCAGCCAAGGTACTCACCCGGGCACAAGAGAAAAAAAAATCATCCCTGACTGAAGACACAACGACGTCAATTTTTAAGGAGTCACTACTTAAAGATGATTGGTTCCAGGCTAACAGAAACACGTGCTCACTCAAAGACGGACTGGCTTGGGTAGAAAACAAGCTTTATGTCCCTGCAAGCCAGAGAATGGAACTCATGAAACGCTGCCACAACTCCAAAATAGCAGGACACTTTGGTTTTGTAAAAACCCTGCACCTCATCAAAAGACAATTTTGGTGGCCGTCCCTCAAAAAGGACATTGAAAACTATGTTGCGAGCTGCCCCATCTGTGCTGCTGCAAAGAGAAGACAAGGAAAATATCCTGGACTTTTACAAACAGTAGCAGACTCTTCTGCCCCATGGAAAGAGATCTCTATGGACTTTGTAGTGGAACTTCCCGAAAGTGCTGGGAATACTGTCATTTGGGTTGTAACTGACCTTTTTTCCAAACAGGTTCATTTTATTCCGTGTCAAAAGATCCCAACTGCCAGATCGTTGGCAAAGATGTTCCTAATACACATTTATCGCCTTCATGGAGCCCCCCAACGAATTATCTCAGATAGGGGTGTTCAGTTCACATCCAAATTTTGGCGGGCGTTTTTAAGCCTATTAGGCTCCACCCAGGGATTATCATCTTCGAACCATCCACATACTGACGGGGCATCAGAACGAGTGATTTGCGTATTAGAACAATATTTAAGATGTTTTATTAATTACCAGCAGGACAATTGGACTGACCTTCTTCCTTTCGCAGAGGTAGCATACAATAACTCAGTCCATAGTAGCACAGGGTTCACCCCATTCCACGTAGCAACGGGCCAAGAATTCAACCCCATGCCGGAACTACCCACCAAAGAACCTGAAATCCCCTCCCTTAAGGAGTGGATGGATAAATTACAAACCATGTGGCCAGTGGTAAGATTATCTCTACAGGAAGCTAGAGCAGTTTACAAAACTCAAGCAGACAAAAAACGCTGTGAACCTAAACCTTTCAAGATTGGAGACCGTGTATATTTGTCCACAAAATACTTAAAATCATTACAACCTTCTAAGAAATTAGGGCCAAAATTCATTGGACCATTCCCCATCTCCAGAATTATCAACCCCGTGACGGTAGAGCTTCGTCTTCCAAAAACTCTTAGGCAGATTCACCCAGTATTTCACTGTAGCTTGCTCAAACCGGAGATCACTTCAAACCTCAGACCCCCCCTTCCCACACCCCCAACCCCCATCATGATACATGGGGAACAACATTTTGAAATTAAAGACATCCTTGATTCACGCACTTACCGTAGATCCACACAATATTTAGTAGCTTGGAAACACCTTCCTTCCTCAGAAAACGAGTGGGTAGCCAAAAGACATGTAAAAGCACCCACATTACTACGAAAGTTCCACCTAAAATACCCTGATAAACCATCCTGAACTGCACATGTAACGCATGATTTTTATTTTCCAGGTAGACCCATCTGCTTTTTAGAGGAGGGCAGGATGTCAGATCCGTGTATCTGTCATTTCTTCAGAGGAAGAGGAAAGGGGGGGGGAACTGATAAAGAAATCCTTGCTTGATGTAACCTGAATATATTTAACCTTGTATCGAATATGCACACCCATACATGATACAATGGGGGGGGGAAGGAAACCAGGTGGCCGGAACCTATCACCTTTGGGAGGCACAGCCAGGAGATGAGGGATCCATAAAACTCCACAATGAAGTGCTCTGGGAAATCTCAAAAAACAATCCGTTCTAAAAAGGGGGTGGGGGGAGGAAGCTAGGTACGTCTTGGGAAAGTTACACGAGGAAAAACCTTCCAAAAAGGGAAGGATCCCCTCCCAGAGGAGCTGGGAGGGGGATTAACATATTGGCTTTTGTTTCCCTAAGTAAACATTGGGAGGAGGGGGGATTCTAAACCCCTTTATCTATCACTGTATGCCTGAGGGACCTCAGACGCTGCTTTGAACTCCTACAGGATTCTCTCACCCCAATAAAGAATTCCTTTTGATACGTTTGGTTCTCAGAAGTTCATTCTTATTGTTTAAATGAGAAGTTCCGTAGCCTTTACTGTCTTTAAAACATGTTTCTCCTTTTCTCATCCGGGGAGATATAATATTCTGCCTTTTTAATATTTCCTAGGCTATTTCAATTTTCTAGGAGAGCGGTGGATGCTAACTTCCTACAATAGAATAAATCCCATATTTTATAGTACTCTTTTTCCTCTTGCTCTCTGATTGCTAGCATTAGTTTATTCATTTCTGCACATTCCATTATTTTCTTAATCGTTTCATCCTCTCTCGGAATTTTCTCTTTTTTCCAATTCTGCGCAAATACAATTCTAGCTGCAGTTAAAACATTAATAATCAAATACGTCAGTTCTTTGTTATATCCTTCAGGTAAAATTCCCAATAAAAATATCTCTGGTTTTATAGCTATATGCTGTTTTGTTATTTTTTCCAGCCATGTGTGTATTTTAGTCCAATATCATTTAGCTTCCGCACATATCCACCACATATGGTAATATGTTCCAGGTATCTGATGACATTTCCAACACTTTAGGATGGATGGTGATTGGACTATGCGACATGATGATGGCTAAGGTAGATGGATATGTAGTTTTGACTTTTGCAAGGAAGTCTGAAACTTTCAAATTCGGGATTCCACAATGTGCCAGATACTATCCAAATAAAGGAACCTTTGAGAGATGTCTGTCTTGGAGTTATTGATTGGATTAGCGGTTTGCTGGAATGCTGATAGCAATTAGGAAAGGAGGTTGCATGAAATGCCCTCAGCTAAGTTGGCATTGTGATGTTGTGGTGTCCAATGTCTCCTGTGCCTAATTTCATTTTATCCTGGGTGGAAAGGGGGTGTAGAAAGTTAGCACCCACCCTTTTAGAAAAATGAAATATTCTAGGAAATATTAAAAAGGCAGAATATTATACCTCCCTGGATGAGAAAAGGAGATACATGCTCTTGGAAAGCAGCTCCCACCTTTGTTAATAGCCTCAGAAAGTCTAAAATCATCTTATCTACAAGACAAAAGGCCTTCAGCTCCAGGGTGATGGGATTAGCCCTCACTCAGATCCAAACAAGGACAAAGCCATTAAGGAATTGTCCAAAGCCCCTTCATTACATCACCCAGCAAGATTCAACCAAGCTTGGGACTCAAGACAACCTACAGAGTTACCCCTCCATGGCCCCATGGGAGTCTGACAACCAATCAGGATACATTTCTTTGCCACAGGAACAAGAAGCAAGTTCAAAGCCCAACAGAGGTTATAAATCTCTCTCCCTCTCTCAACCATGTGCTCATTTTGCCCAGGATCCACAAAAACCCATGTGGTCCTTTCTACCATTAAACCATCTTTCCAAGCAATGTCCATGTCTCCAGTGTCTTTCTTCGCAGTTGGAAATGAATCCAGATGGACATTTCTTCCAACAGGGGAAATTGAGTTGTTTTTTGGGTGCAGCTTCATTTTAGAGATGAAAACTCTGAAAACAGGAGAAGGAAGGCAGTGTTGGAAGACTTATCCTTCTGGATTCAGTTCCAAGTGGGGAAAAAGACACTGGAAACATGGAGGCTGTTTGGAAAGATGGTTTAATGGTGGACAGGATCACATGGCTTGGAGCTCCAAGGTGAAACGGACAATCACATGCTTCAACATGTTGGGTAAAGGAAAAGAGGGGCTGAGATGCTGAGGGTGCCTGGGTTTTATACCCTCTGTTGGGATTTGAATTGGAGCTTGTATTCTGATTGGTTGTCAGACTCCCATGGGGGCATGCAGAGGCAACTCTGTAGGCTGTCCTGAGTCCCAGGCTTGGTTGAGCCTTGCTGGATGATGATGTAATAAAAGGGCTTTGGGGCTGTAGGAAGTTAGCATCCACCCCTCTCCTAGAAAATTGAAATAGTCTAGGAAATATTTAAAAAGGCAGAATATTTCTCCTAAAAAGAATAGTCACTCAAGAAGCAGAAACTCTACTCAAGAAGCAGAAACTCACCCCCACCTTTGTTAATGGGTGGGCCATTAAGGCCTGGGCCAGAATACTTTACATAAGAAGGAACTCCAGGGTGATGGGATTAAGGATGGCCCTCAGGAAAGGATAGGATTACTCATCTCACCACATGGTCTGGGAAGATTGCATTAGCCAGCATTCAGGTAAAGCCATGTGGTCCAGACCAAGCCTACAAAGTTAAGACCCCCGCCCCTGGGAGTCTGACAGCCAATTAGAATACAAGCTCCAATTCAAATCCCAACAGAGGGTATAAAACCCAGGCACTCTCAGCACCTCAACCCCCGTTTTCCCCTTCTCTTCTCACCTTGAAGCATGTGATCATTCTTCTCTGGACCTCCAGGCCATGTGGCCCTGTAACCATTAAACCTTCCAAGCAGCCTCCATGTTTCCAGTGTCTTTTTCCCCACTTGGAACTGAACCCAGAAGGATATTTCTTTCAACAGGGCAATTCCTATTAATAGCTCTACCTGGAGTAGATCTTTGTTATGTAAAATAGACTGGCCTAGGCTAGAGTAATGGCCCATTAGCAAAGGTGGGGGGCTGAGTTTCTGCCTCTCTTGAGTTTCTACTTTTCTTTTTAGGGGAAATATTCTGCCAAAGCACCTCAAGGCCAGACAAGGAATAATGGATGAAAACCGAACAAGGAGAGATTTAACCTGGAAATAAGGAGAAACTTTCTGACAGTGAAAACAATCAACCAATGGAACAGCTTGCCCTCGGAAATTGTGGGAGCTTCATCAAGGTCCAGAGTGTAGGAAAAGTTCAGTTACAATTCCAACCTGGTGATATACCAGGGGATTCTCAGGGGAGGGAAACTATGAGCGTTCAGAGTGTGGAAAAAATTGAAGTCAGAATTCTGACCGGGTGGTATACCAGTTCAGTGGTCTCCAACCTTTGCATCTTGGCAGCCTGAAGGGGAGGATAGAGGAACCAGGCCATGTGATTGATGGGCTGGCACAATTAGTGTTTGTGCGCGCATACCTCTACTCATGCAAGAGAGAAGTTTCGGGGGGTGTAGTTTTGCGCTCGCTCAGGCTTCTCCGCACCCAAAGCTTTGGTGAGTGAGCAAAGCTGAGCAAGGCTCGCCTGTCTGATTCAGCTTCTCCTCTCACCGCTGCACTTTTGGAGCACTGAGAACAGGCAACTTGGCAGCCTGAATGAGGGGGTGGGGAGGGAATGGGATCACTCAAGCTCCACTCACACCAAGAGAGAAGCTTTTGGGGCAATGTTCACATGAGTGGAGCTGTGCTTGCACACTAGTCCACTACATGCATAGCTCAGTTTCAAATAGGCCACAGCCCATTTATGGGAGCTCAAGGGAGTGATCAAGAGGAGAATGAAGGCTACTGGGAGGCTCCGTCCAGATCTCCTCCCGGAATGGATTTTTCCAAGAGAAATTGGAGAGGCAGAAATCTGTGGAGAGCCCCCATCAATGCCCCATCACCTGCTTCAAGTGTGAGAAGGAGGGCCATCAGGCTGCCAAATGCAAATCCAATCATCCTGCCCAAAAGTGACCCTGGGTCCTATCAAGAAGCCCAACAAGCTGCCACCGGGAGCCCACAAAACAGCCCTGGAAGGAGTGGAGATCATAGAGTTTACCCTCATCTCCCAAAGATGGCGAGAAGACTCCAACTAGTCCAGGGGAGGGACCTGAGAGTATCAGTCTCCGATGATGATCCTTTGTAAGTGGCCCAATCGCTCCTGTGACAGTCTCCACTGAACTCATAGTCCAATCCTCAGGACGAAAAGCCAACTTAGTGGTCCCTTCTGGACTCAGGGTGCACCAGATTGCCTAGTCCACCCTGCCCTGGTTGAGAAGCTGGTAGTGAGGCTTAAGACCACTCACAGTGCCGGTGGCATTTTGCCAGCTGGACAGATCTGTAGCGGGATGTGTTTCCAGTGAAGTTCATCAGTTGAGCTGATAGAAATACAGATGGGGGCGTCCACAGAGACTCAGTTTCATTGTGGTGCTGGCTAATGTTTTGTTACCAGACTAGGTAACATTTTCAGTGGAGTTTCGGGGATCTATTCAATGACTCCTAGGGAATTGGAGGACTTAGGGGTTTGATAGACAAAAAAATCAAAAAGAGGGTTCATGTAATTGGCTCAATCCAGGGTGGCTGCCCCAGTTCTATTCTGGGGGGGGCAGGAGGTGGGGGAGGATGGGTCCCTTCGTCTATGGGTAGATTATAGAGGGCTAAATGGTATCTGTGTTTACCTGCTACCCCTAACCAAGGACATGCGAGCACACCTGGCGAAAGGGAAGATTTTTTTTCCATCAAACTTGACTGTAAGAAGCATATTATTGAGTCAGAATTCAAGTGTGGGATGATTGAAGAATAGCATTTAATTGCCCTGGATTGCAACAGGCTTTAGAACTCACTTTGCCTATGGTTGTTAAATGAATCACTGTGGACATTAAATGAGACATTACTTGATTGCTAGTGATCTTATTTCTGACTTCTCCATGAACTTTGCTTGGCTGCTTGGGAAGCATGCTAATGGCTAACACATGATCATAGGACAATTTGATGGTTTAAAATACAACGATTGTTTGCAAAGCTGGGTTTTTTTTGGTACCATCATGATCTTGAATGGTTACTAAATGAGGCAAATGGTAAGGGAGGATTTACCTCCATTATACTCAGTAAAAAAAAAAAAACATGTGCAGTCATTTAGAATAGAATACTTTATTGGCCAAGTGTGATTGGACACACAAGGAATTTGTCTTGGTGTAAATACTCTCAGTATACCTGAAAGAAAAGATACATTCATCAAGAGTCAAGAATCATAAGGTACAGCACTTAATGATAGTCATAAGGGTTCAATAAGCAATCAAATCATAGTAGGAAACAGTCAATATAAATCGTAAAGATACAAGTGACAAAGTTACAGTCATACAGTCACAAGTCAGAGGGGATGGGTGATAAGGAGTGATGAGAAGATTAACAGTAATAGTAGTGCAGACTTTGTAATAGTTGAACAGTGTTGAGGGAATTTGCTGGAAGCATCACAGGGAGGAAATAATTGTTGTACCCAGCTGGTGTGTCAAGGTATTGAGATTTAATAGCTGAGCAGCAGTTGTAAAGCTATTGTAAGGTTGATGCAATGAGGATGAATCAGCATAGTTATTGCCACTTTAACACTGAAGATGGGTCCCACCGGGTTTTACCACTTTAAGAAGCTGTCTATATATATGAGGCCATGAGAGGGTGTACCTCTCTCTCTTGTGTTCTGTCTCCATTGTGGTTCTCCATGCAGAGTAAAGATGATTGCTTGCTTGCTAGGTATTTGCCTACCACATATATGTATGTACAGTATATAGCTGTCTTGCATATAAACCACTGTTAAAAGACAAAGCCTGTGTGTGTGCTGTATTTTGCTTCTGGGTTGTCTCACAGTAGTAGTCATGTTGCAAACACTCTGACATGGTGGATTACTCAGAAGGATGTGAAGGATTGTGGTGAGAAAAAAACATTTCTGCTCTGGGAACTCCCCTTTACCTTGAACTGATGGTGGCGTTTGGGGTTATGAGCACACACAAATGGTTTGTGAGCCTGAGTTCTTCCCAAGAAGCTGCCACATGGAGCACAGCCACTTCTTAAAAGCCCCCTCACCACTGGACTCTCTTGGAAAATGGATCAACAACAGAGGTTTATAATTTTGGGGAATAAGACACAATTGTTGTTTTATTGTTCTTAAACAAAATCCTAAGAAAAAGTTTTATTAGTAAGAATTAAAGATATTTCATTCCGGACAGATCAGAGGCAATGATTATGGTGACTTATTGTAAATAAGAAGCCATTCTAGATTTTATACAAGTTAAATGCAAAACTAGATTGTTAATGCTTTGCTGTTGGTGTCACCTGCCTCTATGTAGTAGGTAGGTGGTCATATTGGCTGTAAATTGAGGTAAAACTTCAAAAAAAAAAATTGGCTTGCTTCACAAGGGGGGGAAACTAATATTGATCCTATTTATTTATTTATTTATTTATATTTATATACCGCCCTCTCTCCCAAAGGGACTCGGGGTGGTGAACAGCCAGAATAAAATGCACATATAAAACACATATATAATATTTAAAAATTAAAAGAATTAAATATATTGGCTCTTACAAGATTAAAATAAGGGGATTAAGAAAGATTAAAACCAGATTAAAAATTTTAAAAACCCCTAGGCCAGACCGGCTTGCTGAAATAAATAAGTTTTCAACGCACGGCGGAAGGTCATGAGATCAGGGATGGTCCCCATCTCCGGGGGTAATTCGTTCCAGAGAGGGGGTGCCCCCAATGAGAAGGCCCGCATCCTCGGGGTCGCCAGCCATCCAGCCAGCGGCACCCCGAGGAGGCCGACTCTATGGGAGCGTATCGGTCGGCAGGAGGTGTCAGCTGGTTCTCCATTCAAAATCCAAGAAAGAAACACTTAAACTCCATTTGTTAGAGAAAAGATATCTTTTACTGGAAATCAAAATGGTAGCAACAAAAGAATTCTGAATCTGAGGAAATGAGCGCGAAAAGCACATATACAAAGTGATGGCAACGTTCCCACCCCCAACAGTCCATATTGCTCCTCCAATGGGAAGTGGTGCATAACATCATGTGGGCATCTTCAGGTGGTGATGAGGCCTCTGTCCGTTGACCTTGGCATAGTTTGATAAAGAGTCGCAGTTGCGCAGAGCAAGGAATAGAAAAGCAAGGAATAGAAACTTAAGCAAGACTCCCCCTCCCCTAGATATACAGTGTCGTTTCCTACTCACTCCAGCTCTCTTCCCAGATATCTCATGGCCCACTGTCCCTCCACCCCGTTACTTATGACAGCCGAAAGATGCAAAGCAAAAGAAGAGAAACAAAGGAAGAAATCTTGAAGGCTGACAATCTGCGAGACCGCCTCCTGCCGATAATGGCAGGAGGCGGTCTCGCAGATATCCTGGTCCCGAGCCATGGAGCGCTTTAAAGATGATAACTAAGACCTTGAAGCGCACCCGGAGGGCCACCGGGAGCCAATGCAACTCGCGCAGAAGTGGCGTAACATAAGAGCCCCGAGGAGCCCCCAACACCACCCGCGCGGCTGCATTCTGCACCAGCTGGAGCCTCCGGATGCTCTTCAAAGGCATCCCCATGTAGAGAGCATTGGCATAGTCTAGGCGGAATATTTATGAATATTCAACATATGTAAATATGTTTCTATCTTCTTGATGCACATTTTTCTTTCTATTTAAATGTTGTCTGTCCAAAATTTCTTTTTTTGGAGTTTGTAATTTAAATTATCTGAATAAAACATTTTTTTTAAAAAAGCCACTTTACAAGAAGCAAGTTCATGAGCTTCTAGTCCAACCCACTGCTCAAGGAAGGAGCTTTATACCATCCCACTCAAATGGTTGTCAAGCTTATTCTTGAAAACCTCCAGTGATGGAGTGCCCACAATCCCTGGAGGCAAGCCATTGCCTTGATTCATTGCTCTCACTGACAGACCAATTTCTCTGATCTCATTTTAACAAGCTTCCACCCAGTCCTGCTGCCTGGTGCCCTAGAGTAGGGCCACATACAGCCCACACAGCTATCCTGCCACTGTAAGAGGCCAGCCTGTGTTGCTTCAGCCTGACCCACGCCATCCCAGCAGGCAGGCGGGTGCATAGGAAGTGGCAGGCACATGCGTCAGCCCAGCCCACCCTGTCATGCCCCCATTGGAGTCTGAATCTGCGGGGAAAGATGAACTGGAACAAGAACTGACTGAGATTGAGAGGCCGGCTCCATTGGCCTTGGACAGGTGTCGGCATGCGGCTCTTTGGGTTCTCTTGATGTGGCTCCCTGTCCCATCACTGGCTGGCCCTGCTCCTCGCCTTCCCCTCCCTCCCCTGGCCTGACAAGGTAAGGGTGACGGCAGGTGATGGAGAAGTGGCCGGACCTGATTCTCTGGCGCCTCACTCTCGCTGGAGTTTTTCTGGCTCTTGTTGGTGCTGGGCGCACCTCAGTCGCTTGGGGAGACATGCAACCTGCTCTCTTCCCCAATACTGGCCCAACCCAGCCGTGACTGATGCTGGCCTCGCTAACATGAGGGCTAGTGGGGGGGGAGGGAATGGGATCTGGGAGGAGGAGATGTCAGAAAGGGGGACAGGCCGTCGTCGTGTGGAACATCAGGTCCGCCCAGCCTGAAAGAAGGTGATAAGAGCATGCCCAAACCAAACAGGCAAAAGAGGGCCACCATGAGCAGGGACAGATCCCCATTGGCACCATGGCCACCCAGGCCCAGCTGGGATAGCGTGCCTTTCCCCATCTCTGCTGGGCCTGGGCAGCCATTGCGCCAATGGGGATCCAGCTTTCTCAGCTCGCAGTGGTCATCTTTTGCTCTTGCTCTACCACCTCTACTCAGTCTTTCTAGCTAGGCACTTCGCCTCCTTCGGGCTGGGTGGGTCTGCCAAGTGATGGTGCAGTTGCCACCCAGAAGCTGTCAGGTGTAGAGTGTCAGCCCCTGATCCATCTTGAGCCAAGATTCTGGGCTGCCCCTGTGGGAGATGGGCAGGCTGTGGAACGGGACAGCAGCGAAGGGAGTATAACCACCACAACATTCTTTCGCCAGCGATTAAGGAAAAGCTGCTGGCAGCTGGAGGGGAGTGACTGGAATTTGGCGGTAGTTGAGACAGGAGATTGATTGGCCGATGTGATCTGAGAATCACTAAATGGGGCAGGGTATGAGTTTTAGTGTGGAGGGGGGGAAACCACGGGAATTCAGATTCAGGTTTTCCTCAGATGTGCCAATATGACTACTCTAATAAATTTTTACTTTGATGGACTTTGTCTCGGAGTTCTAAATTGTTTGGGGAGTTTGCTTGGAACACTGACATGGAGAACCCAGTGACATGCTCCTTTCACTGGGGCTGCTTGGTGGGAAAATCCAGCTGTTCCAGAGCGCTGTTGGGGTGCTGCCTGGCTGATGCAGCTCCTTCAGATGGAGCTCCTATGGCCCCTTATCCTAGACGGAAGCTGAAAGCATCCTTCTGTCTTGCAGCTCCCTGCTGCACCTCCATTCTGAGTTGAGGATTGCAGGCAAATTCCCTGCTTGTCCAATGTTCGCAGAAGGTGTGGCTCAACCGTTTTAAGTGCCGTTGCAGGAGGCCTGGGAGGCCATGGCCAAGGTGAGAGGAGCCACCGATGGGAGCTCTCATCCCTGCATCCCTTATCCTCTGGAGTTGCATAGATCCCACCCTAGGGCGCTCCCAGCAACCCGGTGAGGCAGGCCAACCCCTGGCGACAGGTCCCACCCACCGCATCTCTTCTGCGGAGACCTTCCCCGACAAGCCCAGAGGAGCATGCAGGGGGCAGTGGCAGAGACTCCACCCAGCGAGCCTTCACCACTCTATAAAGAGGTGCCCCCATGAAGACAGGGACACTTCGGCCACATGGAGGTGCCTGGTAAGCAGCGGGGCAGCTCAGGGCTAGAGGGATGAATCAGCAGGGCACTGCCCAAACTGGTGCCTGGGGCTCAAAGGCCCACTTCCCACGGAAAGGCCCTCTTCTTCCAGCCTTGGAACGGGTGCTGCTTCCTATCCTGTCACCTGCTGCGCTTCTGGGAAGCCCGGCTGGGCACACATTAGGGATCTGGTAGCGGGAGGGGAAGCACTGCACTCTCCCATTTCCTGATGGGCCTGTTGATGAAGCACAGCTGTCATGCTTCCAATGCATCTCACCACCCCTATAAGCCGCTAGGTTGGGTATGCAAGAACATACTCCACACGCAGGCCAAGGGCAAGACCTGTGAGGGAGCCAAGAAGATGACCAGAGGTGAGCTGCGCTCAAACCTCAAGCCAAAACAAATAGTGGGACAGAGTAAGAATGTCCAGTAGTCCGCATCATGTTCCTCTCTCCAACCTCCACTTGCTGCTTGAACGGCCAGCTTGGTGGTGGCAGTGGACTTTGGAGCTGCAGTGCACGCAAGCTGAGGGGCCAGCAGGTTGTGGCTACAGCCAGAAACCATCCCCTCCCACATACAAAGGGTGGTGAGTGTGTGGTGGTGGATGGTTTCTGACTGTAGCTGCCTTCCCCCTGCCTCACCTCATCTTATCCTGCGGGATGAGCCTCCCGCCCATTGCCCTATCCACCTGAGACCCCTGGATTCACTCCCAAACCCCACCCGGCCCCCCCAGTTACCACCCACGTTACCACCAGCTACTACCCACCTGAGCAACATCAAGCTGGCCACCGCCTAGGCCTTGTTCAGAAATGAAATTCAAACCCTCTCCAAACTCATCAATTTTTGCCTCATGCAAATTTTCTTGTATGCAATAAGGAGTTATTTACGCCTAAAGTACTGTCCAGACTGGACATTTGAAAGGTCTCTCCCGTGTGAGCCCTCAGGTGTTTTACCAGGTTTGAATTAAAATGGAAATGTTGCCCACGAATCAGGGCATTCAAAGGTTTTCTCTCCTGTGTGTATCCTCTGGTATCTCACGAGATAGATATTTCTAATGAAACTTTTCCATAAACAGAACACTAATACGGTCTCTCTCCTGTGTGAGTCCTCTGGTGTGTCATCATGTTGGACTTCTCACTGAAACTTTTGCCACAAACAGGACACTCATATGGTTTCTCTCCTGTGTGAGTCCTCTGGTGTGTCACCAGATGGCATTTCCTACTGAAACATTTCCCACAGATAACGCATTCAAAGGGTTTCTCACCTGTGTGTGTCCTCTGGTGCCTTGTGAGCTGGGATTTTTTAGTGAAAATTTTCCCACAATCAGGACAATCAAAGTGTTTCCCTCCTGTGTGAGTCCTCTGGTGCATCACCAGAATGGAACTTCGACTGAAACGTTTTTCACAATCAGGACATTCAAAGGGTTTCTCTGCTGTGTGTGTCTTCTGGTGTGTTACCAGGCTGGATTTGTAATTGAAACGTTTTTCACAATCAGGACATTCAAAGGGTTTCTCTTCTGAGTGAGTCCTCTGATGTATCATAAGGGAGTAATTTTTTATGAAACATTTTCCACAAAGAGGACATTCAAATGGTTTCTCTCCTGTGTGAGTCCTCTGGTGTATCATCAGGTCGCAATTGTAAGTGAAACTTTTCCCACAGAAAGCGCATTGAAAGCGTTTGTCCCCAGTGTGTGTCCTCTGGTGATTTGTGAGCTGAAATTTTCCAATGAAACTTTCCGCACAATATGGACACTGATACGATTTCCCTCCTGTATGAGTCCTCTGATGCTTCGCCAGGTTCGAATTCTGACTGAAACTTTTCCCACAAAGAGCACATTCAAAGGGTTTCTCTCCCATGTGAGCTCTCTGGTGTTTCACCAGGTTGGAACTCTGACTGAAACATTTCCCGCAAAGAGCACATTCAAAGGGTTTCTCACCTGTGTGAGTCCTCTGGTGATTGATAAGCTGGGATTTTTTATTGAAATATTTCCCGCAATCAGAACATTCAAAGCGTTTCTCTCTTGTGTGAGTCCTCTGATGTAACACCATGTGGGAATTCCGCGTGAAACCTTTACCACAAACAGGACACTCATACGGTTTTTCTCCTGTGTGAGTCCTCTGGTGCATCACCAAATGAGAATTCTGACTAAAACTTTTCCCACAATCAAGACATTCAAAAGGTTTCTCTCCTGTGTGAATCCTCTGATGGTTCATCAGGTTGGAATTCTTACTGAAACATTTCCCACAATCAGGACACTCATATGATTTCTTTTCTGTGTGCATCTTCTAGCATATCACCAGGCCGGAGTTCAGACTGAAACTTTCCCCACAGTCAGAGCATCCAAAGGGTTTCTCCCTGGTATGAGTTCTCCAATGTATCACCAAGTTGCCATGCCCACTGCATTGGGAGCACTTATAGGGCTTCTCTCCTATGTGGATCTATCCATGAACCACAAGGGAGCTGTTCTTTGGCCACATTCGTTTTACTTTTCTCCAATGTGGATCATTTCGTGCATCCTCAGTTGTGATTTGAAACATGCACTTTTCCCACAATGGACACGTCTGTGCAGCTGCAAAAGGGAATCACGGGACGCTAGAACAAAATTTCTGGATTGATTTGCTTTCCTTTTTAACGTTGCTTGTTATTCTCAGTTGTCCAGTGTGGTCTTATTGGCATCTTCTTTGTCTATAAGATTCAAAGGAAAGAGTAATTTTTATTTTTTATAAAATGGTTGCAGAAGATGTGAAAACAAAAAAAGCATGTACATTAAAGCTAAAAAGCGAACATGCCACAATGCTAAAAGAACATCCTACATTAATTATGATTTATTTGACACAGCAAAGATTACCGAGATCCAAGTTCACATTTGAAAGACCGCTATCATACCACCCCTAGACTTTCTCTGTGTTATCCAATTCCTACAATTGTTCATCATAGGTTTTACCCTCCAATCCCCTAAATGTCTGTTGTTCTCTGCACTCTTCCTAGCATTTGAACACCATTTTTGTATCCTGGTGAACTCTGAACAGTATTCAAAGTGTAGTCTTACCAATAGAGGATATCACAGTATTAATACTTCATGTGATTGTGATACTATTCCTCTGGTGCTGCACACTAGGACTGCATTAACTTTCAATTACAGCACATTGCTAGCACATGTGCATTTCTAGATGCCTATGAGAGTTATTGCTGTTGAGCAAGGTACAATCTCTTCCATTGATGTGCATTTAGCTTTTCTTGGCTAAGTGCTAAGACCTTAAATTTCTTACCACTTACCATTTTCCTGTAAAGGGCCCATTGCTTGCATGTGTCAAGATCCTTCTGGATCTTGGGTTTATCTTCTAAAGTGTTGGCTATTTCCCCCAACTGGGTGTCATCTGCAAATTTGATGAGTTTCCTTTCAATCTCTTAACCTAAGTCATGTATGAACAAACTATATATACTAGATGCAGTATTCAAGCTAAAATTATTTTCAAAATGCAACTGATGAGATACCGGTGGCCTTTTGCCAGCTGGACAGATCTGTAGCAAGGGGACTCCAGTGACGTTCGTCAACAAGCTGGTAGAAATACAGATGGGGGCACACAGAGAGACTCAGTTTCATCGTAGTGCTGGGTATGGAAAGACCCCTGGTACTAGGAGTAGCATGGCTACAGAAATGGAACCCCTGTGTGAACTGGAGGAGGTGGCTTCTTTAAATCCAGAGGACTAAAGCAAAAGGAGAGCTGGGAAGGGACCCAGGGGCCCCAAAACTGAGGCAGGAGGTGGGGGCTGTAATGCAAGAGCGAAAGAAGGCTGACCCTTGAATTCCATAGGAGTACTGGCACTTGCAGAACAGGTTTAGTGAGAAGAGTTCAGATGAGCTCCAACCCCAATGGCCAACTGACTGCTCCATAGTACTCCTGCTAGATGCTAAACTGCCTAAATCCCAACTTCATTCAATGACTGAGGGTGTGAATCCTCTGGTGTATCACCAGGCTGGAAGTATGACTGAAAACTTCCCACAGATAGGACATTCAAAAAGTTTATCTCCTGTGTGTATTCTATGGTGACTTTGTGAGCTGGAATTTTCTAATGAAACTTTCCCCACAATCGGGGCAATTGAACTGTTTCCCTCCTCTGTGTGTCCTCTGGTGTATCTCCAGGTTGGGACTTTTTCTGAAATGTTTTTCACACTAACGGCATTCAAAGGGTTTATTGCCTGTGTGTCTTGAGAGCTGGAATTTTCTAATAAAACTTTTTCCACAAACAGGACATTCATAAGGTTTCTCTCCTGTGTGAGTCCTCTGGTGTATTGTGACTAAAACATTTCCCACAGATAGCACATTCAAAGGGTTTGTCTCTGGTGTGTGTCCTCTGAGAAGTTTGTGTGGCTAGTCCCGTGATGGCGAACCTATGGCATGCGTGTCACAAGTAGCATGCAGAGCCATTTGCGCTTGCACATAAGCCACAGGCAAACTTACCTCACTGCGCATGCACGAATCTCACAGCTGATTTTTTTTCGGTTGGTTTGAGGCCTCACAAAATGTGCCTATAATTTGGCTTGAAAAGCTTTGCAGAGGCTTTTTCCAAGCCTCTGGGATGCCAAAAAAGGCCTCAAACCAGCCAAAAAAATCACCTGTGGGACGCAGTGCAGGTAAGGAGGTGGCGTGAGGGGTTTGCGTGCGCATGCGCGCGTGAAGAGGGGTGTGTGAATTGCATTCTGGGTGCTGGCACGCAAGCGTGTGCATGCTGACACGCACGCAATTTTTGGCACAGGAGCCCAAAAAGGTTAGCCACCATTGGGCTAGTCTATAATTTTAAATAAAAGTAAATATTTGAGGTTTTATGTTAGTACCTTATTCTAGTGCACCAAAAGGAGTCAGAGGTCAGTGTTTTTCTTTTCCTTAACTCTACACTTTTCTCGCTCCCTTTTCCTCCCTTCTACCATTATTTTCATTTTTCTTTGCACTTCTGTATTTTATACTTCAATCAATTAATAAAATGTTTGTGAATTAAAAAAACCAAATTCTTAGCAATGCAAAGGGTTACTATGAACTATATCTGGAAGTGATGGGGATAGAAAACTGCAGATATATGCATACAGAGAAAAATATAAACAAACCTACAAATATGTATATGTATATATATGAAACATCCATGTGTTTTCACCCTGAAAAAATCTCCCAAAATGGTTACAGTCAAACCTTTTGAGCTACTTTTAGAGATGTGCCGGCTTTAACTGATGAAATGATGATTAAAGCCTCTGCAAGATTTGAAGCACCCATTTTGCCCATGGAAGTCTTGAAATCCAAATAAGGGCAGAAAATACTTTCCACAAACAGCATGGTGACATTCCTATTGAAGTAGTCCTCACTTACTGACTGCATTTGGGACTGGCATCTGCATCACTAAGCAGCCCAATCATGAAGCATGATCACGTGATAGTGCCAACTTACATCTGTTCCTCGGCAGTTTTTAAGCAAATCGCTGTGGGTTGTTAAAGGCAGTTAAAGGCTGTGGCTTGCAACTTCCTGCTGGCATCCCCACTGATTTCACTTGTCAGAAGCTAGTTGGGAAGATCACAAATGGGGATCGTAAGTGTGGGATGCTGCAACCATCAGAAATGTGCACCGGTCGGCAGAATCCAAACTGGTGCAACTCCAAATTAAAGTCAGAAGAAGAAACAGTGGACGGAAACGAATCAAGGAGAAGCAACCTAGAAACAAGGAGACATTTCCTGACTGTGAGAACAATTAACCATCTTACATGCAGAAGCTATGGGTGCTCCATCACTGGAGGCTTTCAAGGAAGAGACTGGGCAGCCATGTGCCTGAAATGGTATAAGGTCTCCTGCGGGAGCAGAGGGCTAGACTAGATGACCTCAAAGATCTCTTCCAACTGCCATTCCACATTCTAGTTGCTTCTCTGCCTTCCACGCCGTGGAGGGAACCAAACAGTCTGAGTTGCTCCCAAATTCTCCTCCGACCTGCCCTCAACTCACCTGCCAGCTGGTGCTTTGATCCTTGGAAGAGGCACCAGAGCCTCTCTGCACGACATTCCCGAGTCTTCCGGAAGAGGAAGTTCCTTTGTGCTTCTTCTCTCCTCCCATCCTTTCTAGTAATACAATACTCGATGGTTTTAACTCCTTTAAGGTCAACCAGAGAGGCCGCTATTGTTGGCTTTCCAGTCACAGATGCTGCCTATCTGACTGCCATCTCGCAATAGGAGGCCCCAAAACAGGCTTGTGCGCTTGTCCCATCTCAAACTATGGCATTGGCCAGATGTTTTCACTGATTACATGCTATCAAGTCATTTTCATACTCCTAGCAACCTATCTTTGCAGCTGAGCCAAGTGAAACAACAAATTGTGTACTTAATTTGTGAAGTTTAGCTACATGCTGAGCATGTGCATGAAATTCTTACAGAATTACAGAGTATGAGTTGGAAGGGACCAAGTCTGAAAGCGGACAACTCTATTTGATTCTGGACAGTTGGTTGTCGAATCTCCTCTTAAAAACTTCCACTGATGGAGAACGCATCTAGAGTCAAGCTCACCGACAGGAGCTTTCTGCTTGATTCTACATTGGATCTATTTTTGATCAGTTTCCCTCTTTCAGGCGCTTTGGAGAATAAACCAACTCTTGTTTTCTTTTTTCTAAATGTTTTATTGATTACATCATTAAAATATTGGACACGGTTGTGATGGGCTGTGTGCTAAAATAAAGCAAGTTCATACACACCCTTGAAAGTAAATCAGGAAGCCAGTAATTGTTGAGTCTGTCTGGCAAGAACAAACAATTCTTATCCACAGGAAATATGCACTCGTAAATCTTGTAACAACCCTGGCTAATTAGAAAGCTGATAATAGTAACAGGAGTTAGACAACTTGCAGACCTCAGCTAAAAATTCGGAACAGACATGGCCTGCAGCAAATCAAATGTGTATTAGATAACTTCTAGACCATTCATTAGCCAAGCCCAGTAAACGGTTCTTGGGGTTTTAAATTAATTAGGTTTTAAAATTTTTAAATTTTAATATAATCCTTGAATTTTAATTTTAGTAATATTTTGTACTTGATGGGGTTTTGGCCGGATCAATTCTGTTTGTTTTTAACTGTACATATCGTTCGTTTTTAGTAGGCTGTACACTGCCCCGAGTCCCTTTTTGGGAGAGGGGGCGGTATAAAAATTTAATAAATAAATAAGACTTGAGAATAGGGACAGCTAGAGACCAATAGACCAAATTGTAGAATTATTACTGAAATGTTTATTATATTTATTATTTTGCCTTGTCCTGCCTTTTCTTTTAGTGAAAATGCATAAAAACTTACTCAATCCTTTGTTCTTGGCTCTTGGCATTTTGATCCTTGGAGTACTCCAATAAAAAGCAATCAGAAAACCTGCACCTCGTGTCTGGTGTCCATCATTGGCTTCGGCACCAGGTTCAGACCAGAATTGGGGACAACAATCAGTCATCCTGGCATCATGTTTGCCATACATACGATACATATCTTATATACCTTTATACAATTAACTTATATCCATTACATTATCCATCGTGTTTCCATTAACTGTCTTTTCTGTGTCAGCCCTTCAAATACTGAAAGACTGCTATCATGTCACCCCTAGTCCTTCTCTGTTATCCAATTCCTACAATTGTTCATCATAGGTTTTACCCTCCAATCCCCTAAATGTCTGTTGTTGTTCTCTGTACTCTTCCTAGCATTTGAACACCTTTTTTGTATCCTGGTGACCAAAACTGGATGCAGCATTCAAAGTGTAGTCTTACCAATACAGTATAATACAGTACTAACACACTTCATGTGATCTTGACACACTCTCTCTGGTGCTGCAAATCAGGACTGTATTAACTTTCAATTAGAGACCACTGCTGGCACATATATAAGTATTTTTAGGTGCCTGTCAGTTATTGCTGTTGAGCAAGGTACAATCTCTTCCATTGATGTGTATTTAGCTTTTCTTGCCTAAGTATAAGACCTTATTTTTCCCACCACTGAATTGCATTTTGCTGGAAAGGGCCCAGTGCTCACGTGTGTCAAGATCCTTCTGGATCTTGGGCATATCTTCTAAAGTGTTGGCTTTCCCCACCATCACCACTGGGTGTCACCATCCCAAAATTATTTTCAAAATGCAACTGATCGGGTGGCCTTTTGCCAGCTGGACAGATCTGTAGCAAGCAGGGGGGATTCCAATGACATTCATCATTGAGCTGGTAGAAATACAGATGGGGGAAAACACAGAGATTCAGTTTCATTGTAGTGCTGGGTATGGAAAGACCCCTGGTGCTAGGATTAGCAGGGCTACGGAAATGGAACCCCTGTGTGAATTGGAGGAGGAGGCTTCTTAAAATCCAGAGGACTAAAGCAAAAGGAGAGCTGGGAAAGGATCCAGGGGTCCAAAGCCAAGGCAGGAGGTGTGGGCATTAATGCAAGAGTGAAAGAAGGCTGACCCTCAAATTCCATAGAAGTACTGTGACTTGCAGGACCTGTTTAGCAAGAAGGGTTCAGATGAGCTCCCAACCCACTAGCGAACTGACTGCTCCATAGCATCCTGCTAGGTGCTAAACTGCCTAAACTCAAACTTTATTCCATGACTGAGGGTGAAGGTTTGTTCTCCGAGCTTGTGGGTTGGTTTCTGAACGTTTTGTTACCAGACCAGGTACCATCTTCAACAGAGTTTAGGGGACCTCTTCAATAACACCTAGGGAATTCTAGGACTTAGACATTTGAAGTGGATGCCATTTCCTGGAAGCATCACTGTTGGGGGGGGGGGTGGATAATTGTCTTCATATCCAGCTGGTGGATTATCCAGAAGGATGTGAAGGAACCTGGTGAGAAAAAAACATTTCTGCTCTGAGAGGTCCCCTTTCTCTTGGTCAATTCACTCTGTTCCAACCACCCCGTCAGGGTCGTTCAGTTTTCGTCTGGGTGAAAACTGGAAACTTCTGGGGTGTATAGTCTCACATGAGTTCAGGCAGACATCCATTTAGGGAATGGGTGCCTGACATTCTGCGGGATCAGGGCACCTAGAAGGTTCCAGTCTTTGCAGGAAAAGTAGTTGCATGCTAATGAGGGCTTGGAGCAATGTGAGTTCCCTGCCCCAAAACCTCACTTTGTGCAAACGCTTTTCCACATGGAGCCTGGAAGCCTTTGGAGGAGACTCTCTGAAGCTGCCCGTCATTCCAGAAGTGGCTGGCAGGCTTGGTAATCAGAGAAACAAGAGCAGAGGCGCTTGTCCTGCTCTCCCTCTGCTCACCCCACTCACTGAGAGCAGGCGAAGAAACAGAGGCACTGGAGAGGAGACAGATCTTCACAAGGTAAGTGACCCAGCGCAAGAAGGTTGGTGGGGGGGGGCAGAGAAGCAATTGTGGGGAGCATGAGGTATTTCAGTGGGTCGGGGGAGGCCTTGGTTGATCTGCAGTAGGTGGCCTGTTCCATCACTAGGGCCCTCCCTTGGCCTTCCCCATCCCGTGATACCTCATGTGCACTTAACAAATGGGCGAAAGGAGGGAGTGATCACATTCATTGTACAAGATTCACCCTCACAAATTCTCAGGTTCCAGATGGAATGGGCAGGCTCCATTACAGTTGTAACCCGAGGATTACCTGTACCATCCCACTCAAATGGTTCTCCAGCCTATTCTTGAAAACCTCCAGTGATGGAGCACGTGCACAAACCCTGGAGGCAAGCTATTGCATTGATTAATTGCTCTAACTGACAGACAATTTCTTTTTACTTCTGAGTTGGACGTCCTTTTAACAAGCTTCCACCCATTACTTTTGTCCTGCCATCTGGCATCCTAGAGAATAAGTCAATCCATTCTTCTTTGTGACAGATGCTCAAGTACTGGAAGACAGCTCTCAGGTCCCTCCTAATGACCCATTATCATCTTTGTAGTTCTTCACTGCACACTTTCCAGGGTCTCAAAAACTTTTTTGTATCATGGTGACCAGTATTCTAAGTGTGGTGTCACCAGCAAAGAAATTCTATCTCTTCTTGTTGTCTTCACATTCTTCCTCTGTTGATGCAGCCTACAACTGCATTGGTTGTTTTTGGGAGCTGCAGAACAACACTAGCACAAGGGGCATTTGTTCACTTATCATATGCCCCAGGGATACATGGCCTCAGAAAGCTACTTTACCACTTAACAACTTGTACATTCATTTGACAGCTTCATTAGGGAGAGAAAAGGATGGAGGTAGTTCAGCAAGGTAATGTCACTTAACCATTATTATAACGCGAAACCAAAATTGGCAAGCTCCATTATAGTTGTATCTTGAGGACTACTTGTATGGTGGCTGGATTATGGCACACATAATCTGGAGGAATCAAGGTAGAAGATGGAAACTCCACATGGTGGAATTCCACAATCAATATACAAAAACTACCACCCAAAAACCTTTTTGAGAAATTTCACAATTTCTGAACAGCCTTTATGAAACAACAGTTTCCACCTTTTTCTCTCCACCTACTGATCTAAATCTGAGATGTGTTGAATAAAAAGAATCAGGCCAGAATTCAAAGAGTCATTCTCTCACCTACACTCTCAATGGGAGATCAGGAATGAAATTCAAACCTTCTCTAAACTCATCAAATTTTGCTTCATGTGGATTTCCCTGTATACAATCAAGAGTAATTTACACCTAAAGTCCCGTCCACAGACTGCACGTTTGAAAGGTCTCTTCCATGTGAGTCCTTTGGTGTTTCACCATGTTGGAATTCTGACTGAAACTTTTGCTACAAACAGGAGACTAATACAGTTTCTCTCCTGTGTGAGTCTTCTGGTGTGTCACCAGGCTGGAATTCTGATTGAAAGTTTTCTCACAATCAGGACATTCAAAGAGTTTTTCTCGTGTGTGAGTCCTCTGGTGTATCACCATGTTGGAATTCTGACTGAAACTTTTACCACAAACAGGACACTCATACGGTTTCTCTCCTGTGTGAGTCCTCTGGTGTGTCACCAGACTAGAATTCTGATTGAAAGTTTTCTCACAATCAGGACATTCAAAAAGTTTTTCTCGTTTGTGAGTCCTCTGGTGTATCACCATGTTGGAATTCTGACTGAAACTTTTGCCACAAACAGGACACTCATATGGTTTCTCTCCTGTGTGAGTCCTCTGGTGTGTCACCAGGCTGGAAGTATGACTGAAACCTTTTCCACAGACAGGACATTCAAAAGGTTTATATCCTGTGTGTATCCTTTGGTGCCTAGTAAGCTGGTATTTTCTAATGAATCTTTTCCCACAATCAGGACATTCAAAGGATTTCTCTCCTGTGTGAATCTTCTGGTGAATCATTAGGCTGGAGTTGTGTCTGAAACTTTTCCCACAAAAAGTACATTCAAAGGGTTTCTCTCCTGTGTGAATCCTCTGATGTACCAACAAGGGGGAACTGTGCTTGAAACTTTTCCCACAATAGGAACATTCAAAGGGTTTCTCTCCTGTGTGAGTCCTCTGATGGCTCACCAGGTTGGAATTCTGACTGAAACTTTTCCCACAAAGAGGACATTCAAAGGGTTTTTCTCCTGTGTGAGTCCTCTGATGACTTACTAGGCTGGAATTATGAGTGAAACATTCCCCACAAACAGGACATTCAAATGGTTTCTCGCCTGTATGAGTCATCTGGTGTATCACCATTTGGGACTTCTGACAGAATTTTTTGCCACAAAAAGGACATTCGTATGGTTTCTCTCCCGTGTGAGTCCTCTGGTGTATCACAAGGCGGCTTTTGTGACTGAACTTCTTCCCACAATCAGGACATTCAAATGGTTTCTCGCCTATGTGAGTTCTCTGGTGCCTCATGAACTGGAATTTTCTAATGAAACATTCACCACAATATGGACACTGGTATGATTTCTCTCCTGAGTGAGTCCTCTGGTGTTTCATCAGCTTGGAACTGTCAATGAAACTTTTTCCACAAATCGGACACTCATATGGTTTGTCTCCTGTGTGTGTCCTCTGGTGTATCACCAGTTCGGAATTCTGTCTGAAACTTTTCCCACAATCAGGACATTCAAATGGTTTCTCTCCCATGTGAGTCTTCTGGTGCTTCAACAAGCTGGAATTATGACTGAAATGTTTCCCACAATCAGCACATTCAACAGGTTTCTCTCCTGTGTGAACCATCTGGTGTACCACCAGGTGGTACTTCTGGACAGAAACTTTTCCCACATGCAGGACATTCAAAGGGTTTCTCTCCTGTATGTGTTCTCTGCTGTATCACAAGGAGAGAATTTGTAGTGAAACATTTCCTGCAATCAGGACATTCATATGATTTCTTTTTGGTGGGCATCCTCTTGTGTATCACCAGGCCGGAGTTCAGACCAAAACCTTTTCCACAATCAGCGCATTCAAAGGATTTCTCCCTGGTGTGAGTTCTCTAATGTATCACCAAGTTGCCATGCCCACGGCATTGGGAGCACTTATAGGGCTTCTCTCCTATGTGGGTCCATCCATGAACCACAAGGGAGCTGTTCTTTGGCCACATTCATTTTACTTTTCTCCAATGTGGATCATTTCATGCATCCTCAGTTGTGATTTGAAACATGCACTTTTCCCACAATGGACACATCTGTGCAGCTGCAAAAGGGGATCACAGGACCCTAGAACAAAATTTCTGGATTGATTTGCTTTCCTCTTTAATGTTGCTTATTATTCTCAGGTGTCCGGAGTGATCTTATTGGCATCTTCTTTGTCTATAAGATTCAAAGAAAAGAGTATTTTTTATTGTTTATAAAATGGTTGCAGAAGATGTGAAAAAAGAAAAGCATGTACATTAAAGGTAAAAAGCAAACATGTCACAATGCTAAAATAATCTTACATTAATTATGATTCATTTGACACACCAAAGATTACCGAGATCCAAGTTCACAATTGCATTCAACCATGAAATTCTCTTGTTGACTTTGGTCAATACAAATTCTTAATATATACTGTATGGGCGGTGATGGCACCAATGGGCCGCCGTGATCCCCGCAGCCTGGAACAGCTGATCATCGGCATTCCGGGAGGCCAATCCAACCGCCAATCAGTTGCTCATGCTAAATCAGGCTGTGCTGAAGCTGAACAGGCTGTTTGCTGTTTGCATCAAAGAGGCAAATTGCTGGGAGCCAGGGGCGTTTTTTTCCCCCTTGCTTTCCTCCCCAAAAGCTAGGTGTGTCTTATAGTCCGGAGTGTCTTATAGTCTGAAAAATACGGTACTTCTTGGTAAGCTAGAAAAAAGTGGGATAGACAGCCTCAAGACCAGATGGATTCGTAACTGGCTGACAAACCATACTCAACTAATAGTCCTTAGTGGGTCTACGTCTACATGGAGGGAACTAAATTGTGGGGTGCCCCAAGGTCCCATCTTAGGTCCAGCACTCTTCAATATCTTCATAAACGACTTAGATGAGGGAATAGAAGGGGAACTTACCAAATTTGCGGATGATACTAAGCTGGCAGGAATAGCTTATACCCTAAACGATGGGCTCAAAATCCAGGTGGATTTTGACAGACTTGAACACTGGCCCTATCTAACAAAATGCAATGCAATGCAGAGAAAAGTAAAGTCTTACACTTAGGCAAGAAAAACCAAAAGTACACATATAGACTTGGGTGAAACCAGGCTTAATAGCAGTAACTATGACAGAGATCTTGGAGTCTTAGTGGACAACCAGATAAATATGAGCCAGCAGTGTGCAGCAGCAGCAGCCAAAAAAGCAAATGCAATCCTAAATTGTATTAACAGAGGAATATAATCAAGATCAAGTGAGGTACTAATATCACTCTATAAAGCCTTAATAAGACCACACCTAGACTACTGCATCCAGTTTTAATTACCACACTATAAAAAAGATGTTGAGGCTCTAGAAAAAGTGAGGGAAGATCAACCAAAATGATTAGGGGGCTGGAGACTAAAATATATGAAGAACTGAGCATGGCTAGTCTAGTGAAGAGAAGGACCAGGGGAGACATGATAGCAGTCTTCCAATATTTGAGGGGCTGCTACAGAGAGGAAGGGGGTCAAGCTATTTTCTAAAGCACCCGAAGGCCAGACAAAGAATAATGGATGGAAACTAAACAAGGAGAGAATTTAACCTGGAAATAAGGAGAAACTTTCAGACAGTGAGAACAATCAACCAATAGAACAGCTTTCCCTTGGAAGCTGCGGGAGCGTCATCACTTGAGACTTTCAGGAAGAGATTGGACTGCCATTTGTCAGAAATGGTGTAGGGTCTCCTGTTTGGGCAGGGGGTGGGTTGGACTATATCAGGCGTCGCCAACCTTTTGGACCTCAGGGACCACCAAACTCATAATTTTAAATCCCAGAGACCAGTAACCAGTTCTGAGGGTGTGGTCTAATTTGTGGGTGTGGCTTGGTGGTCATATGACTGGCTGGGCATAGCTTGTATGTAAATATTATAAATATTTCTATAAATATTGATTTTTTTATTTAAAAAAGAGCAACTTTTACCCAAAATCAGGCAAAGCAGGCAGGCAGATTGAGTTGCTCACAGAATCACAGATTCATTCAGTGTTCTATCTATCTCCCATTGGCTACCTAAGTCTGTCACATAAAATTTGTTTGCCATGAGTCTGCACTGAATAATAGAACTTTCAGTCCTAAGGGAGGTTTGGCTGTACTTAAGAGCAGAGCCGAAGATCTAAAGACTAGCTAGAAAGCAAGAAATCCAACCATTTCCTACTTCCTAGCTAATCTAAATTTCCCGGCACAGCAGAACAACCGATGGTTGGAAAAAGGAAAAATAGCAATTTAGCAGGCAAGTTTGCTGGGTAAGGAGTGAGTGGGCAGGTAGGGTTCCCGCGGGCCATGTGGGTGGCACAGCCTTGTGTTCCTGCGCAGCCTGGATTAATTGCTTTGGGGGGGGTGAGATTTCTCTGCGGCCCACCAAAATTTTCTCGGGGCCCACCAGTGGGCCACAGTCCACTGGTTGGCGTCCACTGGACTACAAGGTCCCTTCCATATCTGATTATCTGTTATCTTTGGTTAGTGGCCCTTTCTCACAAATGAAGCTTCAAGCTCAGCTCCAGGGAAAAGGAGTGTCGTCTTGGGAGACCTAAAAGAAAAGGTTTGGGATGGATCCTCAGGGAGAAAAGCTATCGATGAGCTTGATGGGAGTCAAATAGGACTGGATGGCACTTAAGAAAGCCGGGAATCAATGGGGACATCTTCAAATGCATTTGGGTAGAACAAGCATGTTCTTCTGCCATACAGTATGTCACTACCATGTTTCTCCAACAATACGGCCCCCCCAATAGGAAGACCCAGCATGTTTTCTAGGGATAAAATGAAATTAAGCTCCTCCCCCTAAATTTAGGCCTATTTTAAAACCTGCGAAATTCGGGGGGGAGGGCAGGGGGGAACTTGCCTGTAGGAGTGTCCCACGGGCAGCCACGCCTCGTCACCAGCCGCTCCTAATGGCTGAACATGGCCGAGCACGGAGTGCTTCCTAGCCCTGCCAAGCGCCTTTGCTGCAGACCGGGGTATGGTGCTGGTTGCAGGCCGGGTCAGCAGGCGGGTGGCGGCACATGGATGTCGGCCTCGGCAGGGCACTTTAAATCGCGAGATCTTCGGCACTTGCCGCTGCTGCTTCCTCCGCCGCTCTTGCTTTCCCTTTGCATTCCTCCACCGGTAGCGTTTCAGCCGCTTCTCAGGTGGGGGAGCCGCCTCCGTAGCTTCCACAGTTCCTGCAGGTATTGGCGAGAGAACAGTGGCAGCGTTGGCAGGAACCGTGGAAGTGTTTCAGCTGCTTTTCGGGTGGGGCAGCCACCTCCGTAGCTTCCATGGTTCCCGCCAGTGCTGGTGAGAGAACAGCGGCAGTGTCCCCGCCCTAGAAGCAGCTGAAACGCTTCCACGGTCCCCGCCGGCGCTGCCGCTGTTCTCTCACCAGTGTCAGCAGGAACTGTGGAAGCTATGGAGGCAACTCCTCCACCTGAGAAGCGGCTGAAACGCTGCCGGTGGAGGAATGCGAAGGGAAAGCAAGAACGGTGGAGGAAGCAGCAGCGACGGGCACCAAAGGTCTTGCGATTTAAAGTGCCCTGCCAAGGCTGACATCCATACCACCACCACCCACCTGCTGACCCGGCCAGCAACTAACACCATACCCGAGTCTGCAGCAAAAGCATTTGGCGGGGGTAGGGAGGCTCCGCCATGGATCAGTCGTTAGGAGCGGCTGGTGGCGAGGCATGGCTGCCCACGGGGTGCTCTAGGCGAGAGTGCGCCAAATTAATTCACCCCCAAAAGACAGCCTAGCTGTTTTTTCGGGACTCAAAAAAACCTAAGACCCGGTCTTATTATATGAGAAACACGGTAGATGGCGCTCTACTTGCGCCCAGGAATAAAGTACGGTACAGGGGTGGCAGAGGTATTCTAGGGAAGGAGGAGAGGCTGGGCTGGAATGGGTTGATACAATAATTGTATTCCTCAAGAGTTAGTTTATTGATTCATCCTGGGGCCATATTCCTAGAGAGGATGTGGAGGAGAGGAGGTGAATAGCAGAGGAATTTCCTCTTCCGGGTCAGCCACGGGAGGTCAGTGGCGTCAAAGGAAGGGATTGGAGACTAAAATATATGAAGAATGTTTACAGGAACTGGGCATGGCTAGTCTAGCGAAGAGGAGGATCAAGGCAGACATGATAGCAGTCTTCCAATATTTGAGGGGCTGCCACAGAAAGGAAGAAGGTCAAGCTATTTTTCTAAAGCACCTGAAGGCCAGACTAGGAATAATGGATGGAAACTGAACAAGGAGAGATTCAACCTGGAAATAAAGAAGAAACTTTCTGACAGTGAAAAGAATCAACCAATGGAACAGAAGTTGCCTTCGGAAGTTGTGGGAGTGCCATCACTTGAGACTTTCAGGAAGAGACTGGACTGCCATTTGTCAGAAATGATGTAGGGTCTCCTGCTTGGGCAGGGGGTTGGACTAGATTCCTTCCAACTCTGATAATCTGTCTGTCTAATAACAGGGCCCATAACAGAACAAAAGAGTTGAACAAGAAACAATGGATGGAAATGAAAACTTACAATGGAATTGCAGAAGGAAGAAAAAGAATACTATACCGCCTGGGAAAAATGATATGTTTGGTTAGATAACAGGAACAAGATAATGCAAAATATAAATGTAAATGATGGGGGGGGTGTATGTATGCATGCATGCAAATGAAAATGGAAAAGTCGATGGCACAACTTACTGCAAAAATTGTATATATGATTTGTTTTAAATAGTGTAAAAATTTAATAAAAAACTTAAAAAAAAGCCCAATGGATGAAAACGAATCAAGGAGAGAAGCAACCTAGAAACAAGGATAAATTTCCTGACTGTGAGAACAATTAACTAGTTTGCTTACAGAAGCTGCGGGTGCTCCATCACTGGAGGCTTTTAGGAAGAGACTGGCCAGCCATGTGCCTGAAATGAAAGTCTCCTGCTGGAGCAGGGGGCTGGACTAAATGACCTCAAAGATCCCTTCCAACTGCTATTCCACATTCTAGCTGCTTCTCTGCTTCCACGCCGTGGAGGGAACCAAACAGCCTGAGTTGCTCTCGGATTCTCCTCCGACCTGCCCTCAACTCACCTGGAAAAAGATCGGGAGCCTCTCTGCACGCCACTTTCTTCTCGTGTTCCGTGAGTGTTCCTGAAGAGGAAGTTCCTTTGTGCTTCTTCTCTCCTTCCATCCTTTCTAGCAATACGGTACTCGATGGTTTTAACTCCTTTTAAACTCAACCACAGAGCCCGCTCTTGTAGTGTTGGGTTTCCAGTTACAAATGCTGCCATCTCGCGATAGGAGGCCGAAAAATAGGCTTGCCCCATCCCTATCGATGGCATTGGCCAGATCTTCTCACTGATTGCATGCTATCAAGTCACTTTCAGACTCCTAACAATCTATCTTTGCAGCTGAGCCAAGGGAAATAATGAAATGTGTAAATGTCTTTGTTATCTTTCTCCGCACTCTTTCTAGAGTTTGAACACCTTTTTTGTATACTGGTGACCAAAACTGGATACAGTATTCAAAGTGTAGTCTTACCAATACAGTATAACACAGTACTAACACACTTTGTGTGATCTTGACACTATCCCTCTGGTGCTGCAAACTAGGACTGCATTAATTTTTTAGGCAATTGCAGAACACTGCTATCTCATATGTGTTTCTAGGTCCTTGTCACAGTTACTGCTCTTTCTTTCTTCCTTCCTTCCTTCGTTCCTTCGTTCCTTCCTTCCTTCTTTCTTTCTTTCTTTCTTTCTTTCTTTCTTTCTTTCTTTCTTTCTTTCTTTCTTTCTTTCTTTCTTTCTTCCTTTCTTTCTTTCTTTCTTTTTTTTCTAGCTTTTCTTGCCTAAGTGTAAGATCTTATTTTTCCCACCACTGAATTGCATTTTGCTGGAAAGGGCCCAGCGCTCACATGTGTCAAGATCCTTCTGGATCTTGGGTTTATCTTCTAAAGTGTTGGCTATTCCCAACTGAGCGTCACCTGCAAATTTGATGAGTTCCCTTTCATGTATGAACAAACTGGATATTCTAATTTTTTATTATAGTTTTTTATTTTTTATTTCTATAAACACATCATTGTGTGAACAGTGTGGTTTCAGGGTATTTTACATTTTACAACAAACATGATAATAATTTCATATTAATACATATTATCAATCTTAAATAATTCAATATTCATCAATATTCAATATTCATCAGGCGCCTGATGGACCTGGATAGGTTCCTGATGGAGCTTGGGCCGTTTCCCAGTGCTCGCACACACTAACTCGGTTGGGGACCTGGCGGCCACCTGGGATAGGGTGGCGACTGAGGTCCTTGACCGGGTCGTGCCCTTGCGGCCTCTGACCCGGTGGCCGATCGCAATCGGCTCCATGGTTTTTAGAGGAGCTGAGGGAGATGAAGCACCGGAAAAGACGCCTAGAGAGCGGTCAGAGGGCCACCCGCTCCGGATCTGACCAAACACTATTACGGTCCCATATTAGGACCTATTTAGTGGTGATAAGGGTGGCAAAGCATTCTCACTTTTTTGCCCTTATTGCGTCCGCAGAAAATTGCCCAGCCGCCCTTTTCAGGGTGACCCGCTCCCTTTTAGATGTTGGAGTTCGGGAGGATCCTTTACAAGGGTGGGCCGAGGATTTTTCGAAATTTCTGCAGGACAAAATCACTCAGATCTGGGATGGGTTGGACTCTGACTGGGCAACTCTGGACAGGGGGGCGGGGGTGGAGTTCGGGGAGGTCATTTGGGGAGAGCTCGATCCTGTGACCCTCGAGGACGTGGACAGGATGCTGGGTGGGCTTAATGCCACCACATTTTTACTGGATCTGTGTCCCTCCTGGCTGGTACTGGCCACATGGGAGGTGACACAAGGTTGGTTCCAGGATATTATTAACGCTTCCTTGAGTGAGGGGTTGCTGCCTGCCTCCTTGAAAGAGGAGGTAGTGAGATCCCTCCTCAAGAAACCGTCCCTGGATACAACTTTATTATTCAATTACCGTCCGGTCTCCAACCTTTGCTTTGTGGCGAAGGCTGTTGAGAGTATGGTGGCACGGCAACTCCCTCAGCACCTGGATGAAGCTGTCTATTTAGGTCCATGCCAATCAGGTTTCAGGCCTGGGTACAGCACGGAGACGGCGTTGGTCGCGTTGGTAGATGATCTCTGGAGGGCCCGTGACAGGGGTTGTTCCTCTGTCCTGTCCTGTTAGATCTCTTGGCGGCTTTTGATACTGTCGACCACAGTATCTTATTGCGGCGGCTGGGGGGGTTGGGGGTGAGAGGCACTGTGTTATGGTGGTTCTCCTCCTTCCTCTCCGACCGTTCTCAATTTGTGTTGGCAGGGGGGCAGAAGTTGGCCCTGAGACCCCTGACTTGAGGGGTACCTCAGGGGTCTGTGCTCTCGCCCCTGCTGTTCAACATTTATGTGAAGCCACTGGGTGAGATCATCCATGGCTTTGGGGAAGAATTTCATCAGTACGCTGATGACACTCAGCTGTACATTTCTACCCCAGGCCACCCTGACGAAGCCATGGAAGTGATGACCCGGTGCCTGGAGGCTGTGCGGTGTGGGATGGGGCAAAACAGGCTTCAGCTCAACCCAGCCAAAACCGAGTGGCTGTGTTTTCCGGTACCCTGATACAGCCAGCTAGCTCCATCGCTGGCCGTGGGGAGGAAATTCTTGCCCCCACGGAGAGGACGCGCAATCTGGGTGTCCTCCTGGACGTACGGCTGTCGTTAGAAGATCATATAATGGCCATCGCCATGGGGGCTTTTTGTCAGGTCCATAGGATCTGCCAGTTGCGGCCCTTTCTGGATCAGGATGCACTTCGCACAGTCACATCCGCCCTCGTCATCTCCCGCCTAGACTATTGCAATGCTCTCTACATGGGGCTCCCCTTGAAGAGCATCCAGAGGCTCCAGCTGGTGCAGAATCCGGCCGCGCAGGTGGTTTTGGGGGCTCCTCAGAGCTCTCATGTTACTTCACTTTTGCGCAAGCTGCATTGGTTCCTGGTGGCCTTCTGGGTGCGATTCAAGGTGTTAGTGGTCATCTTTAAAGCACTCCATGGCTTGGGACCTGGGTACTTATGGGACCGCCTACTGCCACCATCGGCCTCCCATCGGCCAGTGCGCTCTCATAGGGCGGGCCTCCTCAGGGTGCTGACGGCTGGACGATGCCGGCTGGTGGCCCCGAGGGTGCGGGCCTTCTCTGTGGGAGCACCTTCCCTCTGGAACGAACTACCCCCGGAGATGAGGACTATCCCTGACCTATTAACCTTCTGGCGCGCGCTGAAGACCCACCTATTCCATTAAGCTGGTCTAGCCTAAAATTACTTGTTAGGGCTTTTAATTTTTTTTGAATGGTTTTTAGCTTTCAATCCCTTTGATTGTTTTATTCTCCAGCCATTTATTCTCCAGCCATTTATTTCTCCAGCCTTTTAAAATTCAAATTTAAATATTGTATTTATAACTGTGTTTTTATTCGGCTGTACTGGTTACAATATAAATGATACTAGAAGGAAAACATTACTTGCTGCCCAGTTGCCCAATAAAGCAGGATATGTTGCACTGCTGGTCTCATGAGTAGAAGTCCCAGGGCTCATTATGTGTAACTTTAAAACTACTAAATAGCCTGGTTGCACACTGGCTAACCTCAATTTGGCCTCACAAATCCTGGAAGCTAAGAGCTAGGCAGGTAGTAACCATAACCTTGGAAATGGGCAGCCTATAATTTAAAGATTGTGAAGAAGGTAGAGGCTTGTGCTTACAACCTGACTGTAAGCTCACAAAAAGTACATCAAACATCTGAAAATTATTTGGCAAGAAAAATTGGATACAGCTTAAAAAAAAAAAAACAGAAGTTTTCCCAGATAGTCGGAGCCACTGAAGGAATCCTTTTCTGTTGCCTCTTTTTCAATGCCTTTCCTTTGCATCAGAAAAAAAATTAAAAGCACCCATCAAGTCTCCCTGATCTGATCACCTTTTAATCTTTTGTCAAAACTCTCACGTGTTTTGAAAAAAAAAATGAGGGATTGTAGGAAGTTAGGACCCACCCCTCTCCTAGAAAATTGAAATAGCCTAGGAAATATTTAAAAGGCAGAATATTATATCTCCCTGGATAAGAAAAGGAGAAACATGTTTTAAAGACAAAGCAGCTTCCTACAGCTCCCTGCCCCTCCCCTTCAGCTCCAGGGTGATGGGATTAAGGATGGCCCTCAGGAAATGATAGGATTACCCATCTCACCACATGTTCTGGGAAGATTGCATTAGCCAGCACTCAGGTGAAGCCATGTGGTCCAGGTGAAGCCATGTGGTCCAAGTCTACAAAGTTAAGACCCCCGCCCCTGGGAGTTTGACAGCCAATGGGATTCATTTCTTGCACAGGAACAGGAAACACTAAGGGGGGGCCCAACAGAGGTTATATAAGGGTCTCTCAGCATCTTGATCGGCCTTCTTCCCTTCTCTTCTCACTTTGAAGCATGTGATCATCTTTCTTCTCTGGAGCTCCAGGCCATGTGGTCCTGTACACCGTTAAACCTTCCAAACAAACTCCATGTTTCCAGTGTCTTTTTCCCCACTTGGAACTGAACCCAGAAGGATATTTCTTTCAACACTATTCTTGGTTAGATAGAAAAATAGCAAGCTGAAATATGATATAGTAGTAATGATATAATAATTGATTATTGTTGAATAAGCGATAATATGAATTAAAACTTAAGAATTGAGGATTGCTCTAAAGAATAATATGAATTTAAAGTTGAGAGTCTAAAAATGATATATGGGTAATATAATATGATATGGAAAAATTAATCAATATAATATGAATTTGAGTTAAAAGGGAAAGACTATTAATATTGTGCACAAGACATATGGACCAACTGACACACTGTACGATGGAAAAGAAGGTTTTATTTTTTTGTTTGTTGTTTTTTGTAAAAATAAAAAAGTTAAAAAGAAACCATCCGTCCTAAAGTAAGATTCCCATTTCATTATGCGTCACACTCAGTGACCTTGAACCAACAAAAGAATTTTATTTTGTCTAACTAGAATTCCCCCCTCCCACTTTCTCAGCCTCAATTGTGGCAGCGTGGGAGCATCGAATCTCAATATGGCTTCCAAAGCTGACATCAACATCAGCAGTCATTTTCAGACATTTTTAATGGAGAGGGATCTTGAAAATCAAGGGGAAGGCACAAGGTACAGTGTTTCCTTCCTGCTTGATTGGGGGCAACGTATTGAACTGTTTAGTGCTGAGGTGGGTTTCAAGCAGCAGTTTCTTATTTTAATCTCTGTACCTGTTGGCACCTCTGTTTGGTTGCTAATTGACTCTGCACTGAAGCTCCCTACAGTATGGAGTCTCACAAAGAAAAAACCTTGGGAGCAGCCAGTGGTCCTCAGGATTTCTGTCAACAGCTTGCTGGTAATTGCGGAACTCTACTCCTGCAAAACGTTGGAAGAAATAGCCTTCTGGGTTCAGCTCCAAGTGGGGAAAAAGACACTGGAAACATGGAGGCTGTTTGGAAAGATGGTTTAAAGGTGGACAGGACCACATGGCTTGGAGCTCCAAAGTGAAAAGGACGATCACATGCTTCAAGAGGTTGGGTAAAGGAAAAGAAGGAAGGGCTGAGATGCTGAGAGTCCCTTATATACCCTCTGTTGGGCCCCACCTTAGTGTTTCCTGTTCCTGTGCAAGAAATGTATCCCATTGACTGTCAGACTCCCAGGGGGCGGGGGTCTTAGCTAACTTTGTAGGCTTTGTCTGGACCACATGGCTTCACTTGACTGGTGGCTGATGTAATCTTCCCAGGCCAGGTGGTGAGATGGGCAGAGGCCTTTGTTATGTAGAATACTCTGGCCTAGGCCTTAATGGCCCTCCCATTAACAAAGGTGGGGGGGAGCTTCTGCTTCTGAGGTGAAGTTTCTGCTTCTGAGTTTCTACTCTTTTTAGGGGAAATATTCTGCCCTTTTAGTATATCCTAAAATATTTCATTTTCCTAGGAGAGGGGTGGGTGCTAATTTCCTACAATGGGTTTTGAAAAGGATATTTGGAACAGCAGAATATCCATTTTAGTATATGAAAATATTGAATAATTATAATTGATATGTAAAATATCAAATTATGTAAGAAAGCCAATAATATCAATGTGAAACTATTGTTATGTTTGCTCTAAAAAGCAAAGTAATTTAGAACCATACTGTTAACGTAATGATAGACATATATAATTTGTTGGACATTGCAAATATGACTAACAATACAGAATCTGTGATAAAAGAAGTGATATTAAGAATGTAGAGATTGATATAAAATAGTACATGAGAATATTGAATATTTAAGATTGATAATATGTATTAATATGAAATTATTGTCATGTTTGTTTTAAAATGTAAAATACCCTGAAACCACACTGTTCACACAATGATGTGTTTATAGAAATAAAAAATAAAAAACTATAATAAAAAATTAGAATATCCAGTTTGTTCATACATGAAAGGGAACTCATCAAATTTGCAGGTGACGCTCAGTTGGGAATAGCCAACACTTTAGAAGATAAACCCAAGATCCAGAAGGACTCTTGACACATGTGAGCGCTGGGCCCTTTCCAGCAAAATGCAATTCAGTGGTGGGAAAAATAAGGTCTTACAATTAGGCAAGAAAAGCTGAGAAAGAAAGAAAGAAAGAAAGAAAGAAAGAAAGAAAGAAAGAAAGAAAGAAAGAAAGAAAGAAAGAAAGAAAGAAAGAAAGAAAGAAAGAAAGAGCAGTAACTGTGACAAGGACCTAGAAACACATATGAGATAGCAGTGTTCTGTAATTGCCTAAAAAATTAATGCAATCCTAGTTTGAAGCACCAGAGGGATAGTGTCAAGATCACACAAAGTGTGTTAGTACTGTGTTATAATGTATTGGTAAGACTACACTTTGAATACTGTATCCAGTTTTGGGCACCAGTATACAAAAAAGGTGTTCAAACTCTTGAAAGAGTGCGGAGAAGGACAACAAAGACATTTACACATTTCATTATTTCCCTTGGCTCAGCTGCAAAGATAGATTGTTAGGAGTCTGAAAGTGACTTGATAGCATGCAATCAGTGAGAAGATCTGGCCAATGCCATCGATAGGGATGGGGCAAGCCTATTTTTCGGCCTCCTATCGCGAGATGGCAGCATTTGTAATTGGAAAGCCAACACTACAAGAACGGGCTCTGTGGTTGAGTTTAAAAGGAGTTAAAACCATCGAGTACTGTATTGCTAGAAAGGATGGAAGGAGAGAAGAAGCACAAAGGAACTTCCTCTTCAGGAACACGAGAAGAAAGTGGCGTGCAGAGAGGCTCCCGATCCTTTTCCAGGTGAGTTGAGGGCAGGTCGGAGGAGAATCCGAGAGCAACTCAGGCTGTTTGGTTCCCTCCACGGCGTGGAAGCAGAGAAGCAGCTAGAATGTGGAATAACAGTTGGAAGGGATCTTTGAGGTAATTTAGTCCAGCCCCCTGCTCCAGCAGGAGACTTTCATTTCAGGCACATGGCTGCCCAGTCTCTTCCTAAAAGCCTCCAGTGATGGAGCACCCGCAGCTTCTGTAAGCAAACTAGTTAATTGTTCTCACAGTCAGGAAATTTCTCCTTGTTTCTAGGTTGCTTCTCTCCTTGATTCGTTTTCATCCATTGGGCTTTTTTTTAAGTTTTTTATTAAATTTTTACACTATTTAAAACAAATCATATATACAATTTTTGCAGTAAGTTGTGCCATCGACTTTTCCATTTTCATTTGCATGCATGCATACATACACCCCCCCCCCCCATCATTTACATTTATATTTTGCATTATCTTGTTCCTGTTATCTAACCAAACATATCATTTTTCCCAGGCGGTATAGTATTCTTTTTCTTCCTTCTGCAATTCCATTGTAAGTTTTCGTTTCCATCCATTGTTTCTTGTTCTGCCTTCAGATGCTCTGGGAAGAGGTTGAGCCCCGCTTCTTTGTGGCAGCCGCTCAAATATTCGAAGACTGCTATCATGTCACCCTTCCTCCTCTTTCTCTTCTGTAGACTAGACACACCCAACTCCTACAACCATCTTTGTATGTTTTAGCCTCAAGGCCCCCGAATATGTTTGTTGATCTTTCATTTCTTTTCTCTTAGTATTAAGTCCAGTATAGCTGACCTTATAATTCCATTCTGTATCTTTTGGGTGACAAAATTCTCAGGTTCCTCAGGGCCTCCTGCTCAAGCAAGGGATTGGACTAGATAGAAATTCTCTAAAGTTCCTTTCAACTGTTTTATTTATTTATTCAAATTTGTATACCGCCCTCTCTCCCTAAGGACTCGGGGCGGTGCACAGCCAGATAAAACATATAAATACAAATACAATAATTTAAAATAAATTAAAAGAATTAAATAGATTGGCTTTAAGAGTTAAAAGTGGGGAATTAAAAAACTTAAAAACCATTTAAAAACTGAATTTAAAACCATTTCACATAACTCTAGGCCAGACTGGCTAGATGGAATAGGTGGGTTTTTAGTGCGCGCCGAAAGGTCAACAGGTCGGGGACGGTCCTCATCTCCAGGGGCAATTCGTTCCAGCGGGAGGGGGCCCCCAAAGAGAAGGCCCGAACCGTCGGGGTCGCCAGCCGTCCAGCCGGCGGCACCCGAAGGAGGCCCGCTCTATGAGAGCGCACTGGTCGGCGAGAGATTGACGGTGGCAGCAGGCGGTCCCGTAAATACCCAGGTCCCAAGCCATGGAGCGCTTTAAAGATGGTCACCAACACCTTGAATCGCACCCGGAAGGCCACCGGGAGCCAATGCAGCTTGCGCAAAAATGGTGTAACATGGTAGTTCCGAGTAGCCCCCAAAACCACCTGCGCAGCCGCATTTTGCACCAGCTGAAGCCTTCGGGTGCTCTTCAAGGGGAGCCCCATGTAGAGAGCATTGGCATAATCCAGCCGGGAGATGACGAGGGCGGATGTGACCGTGCGAAGTGAGTCCCGATTCCCAAAAGGGCCGCAACTGGTAGATCCTACGGACCTGACAAAAAGCCCCCCTGGCGACGGCTGCTATATGATCTTCCAACGACAGCCGTACATCCAGGAAGACACCCAAATTGCGTGCCCTTTCCGTGGGGGCCAGAATTTTCCCCCCCACGGCCAGCGAAGGAGTAAGCTGGCTGTATTGGGGCGCTGGAAGGCACAGCCACTCGGTCTTGGCCGGATTGAGCTGAAGCCTGTTTCGCCCCATCCAACCCCGCACAACCTCCAGGCACCGGGTCATCACTTCCACGGCTTCGTTAGGATGGCCCGGGGTAGAAAAGTATAACTGAGTGTCATCAGCATACTGATGGAATTCTACCCCAAAGCCACAGATGGTCTCACCCAGCGGCTTCACATAAATGTTGAACAGGAGGGGCGAGAGCACAGACCCCTGTGGTACCCCACAAATCAGGGGCCTCGAGGTCGATCTCTGCCCCCCTGCTAACACAAATTGCGAGCGGTCGGAGAGGAAGGAGGAGAACCACCGTAACACGGTACCTCCCACTCCCAACCCCCCAGCCGCCGCAATAAGATACTGTGGTCGACAGTATCAAAAGCTGTGAGAGATCTAATAGGACCAGGACAGATTTTGTTCTGTTATGGGCCCTGTTATTACACAGAAAGATTATCAGAGTTGGATCTAGTCCAACCCCCTGCCCAAGCAGGAGACCCTACATCATTTCTGACAAATGGCAGTCCAGTCTCTTCCTGAAAGTCTCAAGTGATGGCACTCCCACAACTTCCGAAGGCAACTTCTGTTCCATTGGTGGATTCTTTTCACTGTCAGAAAGTTTCTCCTTTATTTCCAGGTTGAATCTCTCCTTGTTCAGTTTCCATCCATTATTCCTAGTCTGCCCTTCAGGTGCTTTAGAAAAATAGCTTGACCCTCTTCCTTTCTGTGGCAGCCCCTCAAATATTGGAAGACTGTTATCATGTCTCCCCTAGTCCTTCTTTTAGTTAGACTAGCCATGCCCAGTTCCTGTAACCATTCTTCGTATGTTTTAGTCTCCAGTCCCTTGCTTCAATGCCATTGACCTCCCGTGGCTGACCCGGAAGAGGAAATTCCTCTGCTATTCACCTCCTCTCCACCACATCCTCTCTAGGAATATGGCCCCAGCATGAATCAGTAAACTAACTCTTGAGGAATACAATTATTGTATCAACCCATTCCAGCCCAGCCTCTCCTCCTTCCCTAGAATACCTCTGCCATCCCTGTACCATACTTTATTCCTGGGCATGTGTAGAGCGCCATCTACCGTGTTTCTCATATTATAAGTCCGGGTCTTAGGTTTTTCTGAGCTCCGAAAAAACGGCTAGGCCGTCTTTCTGGGGGTGAATTAATTTGTCTCACCCTCGCCTAGAGCACCCCATGGGCAGCCACGCCTCGCCACCAGCCGCTCCTAACGACCAATCATGGCGGAGCGCTCCCTAGCCCCAACAAATGCTGCAGACCGGGGTATGGTGTTAGTTGCAGGCCGGGTCAGCAGGTGGGCGGTGGCGGTATGGATGTCAGCCTTGGCAGGGCACTTTAAATCGCAAGACCTTTGGTGCCCGTCGCTGCTGCTTCCTCCATCGTTCTTGCTTTCCCTTCGCATTCCTCCACCGGCAGCGTTTCAGCCACTTCTCAGGCGGAGGAGCTGCCTCCATAGCTTCCACAGTTCCTACCGGTGCTGGTGAGAGAACCGCAGCAACGCCAGGCGGGGACCGTGGAAGCATTTCAGCTGCTTCTCGGGCGGGGGAGCCGCCTCTGTGGCTTCCACTGTTCCCGCCGGCACTGCACATGATCTCTGAATGAATGTGTGATTCTGTAAGCAACTCTATCTGCCTGCCTGCTTTGCCTGCTTTTGGGTAAAAGTTGCTATTTTTTAAATAAAAAAAATCAATATTTATAGCAATATTTATAATATTTACATACAAGCCATGCCCAGCCAGTCACATGACCAACAAGCCACACCCACAAATTAGACCACACCCACAGAACCGGTTAGTTGTCTCTGGGATTTAAATTTATGAGTTTGGTCGTCCCTGAGGTCCAAAAGGTTGGCGACCCCTGATATAGTCCAACCCACCCCCTGCCCAAACAGGAGACCCTACACCATTTCTGACAAATGGCAGTCCAATCTCTTCCTGAAAGTCGCAAGTGATGACGCTCCCACAACTTCCAAGGGCAAGCTGTTCCATTGGTGGATTGTTCTCTCTGTCTCAAAGTTTCTCTTTATTTCCAGGTTAAATTCTTTCCTTGTTTAGTTTCCATCCATTATTCTTTGTCTGGCCTTCGGGTGCTTTAGAAAATAGCTTGACCCCCTTCCTCTCTGTAGCAGCCCCTCAAATATTGGAAGACTGCTATCATGTCTCCCCTGGTCCTTCTCTTCACTAGACTAGCCATGCTCAGTTCTTCATATATTTTAGTCTCCAGCCCCCTAATCATTTTGGTTGATCTTCCCTCACTTTTTCTAGAGCCTCAACATCTTTTTTATAGTGTGGTAATTAAAACTGGATGCAGTAGTCTAGGTGTGGTCTTATTAAGGCTTTATAGAGTGATATTAGTACCTCACTTGATCTTGATTATATTCCTCTGTTAATACAATTTAGGATTGCATTTGCTTTTTTGGCTGCTGCTGCTGCACACTGCTGGCTCATATTTATCTGGTTGTCCACTAAGACTCCAAGATCTCTGTCATAGTTACTGCTATTAAGCCTGGTTTCACCCAAGTCTATATGTGTACTTTTGGTTTTTCTTGCCTAAGTGTAAGACTTTACTTTTCTCTACATTGCATTGCATTTTGTTAGATAGGGCCAGTGTTCAAGTCTGTCAAAATCCACCTGGATTTTGAGCCCATCATCTAGGGTATAAGCTATTCCTGCCAGCTTAGTATCATCCGCAAATTTGGTAAGTTCCCCTTCTATTCCCTCATCTAAGTCGTTTATGAAGATATTGAAGAGTGCTGGACCTAAGATGGGACCTTGGGGCACCCCACAATTTAGTTCCCTCCATGTAGACGTAGACCCACTAAGGACTATTAGTTGAGTATGGTTTGTCAGCCAGTTACGAATCCATCTGGTCTTGAGGCTGTCTATCCCACTTTTTTCTAGCTTACCAAGAAATACCGTATTTTTCAGACTATAAGACACTCCGGACTATAAGACGCACCTAGCTTTTGGGGAGAAAGCAAGGGGGAAAAAAACGCCCCTGGCTCCCAGCAATTTGCCTCTTTGATGCAAACAGCAAACAGCCTGTTCAGCTTCAGCACAGCCTGATTTAGCATGAGCAACTGATTGGCGGTTGGATTGGCCTCCCGGAATGCCGATGATCAGCTGTTCCAGGCTGCGGGGATCACGGCAGCCCATTGGTGCCATCACCGCCCATACAGTATATATTAAGAATTTGTATTGACCAAAGTCAACAAGAGAATTTCATGGTTGAATGCAAATGTGAACTTGGATCTCGGTAATCTTTGGTGTGTCAAATGAATTTTTACCTTTAATGTACATGCTTTTCTTTTTTCACATCTTCTGCAACCATTTTATAATCAATTAAAAGTACTCTTTTCTTTGAATCTTATAGACAAAGAAGATGCCAATAAGATCACTCCGGACACCTGAGAATAATAAGCAACATTAAAGAGGAAAGCAAATCAATCCAGAAATTTTGTTCTAGGGTCCCGTGATCCCCTTTTGCAGCTGCACAGACGTGTCCATTGTGGGAAAAGTGCATGTTTCAAATCACAACTGAGGATGCATGAAATGATCCACATTGGAGAAAAGTAAAATGAATGTGGCCAAAGAACAGCTCCCTTGTGGTTCATGGATGGACCCACGTAGGAGAGAAGCCCTATAAGTGTTCCCAATGCCGTGGGCATGGCAACTTGGTGATACATTAGAGAACTCACACCAGAGAGAAACCCTTTGAATGCGTTGATTGTGGAAAAAGTTTTGGTCTGAATTCCAGCCTGGTGATACACAAGAGGATGCCCACCAAAAAGAAATCATATGAATGTTCTGATTGCAGGAAATGTTTCACTACAAATTCCCTCTTTGTGATACACCAGAGAACACATACAGGAGAGAAACCTTTTGAATGTCCTGCATGTAGGAAGAGTTTCCGTCAGAAGTACCACCTGGTGGTACCCCAAATGGTTCACACAGGAGAGAAACCTGTTGAATGTGCTGATTGTGGGAAACATTTCAGTCAGAATTCCAGCTTCTTGAAGCACCAGAAGACTCACATGGGAGAGAAACCATTTGAATGTCCTGATTGTGGGAAAAGTTTCAGACACAATTCCGAACTGGTGACACACCAGAGGACTCAGACAGGAGACAAACCATATGAGTGTCCGATTTGTGGAAAAAGGTTCATTGACAGTTCCAAGCTGATGAAACACCAGAGGACTCACTCAGGAGAGAAATCATACCAGTGTCCATATTGTGGTGAATGTTTCATTAGAAAATTCCAGTTCATGAGGCACCAGAGAACTCACATAGGCGAGAAACCATTTGAATGTCCTGATTGTGGGAAAACGTTCAGTCACAAAAGCCGCCTTGTGATACACCAGAGGATTCACACAGGCGAGAAACCATACGAATGTCCTTTTTGTAGCAAAAAATTCTCTGGGAAGTCCCAAATGATGATACACCAAAATAGTCACACAGGTGAGAAATCGTATAAGTGTCCTCTTTGTGGCAAAAATTTCTCTCGGAAGTCCCAAATGGTGATACACCAGAGGACTCATACAGGCGAGAAACCATTTGAATGTCCTGATTGTGAGAAAAGGTTCAGTGACAAAAGCCGCCTGGTGAAACACCAGAGGACTCACACAGGAGAGAAACCGTATGAGTGTCCTGTTTGTGGCAAAAAATTCTGTCAGAAGTCCCAAATGGTGATACACCAGAGGACTCACACAGGCGAGAAACCATATGAGTGTCCTGTTTGTGGCAAAAAATTCTGTCAAAAGAAACAAATCGTGATACACCAGAGGAGTCACACAGGCGAGAAACCATTTGAATGTCCTGTTTGTGGGGAAGGTTTCACTCAGAATTCCAGCCTAGTAAGTCATCAGAGGACTCACACAGGAGAAAAACCCTTTGAATGTCCTCTTTGTGGGAAAAGTTTCAGTCAGAATTCCAACCTGGTGAGCCATCAGAGGACTCACACAGGAGAGAAACCCTTTGAATGTTCCTATTGTGGGAAAAGTTTCAATCACAATTCCCACCTGTTGGTACACCAGAAGATTCACACAGGGGAGAAACCCTTTGAATGTGCTCTTTGTGGGAAAAGTTTCAGACACCACTCCAGCCTAGTGATTCACCAGAAGATTCACACAGGAGAGAAATCCTTTGAATGTCCTGATTGTGGGAAAAAGTTCGTTAGAAAATCTGGGGTCATCAGTCACCAAAGGACACACACACAGAAACCATTTCAATGTGCTGTTTGTGGGAAGAGTTTCAGACAGAATTCCGAACTGGTGACACACCAGAGGACACATACAGGAGACAAACCATATGAGTGTCCGATTTGTGGAAAAAGTTTCATTGACAGTTCCAAGCTGATGAAACACCAGAGGACTCACTCGGGAGAGAAATCATACCAGTGTCCATATTGTGGTGAATGTTTCATTAGAAAATTCCAGTTCATGAGGCACCAGAGAACTCACATAGGCGACAAACCATTTGAATGTCCTGATTGTGGGAAGAAGTTCAGTCACAAAAGCCGCCTTGTGATACACCAGAGGACTCACACAGGAGAGAAACCATACGAATGTCCTTTTTGTGGCAAAAACTTCTGTCAGAAGTCCCATATGGTGATACATCAGAGGATTCACACAGGCGAGAAACCATATGAGTGTCCTGTTTGTGGCAAAAATTTCTCTCGGAAGTCCCAAATGGTGATACACCAGAGAACTCACACAGGCGAGAAACCATTTGAATGTCCTGATTGTGAGAAAAAGTTCAGTGACAAAAGCCGCCTGGTGAAACACCAGAGGACTCACACAGGAGAGAAACCGTATGAGTGTCCTGTTTGTGGCAAAAAATTCTGTCAGAAGTCCCAAATGGTGATACACCAGAGGACTCACACCGGCGAGAAACCATATGAGTGTCCTGTTTGTGGCAAAAAATTCTGTCAAAAGTACCAAATCGTGATACACCAGAGGAGTCACACAGGCGAGAAACCATTTGAATGTCCTGATTGTGGGAAAAGGTTCAGTGGCAAAAGCCACCTAGTGAAACACCAGAGGACTCACACAGGAGAGAAACCGTATGAGTGTCTTGTTTGTGGTAAAAATTTCTGTCAGAAGTCCCCAATGGTGATACACCAGAGGACTCACACAGGTGAGAAACCCTTTGAATGTCCTGATTGTGGGAAAACTTTCATTACAAAATTGCGGCTCACCAATCACCAGAGGATACATACAAAGGAGAGAAAGATTTTGAATGTCCTGACTGGGAAATGTTTCAGTCACAAAAGCCACCTAATGAAACACCAGAGGACTCACATAGGGGAGAAACTATATTAGTGTCCTGTTTGTGGCAAAAACTTCTGTCAGAAGTCCCATATGGTGATACATCAGAGGATTCACACAGGCGAGAAACCATATGAGTGTCCTGTTTGTGGCAAAAATTTCTCTCGGAAGTCCCAAATGGTGATACACCAGAGAACTCACACAGGCGAGAAACCATTTGAATGTCCTGATTGTGAGAAAAAGTTCAGTGACAAAAGCCGCCTGGTGAAACACCAGAGGACTCACACAGGAGAGAAACCGTATGAGTGTCCTGTTTGTGGCAAAAAATTCTGTCAGAAGTCCCAAATGGTGATACACCAGAGGACTCACACAGGCGAGAAACCATATGAGTGTCCTGTTTGTGGCAAAAAATTCTGTCAAAAGTACCAAATCGTGATACACCAGAGGAGTCACACAGGCGAGAAACCATTTGAATGTCCTGATTGTGGGAAAAGGTTCAGTGGCAAAAGCCACCTAGTGAAACACCAGAGGACTCACACAGGAGAGAAACCGTATGAGTGTCTTGTTTGTGGTAAAAATTTCTGTCAGAAGTCCCCAATGGTGATACACCAGAGGACTCACACAGGTGAGAAACCCTTTGAATGTCCTGATTGTGGGAAAACTTTCATTACAAAATTGCGGCTCACCAATCACCAGAGGATACATACAAAGGAGAGAAAGATTTTGAATGTCCTGACTGGGAAATGTTTCAGTCACAAAAGCCACCTAATGAAACACCAGAGGACTCACATAGGGGAGAAACTATATTAGTATCCTGTTTGTGGCAAAAATTTCTGTCAGAATGGTGATACACCAGAGGTCTCACACAGGAAAGAAACTTGTTGAATGCCCTGATTTGTGGGAAATGTTTCCATTTCAATTCAAACCTGGTGAAACACTAGAGACTCATGAGGGAGAGACCTCTCAAATGTCCAGTCTGTGGACAATATTTTAAGGCAAAAAATAATTCCTATTGCATACAATAAAATTTATATGAGGCAAAAGTTCGTGAGTTTAGAGAATGTTTGCATTTCATTTCTGAATTTCAGTTCAGGGTGTAGATGAGAAATAAACTGCATACTGGCTTGATCCTTTTTAGTCAACACATCTCAGGTTTAGAGCTGTAGTTGGAGAGAAAAAATGTGGAAACTGTTATTTGATAAAGATGAACTACCTGTTTCTGGATAAATCATCTACCTTGTTGTTTTCTATATTATTAATACCGTATTTCCCCATGGGTCCTTTTTGTCATGAAACAACACGGGCAGCTCCTTGTGGCCTAGCTGGTTGGATGAAGCCCACTTTAAATTTTTGTTAATAATGGTTCTCAGCTCCTCCAGCTCTCAGGGTCATCGAGTAGATCTTTGGCTTAGGTAGTTTCACCCCCCGGGAGGATTTCTGTGCTGAAGTCTGGGGGGCGATGGGGTGGCAGCACATCTGAGCCCCTCTCGCTGAATGCCTCCCTGAAGCCCCAGTATTCTTTTGGGATTTTCTCAGCCTGAGGGGGAAGGCTTTCTCCAACTGCGGCTTCCCCTGTGCCAGTCTAGCCAGATCGATTTCCACCTCTGCTACCAACACATACCAGTGCTGAATGTCTCGAGAGGCTCCCCAGGTGTCACAGCTCTGATCGTTGTCTTTGTCAAGCCCATCTTTGTAGCGTTCCATCAGGATCTCTGGGGGCCAGCCATGCATGTGGCAGGCCAATTCAAGCTCCTGGGTGTATTCTGCTACTGATTTATGACTGTCTTCCTTTCTTGTGTTCAGCTAGAGGGTCCACGAACCGCATGCGGAGCACCATCGTAAACTGATTGTAATAGTTGGGGGGGGTATCATCGTTGTGAAGAGTGATCATCCAATCTGCTGCGGCCCCTTCCAGGGCCATGATGACACATCTCACTTTGGCTGCCTCCGAAGCAAAGCCCTCCATATTCCTGCATGTGATTCCAAACTTGAGGTAGGAAGAATCCCAGCAACCATCTGGCTCGGTCTGGTTTCTCCTTGAGCTGCAGCTCCTCCAGCTACTCTGTCTCCTCATGGCAGCGGTGTGGCTGGGAGGAAGTCGACCCCAAGGCTACCCAGACTTCCTGGTCGCTCCCTTGAATTGACATTGTATGCTCAGCCCCCTTGGTAGACTAGGTCTCCAGGTTGGCCAGTAAAGCAGACCTTGCTTAATGTCAAGCCTGCCTCCGTTCAAAACCCAAGAAAGAAAACTTCTGGCTCCATTGAGGTAGTGAAGAGGTACTTGTACTGAGTTTAAAATGGTACCGGTGAAAGCAAAACAACATTTGATTCAAAAGGCACGAAAGTTACAGATTGAAAGTTTCCCCCAAACCCTTCCCCCCCAGGGTCCCAGGCTGAATGTCCAATCCACATTCCACCTAATGTCATGTGAAGCTCATCTTCAGGTATTTTCATCCATCTGGAGTTATAGGATGGTTGGCCTTAATCTGGAGTTATAGGATGGTTGGAGTAAACAACTCCACTCAGCTACACAGTAGTTCTTGAGATCAAACCTCCCTTTTAGTTCACATGGGTCTTTACCACACCAACTCACTTCCCAAATCCAAATGCTATGCCCCCCCTTCCCGTTACTGTCACAGCCGCAAGCATGCTTCAAAGGAAAAACCCATGCTGGAGAGCCAGCTGACAGGATCCCTGTAATACCTAGGCCTGACTTCCACCCTACCAAGCATCAAGGCCTCCTTCACCTCCATAACTTTTGAAGATATCTGAACCTCGAGAGGAAAGAGGGCAGGACATGCATCTATGTCATGCAGCTGTTACTTTGACTGTGCCCGGGATTCATCCCTGGGCCCTGCAATGGATTTGTGGAAGCAGCTACCATTTTGCCATGCCTGCCTCTTATGTCAATATGGTGGCTGAGTGTTAAGGAGTTGGGGGTGCACTGAAAATGGTGGCTATCTTCAGGAGACCTCTAAACATGTAGGCCATGTGTTCCTGGGGTGCATGAGAACTCAATAAGTACCCCTTGTACTGCCAAAAAACAGCCAATGCAGTCCTAGGTTGCCTCAACAGAGGAATAATGTCAAGAGAACAACAAGAGATAGAATTGCTTTACACAGTGCTGGTGACCTCACACTTGGAACACTCTGTCCCGTTCTGGTCACTATGCAAAGAAGAGAAATAAAGATGAGAAAAGGTCATTAGGAGGGACATGGTAGTTGTCTTTCAGTACTTGAGTGTCTGTCACAAGAGCGGTTTGACTCATTTTCTAGGGCACCAGACAGCAGGACAAGAAGGAATGGGTGGAAGCTTGTTAAAATGAGGTCCAACTTAGAAGTAAAGAGAAATTGTCAGTGAGAGCAATTAATCAAAGCAACTTCCCTCCAGGTTTTGTGGGCGCTTCATCACTGGAGGTTTTCAAGTAGGCTGGACAACCATTTCAGTGGGATAGTATAAAGCTTCTGCCTTGAGCAGCAGCTTGGACCAGAATGCTGCTCCCATGCCTATAATGCTGTGTTTCCATGAATTTAGAGGCAGGTTAAAAAATTTAAATTACAAACTCCCCCCCAATTTTTTTTTTTAAATTTATAATGACTTTCAACCTTCTTTTTAAATATTTGTCTATCAAAGCCCGTAAGTCCTCCAATTCCCTAGGTGTTATTGAAGAGGTCCCCTAAACTCTGCTGAAGATGGTACCTAATCTGGTAACAAAACGTTCAGAAACCAACCCACAAGCTCGGAGAACAAACCTTCATCCTCAGTCATGGAATAAAGTTTGAGTTTAGGCAGTTTAGCACCTAGCAGGATGCTGTGGAGCAGTCAGTTGGCTAGTGGGTTGGGAGCTCATCTGAACCCTTCTTGCTAAACAGGTCCTGCAAGTCACAGTACTTCTATGGAATTTGAGGGTCAGCCTTCTTTCACTCTTGCATTAATGCCCACCCCTCCTGCCTTGGCTTTGGACCCCTGGATCCTTTCCCAGCTCTCCTTTTGCTTTAGTCCTCTGGATTTTAATAAGCCTCCTCCTCCTCCAGTTCACATAAGGGTTCCATTTCCATAGCTATGTTAATCCTAGCACCAGGGGTCTTTCCATACCGAGCACTAGGATGAAACTGAGTCTCTGTGTTTGCCCTCATCTGTTTTTCTACCAACTCGGTGACAAACGTCACTGGACTCCCCCCTGCTACAGATCTGTCCAGCTGGCAAAATGCTACCGCCACTGTGATTGGTCTAAATCTCACTCCCAGCTTCTCAACCAGGGCAGGGTGGACTAGGCATCTGGTGCATTTTGAGTCCAGAAGGGCCACTAAGTTGGCTTTTCGTCCTGAGGATTGGACTACGAGTTCAATGTGGACTGTCACCGGAATGATCGGGCCACTTACAAGGGAATCATCATCACAGTCAAGTGTCACTCTCACCAGGACCCTCCCCTGGACTAGTTGGAGTTATCTCACCATCTTTGGGGGGTGGGGTGAATTCTATGACCTGCACTCTTTCCAGGGCTGTTTCGTGGCAGTTTGGTGGGCTTTTTGGTAAAACCCCAGGGTCACCTTTGGGCAGGATGACTGGATTTGCATTTGATGGCCTGGTGTCCCTCCTTCTCATACTTGAAGCAGGCAGTGGAATGTTACTGGGGGCTCTCCAACAAACATGCAAGAATAAAAGCCACATCTAGGAAAATATGTCTAGGATCTTATATACTCATTTAGTCAAACCGAGACAAAAGTTTGTTATTCTGATGAAAGGAAAAAAGAAGCCTTGCCCTTTTGTGATAGGCAAAGTTCTTTCCTTTGTAGATTCAAATTTCCCGGCTGGGAGAAATGCAAAATGATTTGGTCAAGTTGCGTTGAAAGTCAGAATCAGTTTATTAATAGGAAGGCAGGTAAGAAATCTCACAGCTTTCCTAGGATTAATCTAATCTTGTGAGTAGAGAAACCCCTTTTTTATACCCTTGAAATCTTTGATTTGTGTGTGTATGTGATGATATTGGGATGTCTGTAATTTTCTCCTTCCTTTTGTTGTGAAAAGTAAACTGGCACCAGCTATTTTAATAGCCCTACTTGACAAAGATGGGGGCTGTTTTCCTAGAAGAGCAGGGGGATATTGAAACTTCCAACAATCCCTCTTTTTTTTTTTCAAAATAAGTGTTTTGATAAAAGTTAAAAAGGTGATCAGATCAGGGAGATTTGATGGGTGTATTTAATTTTTCTGATGCAAAGGGGAAGGCATTGAAAAAAAAAGGAAGAGGCAACAGAAAAAGGATTCTTTCAGTGGTTCCCAAAAGCTTTCAACCCTGAAGGTTTTTTTTTTTTTGCTGTATCCAATTTTTTATGCCAATTAATTTTCAGATGTTTGATGTACCTTTTTATGAGCTTACAGTTACGTTGGTAAGTACAAGCCTCTACATTTCCACAGCCTTTAAATTACAGACTGCTCATTTTCAAGGTTATGGTTACTACCTGCCTAGCTCCAAATTGAAATTAGTCAGTGTGAAATCCAGGCTATTTAGTATTTTAAAATTACACACAATGATCCCTGGGACTTCTGCTCATGAGACCACCAGTGCAACATGTTCTGCTTTACTGGTCAACTGGGCAGCATCATTTGTGGGCCACAATCAGGGTTTGGGATTTGGAGATCTCTTTTCTGCTATCTCTTCAGAAATTGCCTGAGAGGGATGCCCCCTCCCCTATGGAATTAGCAGGGAGTTTGCATGGGCCTTAATGCCATAGAGCAGCAAAAAAGCAATAAACACATGTAGGAAGTTAGCATCCACCCCTCTCCTAGAAAAATTGAAATAGCCCAGGAAATATTAAAAGGCAGAATATTTCTTCTAAAAAGAGTAGAAACTCAAGAAGCAGAAACTCACTCAAGAAGCAGAAACACCCCCCACCTTTGTTAATAGGTGGGCCATTAAGGCCTGGGCCAGAATACTTTACATAAGAAGGAACTCCAGGTAAAAGCTATAGCAATTGCCAAAAGCCCTTTTAAGGGCATAATCACCCAGAAAGGCCAGACCAAGCCTATAGAGTTAAGACCCCCGCCCCTGGGAGTCTGACAACCAATTAGAATACAAGCTCCAATTCAAATCCAAACAGAGAGTATAAAACCCAGGTACTCTCAGCACCTCAACACTCTTCTTCCTTCTTTCCTTTTCCCTTTTTCCCTTCTCTTCTCACCTTGAAGCATGTGATCATTCTTCTCTGGACCTCCAGGCCATGTGGCCCTGTAACCATTAAACCTTCCAAGCAGCCTCCATGTTTCCAGTGTCTTTTTTTTCCCCACTTGGAACTGAACCCAGAAGGATATTTCTTTCAACAATTGGCACCCAAGCAGATGGGACTCCAAGCTAACCTAACCAATGGACCAGGCCCAGGTAAGATTCCCTTGCTAGCAAACAGACCCATTGAGTCTGTGGGTGAGTTTTTCCTGGACCTTGGCCATTTGGAAAAATGGTTTTAAAGGGGTTTTGAGTGTTGAGCTCAAAGGCTGCTTGGAAAGAAGGTGAGTACCTCTAAATTTTAATTTTAAAGCATGGAAAAACGTGGGAAATATGTGTATGCTTGCATGTGTGAGAGGATCCTTCTCCCAAACACAACTGGATCTTGCTTCATCTGTGCATTTCCTAACCGCAGAAAGACCAAGAATCTGGAGAGCATGGGGGTTTTGCCAGAGCACAGGACCTTTTGTTAGGGAAAAAGGAAGAGCATGTTTATGAGTGGCTTCATCCTTGGACAGCAGCTGGATTTCATTTCTTTGTTTGGCCTCTAGCCGCCCTCTTACCTGTTGTTAGCTCTACAGAGCCATGACCATCAGGACAAGAAAAGCAAGGGGGGGCCATCAGAGTGTGGGACCTTTTGTATATAAGAGGAAAAGCCAAGCGGGTTATGATTGAAGGGAGGGAAGGAAAATTTGTCATTTTTTTTTTTGTCCAGTGTATCCCAAAAGCAAACCCCAGGATTTTAGGTAAACTTAGGTAGTTTTAGTATAATTTGGATACTAAATTAGGAGCGCCAGTACTTGCCTGCATAAGAGCAGCAAGTTTTCCTCGGATCTGAGCTCTTCCAGATCTGTAAACGTGGGCTAGGAAGAAAAGAATAGAATAGAGAAAAGTGGAGTACTCGTACTTGTCTGAGGGGGGCAGAGAGTCTCACGGGCTGTTTTTTTTGGGGAAAGGAAAGTAGGCTGCATTGACAGCAACACCCCCAGTCCGAAAACCGTGGTGAAGTGAGAGAGAGAGAGAGAGAGAGAAAAGTCTCTTGGGAATTTTTTTTACTAAAAAGGGGAGCGCGCATACTTTGGGAAACACCTAGTTTTTTTATATTTTTGTTCTGAGGTTTAAGAAAAGTGTTTGATTCCGTTGCGCCAGGAGCAACGACCAGTCTCTTTTATATTTTTGTTCTGAGGTTTAAGAAAAGTATTTGATTCCGTTGCGCCAGGAGCAACGACCAAAGTCTCCCCCAGACACCCTTCTTTTTTCTTCTTCTTCTTGCTTGGATATTGCTTGTGTCTGAAACTGGTTCGCCTAGCTGACTGACCCGACTAAGCCAAAGTGTGAAACCCCACATGTAAGGGGAACATGGGAAGCGGTAGTTCGAGGGTCCTGGATGGAACCCCCCAGGGAGAGCTATTGGAGGCTTGGGATGAGCAGCAGATGCTGACCCTAGCCGGAATGAGCAAGAAAAAGGTAAAATGTATAGGTAGGGATTTGGCTTTGCTGAGGGATACAGGAAGACCAATGTGGTAAATAAAGGTACTTAAAAGGGCAATGTATAAACAGGATCACATGGAATTTTTCTTAATTCTTTCTGCCTTCCTTTCTTTGTCTTCTATGCAACCATGTGGTTTGTTCCTTAAGATTTATGCCTTCCCCAATTTAACTAAGATATTTATTGTGGGAATGATCAGTGTGTGTGTAAATCTCAGAGTTTTGTTTTCTTTGTCCTTGTTTCTCTGTGTGTGTGTGTGCGCACATGTGTGTGTCTAAGTCTTTGTGTGTCCTCGAGGTAACTGTTGCAACTGTTAAAAGTGTCTGACCTCTTCAGATATTAATTTTAAATTGTTAAGATTTAAAAACACTGAGAGAAATTGTCTTCTCCCGGTCTGGTCTGGCCAACCAAACTGGATGAGGAACAGAGAAAATTTTCTTTCCTCTCTGTGTTTTTAAGAAAAACCCAAGGTTATTACTGAATGTTCTAAGTTCATTTAGAAGAAAAGTTTCATACTGTGTGTTTAAATGATTTTATCTGTTCATCCTTTTTCCTGAAGCTTGTGAATCCAGTTTTTTTTCCTTTCTCATCTGCTGTGTCTCCATTTTGTTGAAACTGATTTATCTTTTTAGTAACTGCAATACTAATGTGTTATTCTTCATCCTCAAACCATGCCTGCAAGCTATCTACCCCCCCACCAAAATCTCTAATCCTTTTACAATGCCTTTCCTGGTAGAATTACTAGCGAAGGGGGGAAGGGACCCTTGTTCTGTGTGTTCCAGGCCTGCCACATGTGGAAGCAGATACTGCCCCTAGAGACATTCCATCCATTGGAGCCAGGAATTGAGTTTGGATCCAGCATCCACTGAAAGTCATTACAGCAAACCAGAGTGGGCAGACCTTCCCAAGCCTGACTGACCACCCATACCACCAGGCCAAGCCTATGCCACCCAGAGACATGAAGGAAAGGACCCTGAGATGGACCAGTAAAAGACTAAAAGACTCTTTTCAATCCCCAGAAGTTAGAAAGATTATGGGGAGAGGGTGGAAATTTATTGTAACTGAAAATTCATTGTAGTGTGAAATCTATTGTAATGTTTTCTTTCTTGTATTATTTATATTGTAACCAGTCTAATGTACTCATGTAAGGATTGTATTTGAGAGTGGCTGGCCCAGCAAGTTCTGAACACCTTGTACTTCTGTCTGGTGGGAGGGAAAATTGTCCACATGTTTGTATTATCTGTATTGTAAAACTAGCTGCATACACAGGCACATACAGAGACACACCATTCAGAATTAGATAGAGGCTAACCCCTTTTTACCTACCTCCACAAAAAGCTGCTCCTAGCTTCGTTTTAATGTTTTTTTTTATTTTTTTTGTTTTTGTTTGCTGCTCTGAGGCACTAAAGCCCAAGCAGTCATATTACCCTGCTAATTCCATGGGGGAGAAGGCATCTCCCTCAGGCAATTCCTGAAGAGATAGCAGAAAAGAGATCTCCAAACCCCAAGTCCTGACTGTGACTCACAAATGATGCTGCCCAGTTGCCCAGTAAAGCAGGATATGTTGCACTGGTGGTCTCATGAGTAGAAGTCCCAGGGCTCATTGTGTGTAACTTTAAAAATACTAAATAGCCTGGTTGCACACTGGCTAACCACAATTTGGCCTCACAAACCCTGGAAGCTAAGAGCTAGGCAGGTAGTAACCATAACCTTGGATATGAGCAGCCTGTAATTTAAAGGTTGTGAAGACTGTATAGAGGCTTGTGCTTACAACCTGACTGTAAGCTCACAAAACGTATATCAAACATCTGAAAATTATTTGGCATGAATAATTGGATACAGCTAAAAAAAAAAAAAAAAAAAAAAAACCCAGAAGTTTTCCCAGAGCTTTATGGTTGAAAGCTTTTGGGAGCCACTGAAGGAATCCTTTTCTGTTGCCTCTTTTTCAATGCCTTTCCTTTGCATCAGAAAAAATGTATATTTTTTTAAAAGCACCCATCAAGTTTCCCTGATCTGATCACCTTTTAATTTTTTGTCAGAATTCTCACGTGTTTTCAAAAAAAAAAAAAAATGAGGGATTGTAGGAAGTTAGCATCCACCCCTCTCCTAGAAAAATTGAAATAGCCCAGGAAATATTAAAAGGCAGAATATTTCTTCTAAAAAGAGTAGAAACTCAAGAAGCAGAAACTCACTCAAGAAGCAGAAACTCACCCCCCACCTTTGTTAATAGGTGGGCCATTAAGGCCTGGGCCAGAATACTTTACATAAGAAGGAACTCCAGGTAAAAGCTATAGCAATTGCCAAAAGCCCTTTTAAGGGCATAATCACCCAGAAAGGCCAGACCAAGCCTATAGAGTTAAGACCCCCGCCCCTGGGAGTCTGACAACCAATTAGAATACAAGCTCCAATTCAAATCCAAACAGAGAGTATAAAACCCAGGTACTCTCAGCACCTCAACACTCTTCTTCCTTCTTTCCTTTTCCCTTTTTCCCTTCTCTTCTCACCTTGAAGCATGTGATCATTCTTCTCTGGACCTCCAGGCCATGTGGCCCTGTAACCATTAAACCTTCCAAGCAGCCTCCATGTTTCCAGTGTCTTTTTTTTCCCCACTTGGAACTGAACCCAGAAGGATATTTCTTTCAACACACAAAAAAGGAAGCTAGGAGCAGCAAAAAAAAAAAAAAAACTAGGAGCAGCTTTGTGTGGAGTTAGGTGAAAGGGTATGTGTCTGTGTATGCAGCTAGTTTTACAATACAGATAATACAAACATGCTGTACAATTTTCCCTCCCACCAGACAGAAGTCCAAGGCGTGCAGAACTTGCTGGGCCAGCTCAAATACACATGAATACATCAAACTGGTTACAATGTAAATGATACAAGAAAGAAAAAATTCAATGAATTTCCACCCTCCTCCCATAATTTTATTAACTGTCTTCTGGAGATTGAAAAGAGTCTTTTAGTCTTTTACTAGTCGATCTCAGGGTCTTTTCCTTCAGTGGCATAGGTTTGGCCTGGTGGTATGAGTGGTCAGTCAGGCTTGGGAAGATGTGCTCCACTCTGGTTTGCTGAAATGACTTTCAATGGATGCTGGATCCAAACCTAGTTCCTGGCTCTAATGGATGGAATGTCTCTAGGGACTAGCATCTGCTTCCACATGTTGCAGGACTGAAAGACAAAGAACAAGGGTCCCCTCCCCCCTTTGCTGGTAAGTCTACCAGGAAAGGCTTTGTAAAAGGATTAGAGTTTTTTGGGGGGAGGTGGGTAGATAGCTTGCAGACATGGTTTGAGTAGGAATAAAAATAATACATCTCTAAACAGATAAATCAATTTCAACAAAATGTGGACACAACAGATGAGAAAGGGGAAAAAAATCTGGCTTCACATGCTTCAGAGGAAAAAAAAAATCAGGTAAAGTTATTTAAACACACAGTAAATGCAAGGATGAAACTTTTCTTCTAAATGAACTTAAAAGATTTGTTAATAACCTTGGGTTTTCCTTAAAAGCATAGAGAGATGTTTGTGCAGGTAAGATTATCAACCTTGATGCCAACCAAAACCAAGCATTTAATAGTGAATGCCATACTATGTGCACTAATCAAACAGGTGGCAAGAAAGTAGGGACAGACAGGTACAACAAAGGTTATGTAGACAGGAAACACAGATCTCAAGTGCCTATATACAAATGCACAAATTCTGGGGAATAAACAGGGTGAACTCGAAATACACGAAGGTAAATATGATATAGTTAGAACAACAGAAATTTGGTTGGATGAAACCCATGACTGGAACATACTGGTAGAAGGATACAAATTTATTCAAAATAAAAAACAAAAACAGACCCCATAAAAGAGGAGATGAAGTTGCACTATATACACTATATACAGAAATGCATGAAACCAAAGATGAAAACCTCCTAGAATGCATATGGGTCAATATACATATTATAGGCCACCCAATCAAAGATAACAAAAAAAGTTTCTTCCAACATATAAATAAGAAAAAATTAAGGAAACAGTCGATTCATTAAAGAGAGAAGATGGCAAGGAAGTATCAGGCAACAAAGAGAAAGCAGAACTGCTTAACTCCTTTTTTGCCTCGGTCTTCACGCAGGCAAGAAAAACTAGTGGTACACATATAGACTGGGTGAAACCAGGCTCAATAGCAGTGACTGGGAGAGGGATCTTGGAGTCTTAGTGGACAACCAGCTAAATAGGAGCCAGCAGTGTGTAGCAGCAGCCAAAAAGCTAATGCAATCCTAAATTGTATTAACAAAGGGAGACAATCAAGATCAAGGGAAGTACTAATACCACTCTATAAAGCCTTAGTAAGATCACACCTAGAGTACTGCATCCAGTTTTGTTCACCACATTATAAAAAAAAAATGATGTTGAGACTCTAGAAAAAGTACAGAGAAGAGCAACCAGGATGATTAGGGATTGGCGGCTAAGACATACAACTGAACGGTTGCAGGAACTGGGCTTGGTTAGTCTAGTAATGAGAAGGACCAGGGGAGACATGATAGCAGTCTTCCAATATTTGAGGGGCTGCCACAGGGAGGAAGGGATCAATCTATTTTCTAAAGCGTCTGTAGGCCAGACAAGGAATAATGGATGGAAGGAGAAACTTTCTGACAGTGAGAACAATCAACCAAGGAAAGAAAATTGAACTGTGTTCCTCATCCAGTCTAGTTGGCCTGACCAGACTGGGCGAAGACATTTTCTTTTCCCATCAGGGTCTCCAACTTAACAATTTTAAATTAATATCTGAAGAGATCAGAGACACTTAACAGTTGCAACAATTACCTCCAGGACACACAAAGACTTAGACACACACACACACATGCACGCACACACAAAAACAAACAAGGACATCGAGAGGAAAACAAAACTGAGGTTTACACACAAACATTGATCGTTCCCACAATAAATCTCAGTTAAATTGGGGAAGGCACAAATCTTAAGGAATAAACCACATGGTTGCATAGAAAACAGAGAATGAGACACAGAAAGAAAGAATTTTTTTTAAAAAAAACACAAATCCCATGTGATCCTGTTTTATATATTGCCCTTTTTAGTACCTTTATTTAGCCAAATTGGTCTTCCTGTATCCCCCAGCAAAGCCCATTCTCCACATACACATTTTGCTTTTTTTTTCCTTTTCTCATCCCAGCTAGGTCAGGCATCTGCCGCTTACCAAATTGTTGGAAGAAATATCCTTCTGGGTTCAGTTCCAAGTGGGAAAAAGACACTGGAAACATGGAGGCTATGGTGGACAGGACCACATGTCATGGAGGAAGGATGATCACATTCTTCAAAGTGAAGGAAGAGATCAAGATGGGCTGATATCCTGAGAGTGCCTGGGTTGTATAACCTTTGTTGGGATTTGAATTGAAGCTTGTATTCTGATTGGTTGTCAGACTCCAATGGAGCCATGCAGGGGCAACTCTGTAGGCTGTCCTGAGTTCCAGGCTTGGTTGAGCTTTGCTGGATGGTGATGAACTGAAAGGGCTTTTGGCAATTGCTATAGCTTTACCTGGAGATCTTTGTTATGTAAAGTATTCTGGCCCAGGCCTTAATGGCCCATCCATTAACAAAGGTAGGGGTGAGCTTCTACTTCTGAAGTGAGTTTCTGCTCTGGAGTTTACTCTTTTAGGAGGAATATTCTGCCCTTTTTAAAAAAAAAATATTTCCTAAGATATTTCAATTTTCAAGGAGAGGGGTGGATTTCCCCTTCAAGGCCATTCCTTAGGGCAATTAGCCCAGTGAAGGTAGCAGTGTATGCACTGGGTTCATTTTCATTTTCTAGTCAGGATAACTTCTCATCCCTTCCCTGGCCCCATTGAGATCTATCATTATCTCTGTGCTCCTTGTTATGTGGAAAAGGGCTATAGGTGTCTCGCGAGGTTGGTTATATTTCTGCTGGCCTCTATGATATGGATTATTGCTTGGCATGGAGCCTCTGGGTGAAACTGACTGAGGCTGACTGCGAAACCAAGTTTGTTTACAGGAAATGCCCTGTTTTACCACATTTATAGCAATGTTGGCACCTATCTTGGGGCCATCCTTCATGCCTACATTGACAGCATCCCTGCCTGATACCAGCAGTCCTTCGCTGTACTTGCCTGTATTATGGCGCATGGCAGCAAAAACTCTTAGCTCTTCATGTCTCTCTATCTTCCTTTTCCTACCTCTTTTTTCCTCTTTTAATTTATCCTTTGGTCATAAACGAAGTTTGCGATCCTGCACAACTCTGCTATTTCCAAGGTTGGCCAGTTAGATACAATACAATGGAAGTGATCCCTTATATCACTAGTAGCCTGGTCCACAAAGGCTGAGGCTAACATTCTCTGGTCCTTTTGGCAGCTTGGGTTAGGTGGGCATATGTCACAGCTGCCTCTGAGAGAGACACCCAAAAGGCATCAGGGTTTTCCTTTTCCCTTTGGGTTGTCTTTTGAAATTCTAACCAGTTCAGGGGCTTTTTTTTTCCTATTTCCTCTAAGGCTTCCATTAGATTAGCTTTTGCCCTTTAATAGGTTGGTTGGTTATTTATGCTGTTTTCTCAAATAGTTTCAATAGTTCATCCTGAGTTAGGAAATCATGTAGTAACTGATTCATGTCTTCCCAGGATGGGTTGTGGCTCTCTATTATTGATTTCAGGGTTTGGATCACTGCTTGAGGGTCTGCCCTGAATGTTGGTGTGTCTTTCTTCCAAATAACAAGATCTCAGGCAATGAAGAGAAGTGTGTATCCGAATATAGTTATATCTGCCTCTTCCTCCTCCCATTACTGGTTTACACAGTAGGGGAGCTATTATTTTTGTCTCAGTTTTCCCTTCCAAGAAATGGGTTTCTTTCTTAGCTTGATCTTTTCCTATAGTTAGGTCTTTGTTTCTGGCAAGTTCAGGCCAGCAATAACAGTAGGGCATTTGGCTGGACTTGATTCGGGGTTTAAGCGCTTTAAAATTTTTAAATCAAAAGTACCGCTGTCGGGCCAAATCTGCCTCCCAGTGTCATCCCTTAGCAAAACCAATTTTATACATATCTTCTTCGCTTTCCTCTTATTCATTCCGGCCAGGACTGGCATCTGTTTTTTCATCCCATGCCTCAAGCAAATCTTCTAAAGGGGTATCTACCACCCTCGAGTTGCAACTTCCCATGTTTCCCCTTCTGATGTGGGGTGTGACACTTCGTTTGCAGCTGGGCTACACATCAGTTTTCAGAAAAAAAGTCTGAAGAGGACTCTGGTCCCCTTACAGAATATGGACGCACCTCTTTCCTTAGGGAATTCTCCGCCACCAGTTTTCAGATCCCTCTAAAAAATGGGAATCTGGGAGGACCTGCTGCCCCCAACGCAGACGAGTACGGGCCCCTCCTACAACTTCGTAATTTCACAACTTCACAAATTCCTAACTATCTAACTAATTTCAGAAGTATGTAGAAATCCCTGGGTTTGCTCTGGGAGACACTGGAGTTCCCCTAGTTATTTCTTTTCTTTTATTAGCCACTTCTCACTTCATAGCCCACTCGACTTATCCTTCTGTCTTTCAGAAGGTCTCACACTCCGTGACCCCTCCCTTGCTTTCCCAATCCTGCCGGTCACTGCTCTTTTCGAACTAGCAGCAGGTTGGGGTGCGGCTAGAGGTCAACGGAGGAGGTAGGATCCAGCTGTTTTCCACAGGCAAAGCCCACACGCGCGCACACACAGCATTTCACTCTCCCTTCCACTCTCCACAGTTCTAAGATTTTAAATTTAAAGCGATACTCACCTGCTTTCAAGCAGCTGTTGAGTTCAAGTCTCAAGGAGTCCCTTTACTACCCAATGCCTCCCGGGGAGAGTCCGTGGATGCTCTCTCCGGACAAAGAAGGTCTGTGCCAGCAGGGTTTTGATCTCCGGACCCTGTCTGGTGGCTAGGTTGGCCGGAAAACCACTAGAGTCGTCAATTGATGAAAGGAAAAAAGAAACCTTGCCCTTTTGTGATAGGCGAAGTTTTTTCCTTTATAGATTCAAATTTCCCGGCTGGGAGAAATGCAAAATGATTTGGTCAAGCTGCGTTGAAAGTCAGAATCAGTTTATTAATAGGAAGGCAGGTAAGAAATCTCACAGCTTTCCTAGGATTAATCTAATCTTGTGAGTAGAGAAACCCTTTTTTTTAAATACCCTTGAAGTCTTTGATTTGTGTGTGTATGTATGTGATGAGTTCCTGTCTTTTGATATTGGGATCTAATTGTTTTATAGCAGCTGTTTGTTGCATTAGGTTGCAATATCCTGAGTTTCCTGTTATGCCTTTTGATTTGCTTTTTTGATTTCTATGGACAGGATATTAGCTATTTTGTAGGGTTTTTTCCTCTGTATCTCATGTCTATAATTTTCTCCTTCCTTTCGTTGTGAAAAGTAAATTGGCACCAGCTATTTTAATAGCCCTACTTGACAAAGGTGGGGGCTGTTTTCCTAGGAGAGCAGGGGGAAATTGAAACTTCCAACAATTTAATGTGGTCAATGTCTTGCCCATGCCACCCTTATCCATGGAGCATTCTTTGTCCATGTTCTGTCTATGCTTTGTTATCTTACAGAACATCCCTTGTAGTCTTGTGTGTTCATACTCCTAGGCAGCCCTTTGCTCTGGCCCCATTTATCTGTGGAACAGGAAGTTCCCGGGTAACTGTTTTGTTCTGTCTCCAAGGATGTGCCTAGCTTTGAAGCACATAACAGAAGCGAGAAACCAGACGGTAAAGGATATCATTCTTAACAAGCGAGGGTTACAGAATTAATTCCTAACCGTAGCAGAATAGCTTAAGCAATTCTTAACAGAAACAAATGGCAAAGGTTAGATTGATTTGTGTCACTATGTCCTTTCAATATGAGTTAGCAGCGTGCTGTAATTACCTAAAAAGTCAATTCAGTCCTAGTCTGCAGCATTACAGAGATAGTGTCAAGAAAAAGAAAAAGGAAAAAAAAGAGATAGTGTCAAGATCACATAAATTGTTAGTACTGTGTTATGCTGTATTAGTTGTCAAGCCTGACTTTGTGTACTGAAAAACGACTACACTTTGAATACTGCATCCAGTTTGGGTCACCAGGACACAAAAAAGATGTTCAGACTGTAGAAAGAGTTCAGAGAAGAAGAACGAAGACATTTAGGGAAGTGGAGGGTAAAACATACAGTGAACGATTGTAGGAATTGAATAACAGAGAAGGACTGTGGGTTGATATGATAGCAATCTTTCAGTATTTGAAGGACAGACAGAGAAAAGAGGAAGCATACAGCTAATTTTCAAAAGCTAAGTACACATTCCACTATTTCCCTTGGCTCAACTGCAAAGATAGGTTGCTAGGAGTCTGAAATTGACTTGATAACATATAATCAGTCAGAAGATCTGGCCAATACCATCGGTAGATGGGACAGGCCTGTTTTTTTGGCCTCCTATCGTGAGATGGCAGCACCTGTGACTTAGAAAGCCAACAGTACATTAGCAGCCTCTGTGGTTGAGTTTAAAGGAGTTAAAACCATCAAGTACTGTATTGCTAGAAAGGATGAAAGGAGAGAAGAAGCACAAAGGAACTTCCTCTTCAGGAACACGAGAAGAAAGTGGCGTGCAGAGAGGCTCCCGATCCTTTTCCAGGTGAGTTGAGGGCAGGTCGGAGGAGAATTTGGGAGCAAGTCAGGCTGTTTGGTTCCCTCCACGGCGTGGAGGCAGAGAAGCAGCTAGAATGTGGAATAACAGTTGGAAAGGATCTTTGAGGTAATTTAGTCCAGCCCCCTGCTCCAGCAGGAGACTTTATACCATTTCAGGCACATGGCTGCCCAGTCTCTTCCTAAAAGCCTCCAGGGATGGAGCACCCGCAGCTTCTGTAAGCAAACTAGTTAATTGTTCTCACAGTCAGGAAATTTCTCCTTGTTTCTAGATTGCTTCTCTCCTTGATTCGTTTTCATCCATTGTTTTTTTTTAGTTTTTCATTAAATTTTTGCACTATTTAAAACAAATAATATATACAATTTTTGCAGTAAGTTGTGCCATTGTTTCCATTTTCATTTGAATGCATACACACATGCACATGTTGAAAGAAGTAACCTTCTGGGTTCAGTTTCAATTGGGGAAAAAGACACTGGAAACATGGAGGCTGCTTGGAAAGTTTAATGGTGTTTAATGGCTTGGAGCTCCAGAGTGAGAAGGAAAGATGATCACATGCTTCAAGGTGAGAAGAGAAGGGAAGAAGGGCCGACTAAGATGTTGAGGGACCCTCTGTTGCGCCCCACCTTAGTGTTTCCTGTTCCTGTGCAAGAAATGAATCCCATTAGCTGTCAGACTCCCAGGAGTGGAGGTTTTAACTTTGTAGGCTTGGTCTGGACCACATGGCTTCCTGAGTGCTGGCTAATGCAATCTTCCCAGAACATGTGGTGAGATGGGTAATCCTATCATTTCCTGAGGGCCATCCTTAATTCCATCACCCTGAAGTTGAAGGAAGGGGGGGCAGGGAGCTGCTTTGTCTTTAAAACATGTTTCTCCTTTTCTTATCCAGGGAGATATAATATTCTGCCTTTTAAATATTTCTAGGCTATTTCAACTTTCTAGGAGAGGGGTGGATGCTAACTTCCTACACACACAAACACCATCATTTACATTTATATTTTGCATTATCTTATTCCTGTTATCTAACCAAACATATCATTTTTCCCAGGCCGTATAATATTCTTTTTATTCCTTCTGCAATTCCATTGTAAGTTTTCGTTTCCATCCATTGTTTGTTGTTCTGCCTTCAGATGCTCTGGGAAGAGGTTGAGCCCCCCTTCTTTGTGGCAGCCCCTCAAATATTGGACGACTGCTATCATGTCACCCATCCTCCTCCTTCTCTCCTGTAGACTTGACACACCCAACTCCTGCAACCATCTTTGTATGTTTTAGCCTCAAGGCCCCCGAATATGTTTGTTGCTCTTTCATTTCTTCTCTCAGTATTAAGTCCAGTAGAGCTGACCTTATAATTCCATCCTGTATCTTTTGGGTGACAAAGATGTCAGGTTCTCAGGGCCTCTTGCTCAAGCAAGGGATTGGACTAGATAGAAATTCTCTAAAGTTCCTTTCAACTCTTTTGTTCTGTTATGAGCCCTGTTATTAGACAGACAGGTTATCAGAGTTGGAAGGGATCTAGTCCAACAGAAGCCCAAACAGAAGACCCTATACCATTTCTGACAAATGGCAGTCCAATCTCTTCTTGAAAGTCTCAAGTGATGGCGCTCCCACAACTTCCGAAGGCAACTTCTATTCCACTGGTTGATTCTTTTCACTGTCAGAAAGTTTCTCCTTATTTCCAGGTTGAATCTCTCCTTGTTCAGTTTCCATCCATTATTCCTTGTCTGGCCTACAGGTGCTTTAGAAAATAGCTTGACCCCCTTCCTCTCTCTAACAGCCCCTCAAATATTGGAAGACTGCTATCATGTCTCCCCTGGTCCTTCTCTTCACTAGACTAGCCATGCCCAGTTCCTGCAACTGTTCTTCATATGTTTTAGTCTCCAGCCTCCTAATCATCCTGGTTGATCTTCTCTCACTTTTTCTAGAGCCTCAACATCTATTTTATAGTGTGGTGACTAAAACTGGATGCAGTACTCTGGTGTAGTCTTATTAAGGCTTTATAGAGTGGTATTAGTACCTCACTTGATCTTGACTATATCCCTCTGTTAATGCAATTTAGGATTGCATTTGCTTTTTTGGCTGCTGCTGCTGCACACTGCTGGCTCATATTTATCTGGTTGTCCAGTAAGACTCCAAGATCTCTGTCACAGTTACTGCTATTAAGCCTGGTTTCACCCAAGTCTATATGTATACTTTTGGTTTTTCTTGCCTAAGTGTAAGACTTTACTTTTCTCTGCATTGCATTGCATTTTGTTAGATAGGGCCTGTGTTCAAGTCTGTCAAAATCCACCTGGATTTTGAGCCCATCGTTTAGGGTATAGGCTATTCCTGCCAGCTTAGTATCATCCATAAATTTGGTAAGTTCCCCTTCTATTCCCTCATCTAAGTCGTTTATGAAGATATTGAAGAGTGCTGGACCTAAGATGGGACCTTGGGGCACCCCACAATTTAGTTCCCTCCATGTAGACGTAGACCCACTAAGGACTATTAGTTGAGTATGGTTTGTCAGCCAGTTACGAATCCATCTGGTCTTCAGGCTGTCTATCCCACTTTTTTCTAGCTTACCAAGAAGTACCGTATTTTTCAGACTATAAGACACTCCGGACTATAAGACGCACCTAGCTTTTGGGGAGGAAAACAAGGAGGAAAAAACCGCCCCTGGCTCCCAGCAATTTGCCTCTTTGATGCAAACAGCAAACAGCCTGTTCAGCTTCAGCACAGCCTGATTTAGCATGAGCAACTGATTGGCGGTTGGATTGGCCTCCCGGAATGCCGATGATCAGCTGTTCCAGGCTGCGGGAATCACGGCGGCCCATTGGTGCCATCACCGCCCATACAGTATATATTAAGAATTTGTATTGACCAAAGTCAACAAGAGAATTTCATGGTTGAATGCAAATGTGAACTTGGATCTCGGTAATCTTTGGTGTGTCAAATGAATCATAATTAATGTAAGATTATTTTAGCATTGTGGCATGTTTGCTTTTTACCTTTAATGTACATGCTTTTCTTTTTTACATCTTCTGCAACCATTTTATAAACAATAAAAAGTACTCTTTTCTTTGAATCTTATAGACAATGAAGATGCCAATAAGATCACTCTGGACAGCTGAGAATAATAAGCAACATTAAAGAGGAAAGCAAATCAATCCAGAAATTTTGTTCTAGGGTACCGTGATCCCCTTTTGCAGCTGCACAGACGTGTCCATTGTGTTAAAAGTGCATGTTTCAAATCACAACTGAGGATGCATGAAATAATCCACATTGGAGAAAAGTAAAACGAATGTGGGCAAAGAACATCTCCTTTGTGGTTCATGGATGGACCCACATAGGAGAGAAGCCCTATAAGGGCTCCCAATGCAGTGGGCATGGCAACTTGGTGATACATTAGAGAACTCACACCAGAGAGAAACCCTTTGAATGCGCTGATTGTGGAAAAAGTTTTGATCTGAACTCCAGCCTGGTGATACACAAGAGGATGCCCACCAAAAAGAAATCATATGAGTGTCCTGATTGCAGGAAATGTTTCACTACGAATTCCCTCCTTGTGATACACCAGAGAACACATACAGGAGAGAAACCTTTTGAATGTCCTGCATGTGGGAAAAGTTTCCGTCAGAAGTACCACCTGGTGGTACACCAGAGGGTTCACACAGGAGAGAAACCTGTTGAATGTGCTGATTGTGGGAAACATTTCAGTCAGAATTCCAGCTTGTTGAAGCACCAGAAGACTCACATGGGAGAGAAACCATTTGAATGTCCTGATTGTGGGAAAAGTTTCAGACAGAATTCCGACCTGGTGAGCCATCAGAGGATTCACACAGGAGAGAAACTCTTTGAATGTCCTATTTGTGGGAAAAGTTTCATTCAGAATTCTCAACTGGCAAAACACCAGAGGACTCACACGGGAGAGAAACCATTTGAATGTCCTGTTTGTGGGGAAAGTTTCACTCAGAATTCCAGCCTAGTAAGTCATCAGAGGACTCACACAGGAGAAAAACCCTTTGAATGTCCTCTTTGTGGGAAAAGTTTCAGTCAGAATTCCAACCTGGTGAGCCACCAGAGGACTCACACAGGAGAGAAACCCTTTGAATGTTCCTATTGTGGGAAAAGTTTCAATCACAATTCCCACCTGTTGGTACACCAGAGGATTCACACAGGAGAGAAACCCTTTGAATGTACTCTTTGTAGGAAAAGTTTCAGACACAACTCCAGCCTAATGATTCACCAGAAGATTCACACAGGAGAGAAATCCTTTGAATGTCCTGATTGTGGGAAAAGATTCATTAGAAAATCCGGGGTCATCAGTCACCAAAGGACACACACAGGAGAGAAACCATTTCAATGTGCTGTTTGTGGGAAAAGTTTCAGACAGAATTCCAACCTGGTGAGCCATCAGAGGACTCACACAAGAGAGAAACCCTTTGAATGTTCCTATTGTGGGAAAAGTTTCAATCACAATTCCCATCTGTTGGTACACCAGAGGATTCACACAGGGGAGAAACCCTTTGAATGTGCTCTTTGTGGGAAAAGTTTCAGACACCACTCCAGCCTAGTGATTCACCAGAAGATTCACACAGGAGAGAAATCCTTTGAATGTCCTGATTGTGGGAAAAGTTTCATTAGAAAATCTGGCGTCATCAGTCACCAAAGGACACATACAGGAGAGAAACCATTTCAATGTGCTGTTTGTGGGAAAAGTTTCAGACAGAATTCCGAACTGGTGACACACCAGAGGACTCACACAGGAAACAAATCATATGAGTGTCCAATTTGTGAAAAAAGTTTCATTGACAGTTCCAAGCTGATGAAACACCAGAGGACTCACTTAGGAGAGAAATCATACCAGTGTCCATATTGTGGTGAATGTTTCATTAGAAAATTCCAGTTCATGAGGCACCAGAGAACTCACATAGGCGAGAAACCATTTGAATGTCCTGATTGTGGGAAGAGGTTCAGTCACAGAAGCCGCCTTGTGATACACCAGAGGACTCACACAGGAGAGAAACCGTACGAATGTCCTTTTTGTGGCAAAAAATTCTGTGGGAAGTCCCAAATGATGATACACCAAAATAGTCACACAGGTGAGAAACCGTATAAGTGTCCTGTGTGTGGCAAAAATTTCTCTCGGAAGTCCCAAATGGTGATACACCAGAGGACTCACACAGGCGAGAAACCATTTGAATGTCCTGATTGTGAGAAAAGGTTCAGTGACAAAAGCCGCCTGGTGAAACACCAGAGGACTCACACAGGAGAGAAACCGTATGAGTGTCCTGTTTGTGGCAGAAAATTCTGTCAGAAGTCCCAAATGGTGATACACCAGAGGACTCACACAGGTGAGAAACCATATGAATGTCCTGCTTGTGGAAAAAAATTCTGTCAAAAGTACCAAATCGTGATACACCAGAGGAGTCACACAGGCGAGAAACCATTTGAATGTACTGATTGTGGGAAAAGGTTCAGTAACAAAAGTCACCTGGTGAAACACCAGAGGACTCACACAGGAGAGAAACCGTATGAATGTCCCGTTTGTGGTAAAAATTTCTGTCAGAAGTCCGCAATGGTGATACACCAGAGGACTCACACAGGTGAGAAACCCTTTGAATGTCCTGATTGTGGGAAAACTTTCATTACAAAATTGCGGCTCACCAATCACCAGAGGATACATACAAAGGAGAGAAAGATTTTGAATGTCCTGACTGGGAAATGTTTCAGTCACAAAAGCCACCTAATGAAACACCAGAGGACTCACACAGGAGAGAAACTATATTAGTGTCCTGTTTGTGGCAAAAATTTCTGTCAGAATGGTGATACACCAGAGGTCTCACACAGGAAAGAAACTTGTTGAATGCCCTGATTTGTGGGAAATGTTTCCATTTCAATTCAAACCTGGTGAAACACTAGAGACTCATAAAGGAGAGACCTCTCAAATGTCCAATCTGTGGACAATATTTTATGGCAAAAAATAATTCCTATTGCATACAATAAAATTTATATGAGGCAAAAGTTCATGAGTTTATAGAGAATGTTTGCATTTCATTTCTGAATTTCAGTTCAGGGTGTAGATGAGAAATAGACTGCATACTAGCTTGATCCTTTTTAATCAACACATCTCAGGTTTAGAGCTGTAGTTGGAGAGAAAAAATGTGGAAACTGTTATTTGATAAAGGTGAACTACCTGTTTCTGGATAAATCATCTACCTTGTTGTTTTCTAGGTTATTAATACCGTATTTCCCCATGGGTCCTTTTTGTCATGAAACAACAAGGGCAGCCCCTCGTGGCCTAGCTGGCTGGATGAAGCCCGCTTTAAATTTTTGTTAATAATGGTTCTCAACTCCTCCAGCTCTCAGGGTCATCGAGTAGATCTTTGGCTTAGGTAGTTTCACCCCCCCGGGAGGATTTCTGTGCTGAAGTCTGTGGGGCGATGGGGTGGCAGCACATCTGAGCCCCTCTCGCTGAATGCTTCCCTGAAGCCCCAGTATTCTTTTGGGATTTTCTCAGCATCTAAGGCACTTGCTTGCCATAGCCCCTAGCTCCCTTGTAACCTTGGCTCTGGGTGGGGTTTTGGCCCCCACTTCTTCCCAGCTCTGTGGAATGGATTCCTAAAAGCTCCTTCCTCCAATTCACGAGGGTTCCCTTTTCGGAGCCAGGGCAATCCAAGCAAGAGGGGTCGCTCCATTCTGGGGGCTGCAATGAAACTCAGTTTGGTGACCCCCCATCCACATCTTCACTGGTTCAGTTACAAAGTGAGCTGGGCCTCCACCAACTACCGAACCATCCAGCTAGCAAAATGCTATGGGCACCTTCAGTGTTACCAGTCTCAGTCCCAGTTTCTCTACCACCTCAGGGTTAATCACGCATCTCATGCACCCTGAGTCCACAAGGTCTATCATCTTCCCCTGGGCGCCAGACGAGGGAACCCGCAGTTCCACTGGGATAGTCATGGGGGGTGGGACACATGCTGACTTACCAGGGGTTGGTGTCGGTCTCACTCTCCGGATTGGTCAGAGTTCATACTCAACAACCTCTACCCCTTTCGGCGCTGTTTTTCAGTGCTTGACTGGCTGCTTTTCAGGCTTCCTGCCCCCAGCATTGTAGGCTTGGAGCTTGGCTTGGTGAGGCAATCAGCTGCTTGGTGCCCCTCCTTCCCACACTTGAAGCACGCGCCATGGACATCCGTTTGGCTGCTGGCCTGCCTTTGGCATCTCTCTGGGCCTGAGGGGGAAGGCTTTCTCCAACTGCAGCTTCCCCTGTGCCAGTCTAGCCAGATCGATTTCCACCTCTATTACCAACACATGCTAAAACCCATGCTGGAGAGCCAGCTGACAGGATCCCTGTAATACTTAGGCCTGACTTCCACCCTACCAAGCATCGAAGCCTCCTTCACCTTCATAACTTTTGAAGATATCTGAACCTCAAGAGGAAAGAGGGTAGGACATGCATCTATGTCATGCAGCCTGTTACTTTGACTGTGCCCGGGATTCATCCCTGGGCCCTGCAATGGATTTGTGGAAGCAGCTGCCATTTTGCATCCCTGCCTCTTATGTCAATATGGTGGCTGAGTGTTAAGGAGTTGGGGGTGCACTGAAAATGGTGGCTATCTTCAGGAGACCTCTAAACATGTAGGCCATGTGTTCCTGGGGTGCATGAGAACTCAATAAGTACCCCTTGTACTTCCAAAAAACAGCCAATGTAGTCCTAGGTTGCCTCAACAGGAATAATGTCAAGACAACAACAAGAGATAGAATTGCTTTACACAATGCTGGTGACACCACACTTGGAATACTCTCCCGTTCTGGTCACTATGCAGAGAAGAGAAACAAAGATGAGAAAAGATCATTAGGGGGGACATGATAGTTGTCTTTCAGTACTTGAGTGTCTGTCACAAGAACGGTTTGACTCATTTTCTAGGGCACCAGACAGCAGGACAAGAAGGAATGGGTGGAAGCTTGTTAAAATGAAGTCCAACTTAGAAGTAAAGAGAAATTGTCAGTGAGAGCAATTAATCAAAGCAACTTCTCTCCAGGTTTTGTGGGCGCTTCATCACTGGAGGTTTTCAAGTAGGCTGGACAACCATTTCAGTGGGATAGTATAAAGCTCCTGCCTTGAGCAGCAGCTTGGACCAGAATGCTGCTCCCATGCCTATAATGCTGTGTTTCCTTGAATTTAGAGGCAGGTTAGAAAATTTAAATTACAAACTCCCCCCAAATTTATTTTTTTTTAAATTTATAATGACCTTCAACCTTCTTTTTAAATATTTGTCTATCAAAGCCTGTAAGTCCTCCAATTCCCTAGGTGTTATTAAAGAGGTCCCCTAAAATCTGCTGAAGATGGTACCTAATCTGGTAACAAAACGTTCAGAAACCAACCCACAAGCTCGGAGAACAAACCTTCATCCTCAGTCATGGAATAAAGTTTTGAGTTTAGGCAGTTTAGCACCTAGCAGGATGCTATGGAGCAGTCAGTTGGCTAGTGGGTTGGGAGCTCATCTGAACCCTTCTTGCTAAACAGGTCCTGCAAGTCACAGTACTTCTATGGAATTTGAGGGTCAGCCTTCTTTCAATCTTGCATTAATGCCCACACCTCCTGCCTTGGCTTTGGACCCCTGGATCCTTTCCCAGCTCTCCTTTTGCTTTAGTCCTCTGGATTTTAATAAGCCTCCTCCTCCTCCAGTTCACATAAGGGTTCCATTTCCATAGCTATGTTAATCCTAGCACCAGGGGTCTTTCCATACCGAGCACTAGGATGAAACTGAGTCTCTGTGTTTGCCCTCATCTGTTTTTCTACCAACTCGGTGACAAACGTCACTGGACTCCCCCCTGCTACAGATCTGTCCAGCTGGCAAAATGCTACCACCACTGTGATTGGTCTAAGTCTCACTCCCAGCTTCTCAACCAGGGCAGGGTGGACTAGGCATCTGGTGCATTTTGAGTCCAGAAGGGCCACTAAGTTGGCTTTTCGTCCTGAGGATTGGACTACGAGTTCAATGTGGACTGTCACCGGAATGATCGGGCCACTTACAAGGGAATCATCATCACAGTCAAGTGTCACTCTCACCAGGACCCTCCCCTGGACTAGTTGGAGTTATCTCACCATCTTTGGGGGGTGGGGTGAATTCTATGACCTGCACTCTTTCCAGGGCTGTTTCGTGGCAGTTTGGTGGGCTTTTTGGTAAAACCCCAGGGTCACCTTTGGGCAGGATGACTGGATTTGCATTTGATGGCCTGGTGTCCCTCCTTCTCATACTTGAAGCAGGCAGTGGAATGTTACTGGGGGCTCTCCAACAAACATGCAAGAATAAAAGCCACATCTAGGAAAATATGTCTAGGATCTTATATACTCATTTACTCAAACCGAGACAAAAGTTTGTTATTCAGTGTGGGCAATGTCTTGCCCATGCCACCCTTATCCATGGAGCATTCTTTGTCCATGTCCTGTCTATGCTTTGTTATCTTACAGAACATCCCTTGTAGTCTTGTGTGTCTGCTCTGACCCCATTTATCTATGGAACAAGAAGTTCCCGGGTAACTGTTTTGTTCTGTCTCCAAGGATGTGCCTAGCTTTGAAGCACATAACAGAAGCGAGAAACCAGACAGTAAAGGATATCATTCTTAACAAGCGAGGGTTACAGAATTAATTCCTAACCGTAGCAGAATAGCATAAGCAATTCTTAACAGAAACAAATGGCAAAGGTTAGATTGATTTGTGTCACTATGTCCTTTCAATATGAGTTAGCAGCGTGCTGTAATTACCTAAAAACTCAATTCAGTCCTAGTCTGCAGCATTACAGAGATAGTGTCAAGAAAAAGAAAAAAAAGAGATAGTGTCAAGATCACATAAATTGTTAGTACTGTGTTATGCTGTACTAGTTGTCAAGCCTGACTTTGTATACTGAAAAAAGACTACACTTTGAATACTGCATCTAGTTTTGGTCACCAGGACACAAAAAAAATGTTCAGACTGTAGAAAGAGTTCAGAGAAGAAGAACGAAGACATTTAGGGGAGTGGAGGGTAAAACATACAGTGAACGATTATAGGAATTGAAAAACAGAGAAGGACTGTGGGTTGATATGATAGCAATCTTTCAGTATTTGAAGGACAGACAGAGAAAAAAGGAAGCATACAGCTAATTTTCACAAGCTAAGTACACATTCCACTATTTCCCTTGGCTCATCTGCAAAGATAGGTTGCTAGGAGTCTGAAATTGACTTGATATCATATAATCAGTCAGAAGATCTGGCCAACACCATCGGTAGATGGGACAGGCCTGTTTTTTTGGCCTCCTATCGCGGGATGGCAGCATCTGTGACTTGGAGAGCCAACAGTACAATAGCGGCCTCTGTGGTTGAGTTTAAAGGAGTTAAAACCATCGAGTACTGTATTGCTAGAAAGGATGGAAGGAGAGAAGAAGCACAAAGGAACTTCCTCTTCAGGAACACTAACTGGACACGAGAGGAGGGTGTTGTGCAGAGAGGTTCCTGCGCTTTTTCCAAGGATCATTCAAAGCCTCGGCTGGCAGGTGAGTTGAGGGCAGATCGGAGGAGAATCCGGGAGCAGCTCAGGCTGTTTGGTTTCCTCCACGGCCTGGAAGCAGAGAAGCAACTAGAATGTGGAATAACAGTTGAAAGAGATTTAGTGCAGCCCTCTGCTCCAGCAGGAGACCTTATACCATTTCAGGCACATGGCTGCCCAGTCTCTTCCTTGAAAGCCTCCAGTGATGGAGCACCCACAGCTTCTGCAAGTAAGATGGTTAATTGTTCTCACAGTCAGGAAATGTCTCGTTTCTAGGTTGCTTCTCTCCTTGATTCGTTTCCATCCGTTATTTATTATTTTGCCTTCAGATGCTCTGTGGAAGAGGTTGAGCCCCCCTTCGTTGTGGCAGCCCCTGAAATATTGGAAGACTGCTATCATGTCACCCCTCCTCCTCCTTCTCTTCTGTAGAATAGACACACCCCAACTCCTGCAACCATCTTTGTATGTTTTAGCCTCAAGATCCCCAAATATGTTTGTTGCTCTTTCATTTCTTCTCTCAGTATTAAATCCAGTAGAGCTAATCCTCTAATTCCATTCTCTACCTTTTGGGTGACAAAGTTGTCAGGTTCCTCAGGGCCTCCTGCTCAAGCAAGGGATTGGACTAGATAGAAGATCTCCCAAGATCCCTTTCAACTCTGTTGTTCTGTTATGGACCCTGTTATGTTTTCTTGGCAGTAATATTGGACTGATCTGCCACTGTGTCTTTTGATTTTTTACTTCCATGTCTAGCCAACAAACACGGTGTTTCCTACCAGTGCCCCCTCCATGTATTAACCAGGCTCAACTATTGAGAACCTTACCTCAATACCTGCTAATACCCATAGTTCTCGCTTACCATTTGTTTCATGAGCCTTTGAAGTTACTATGGCACTGCAAAAGCAGGTGTAGACCTAGACCAGAAATCTGTGGTCATTGTAACACTTGTTCAGTGACCTGAACATGTCAGCAGTTCCTGTGGTTGTGAAGATGCAGGAAAAGGAGTTGCAACCAATTTGGGTTCTTGCCAACTGGTGCACATTTATGATGGTTGCAACGTCCCACCCTCATTATCCCCATTTATGACCTTCCCAGCTGGCTTCACCCAAGCAAAATCAGTGGGGATGCTGGCAGGAAATTGCAAGCCATGGTCAGGTGAATTTGCCTTTAACAACCCACATCTGCAGAGGAACAGGTGTAAGTTGGCACTGTCATGTGACATCACGCTTCATGATCAGGTTGCTTAGTGATACGGATGCCAGTCCCAAATGCAGTCGGTAAGTGAGGACTACTACAATAGGAATGTCACCAGAGTGGTTGTGGAAAGTATTTCCTGACCTTATTTGGATCTCAGAACTTCCATGGCAAAACTGGTGCTTCAAATCTTGCAGAGACTTTAGGCATCAGTTAAAGCCCCACATCTCTAAAAGTAGCTCAAAAGGTTTGTAATCATTTTGGAACATTTTTCAGGCTAAATACACATGGATCTTCCACATATATAAATTTGTTTGTGTGTTTATTTCTATTTTTCTCTGTATGCATATAACTACAATTGTATAATCTATCCCCAGCATTTCCTGATGTATTTCATAGTAACACTGTGCAGTGCTAAGAATTTGGTGTTTTTTCCTCACAAAAAAAATATTAATATCTCAAGAACAAAGTCCAAAAGCAGTTTTCATATAGAAACAAATTAATCATGTTGTTTTCTTTAATCAAGGCAGTCAATTTAGCCATCTCTGCTAACTCCATCAGATTTTACAGCCATTCGTCCATTGTGGGAATGAAAATATTCTTCTATTTTTGTGCACAAAGTATTTTTGCCTCAATCAACACTTATAATATCAATGTTCCATTTTTTTTCAAGTTCTTTATCCATTAAGCCTAAAAAAACTCCTATGTACTTTTATCTTTATATTCACTTTAGTAGTTCTTTTTTAAGATGTGTATTTTACTCCAAAATTCCTTTGCTTTGTGACATGTCCACCATCAGCTATAAAAAGCTTTTCTTTAATGGATAAAATCCATTGCCTTTATATAATTCCCTAACCGTATCATACAATAAATAGTCTTGCCTTCAAAATCTTAATTCATGGCCTTCTAGTTCAAGTACCATCTTAATTTGGAGAGTCACCCACTCTTTCCCAGACAAAACAACAAGCATCAAAGTACAATTTCAAATCTGGTAAACCCAACCTCCTATTTCCTTCGCACGAGGGTCTTCAAACTTGACAGCTTTAAGACTTGTGGATTTCAACTCCCAGAATTCCTGATCTAGTCATGTTAGCTCAGGAATTCTGGGAATTGAGTCTTAAACGTGCCAAGTTTGAAGACCCTTGTCTTAGCATCTTGCAATAATTTATATTTAATTCTTGTTTATTCCCTTGCAATATAAACTTAGAGATCTCCATCGGCCATTGTTTAAACAGAGTATCACAAGTGTTGGTAAAGTCTGAAACAGAAAATGCATCTTTGGTAATTAGAGTGCTGGAGGCTCAAACAAAGAATCGTTATAGGAATTGGTTATGTCTAATCTAATGAAAAGGACAGCTGAGACATGACAGCAATGTCCCAGTATTTTAGGGGCTCCTATAAAGACAAAGACAAGTCAAACTATTTTCCAGAGTAACAAAAGAAACAATGGATGGAAACTAACCCGTGAAACAACTTTGAACTAAAGAGAAAATTCCTAACAATTACAGCAATCAACCAATGGAATAGCTTCCCTTCAGAGGTTTTGGGTGCTCCATCACTGGAGCACCCATCACTTCAAAAAGAGATTCGACAGCCACTTGTCTGAAAATGGTATAAAGTCTATCGCTTGAGTAGAGGGTTGGACTAGAAGACCTTCAAGGTCCCTTCCAACTCTATTATTCTGTTATATGTTATATTCATCTTAATTACAGCAATTCTATCCAATAATTGCTGTACTAAGAATTTGTATTGACCAAAGTCAACATGAGAATTTCATGGTTGAATGCAAATGTGAACTTGGATCTCGGTAATCTTCACAGTGTCAAACGAATCATAATTAATGTAAGATGTTCTTTTACCGTAGCATTGTGGCATGTTTGCTTTTTACCTTTAAAGTACATGCTTTTCTTTTTTCACATCTTCTGCAACCATTTTATAAAAAATAAAAATTACTCTTTCCTTTGAATCCTATAGACAAAGAAGATGCCAATAAGACCACTCCAGACAACTGAGAATAACAAGCAACAATAAAGAGAAAAACAAATCAATCCAGAAATTATTTTCTAGGATCATGTGATCCCTTTTTGCAGCTGCACAGACATGTCTATTGTGGGAAAAGTGCAGATTTCAAATCACAACGGAGTATGCACGAAATGATCCACATTGGAGAAAAGTAATACTAATGTGGCCAAAGTTTTGGTTAGAACAGCTCCCTTGTGGTTCATGGGTGGATCCACGTAGGAGAGGAGCCCTACAAGTGTTCCTAATGTATTGAGTATGGCAGCTTGGTGATATATTAGAGAACTCACACCAGGGAGAAACCCTTTGAATGCAATGTTTGTTGGAAAAGTTTTGGTCTGAACTCCGGCCTGGTGATAAACTAGATGATGCACACAAAAAAGAAATCATATGAGTGTCCTGATTGCAGGAAATGTTTCACTGCAAATTCCCTCCTTGTGATGCACCAGAGAACACATACAGGAGAGAAACCTTTTGAATGTCCTACATGTGGGAAACGTTTCCGCCAGAAGTCCCACCTGGTTGTACACCAGAAGATTCACACAGGAGAGAAACCATTTGAATGTCCTGACTGTGGGAAAAGTTTCATTCAGAATTCTCACCTGGCAAAACACCAGAGGACTCACACAGAAGAGAAACCACATGAGTGCCCGGTTTGTGGGAAAAGTTTCAGTCATAATTCCCACCTGGTGGTACACCAGAGGATTCACACAGGAGAGAAACCATTTGAATGTCCTGATTGTGGGAAACATTTCAGTCAGAATTCCGGCCTGTTGAAGCACCAGAGGACTCACACAGGAGAAAAACCCTTTGAATGTCCTCTTTGTGGGAAAAGTTTCAGTCAGAATTCCAACCTGGTGAACCATCAGAGGACTCACACAGGAGAGAAACCCTTTGAATGTCCTGATTGTGGGAAAAGTTTCAGACACAACTCCAACCTAGTGTTTCACCAGAAGACTCACACAGCAGATAAACTCTTTGAATGTCCTGATTGTGGGAAAAGTTTCAGACACAGCTCCAGCCTAGTGTTTCACCAGATGACTCACACAGGAGAGAAACCCTTTGAATGTGCTCTTTGTGGGAAAAGTTTCAGTCATAATTGCCAACTGGTGATACACCAGAGGACTCACACAGGAGAGAAACCATATGAGTGCCCGGTTTGTGGGAAAAGTTTCAGACAAAATTCCCACCTGGTGATACATCAGAGGACTCACACAGGAGAGAAACCATTTCAATGTGCTCTTTGTGAGAAAAGTTTCAGACACAGTTCCCAACTGGTGATACACCAGAGGATTCACACAGGAGAGAAGCCGTATGAGTGTCTGGTTTGTGGGGAAAGTTTCATTGACAATTCCAGATTGGTGAAACACCAGAGGTCTCATACAGGAGAGAAATCATATCAGTGTCCATATTGTGGGGAATGTTTCATGAGAAAATTCCAGTTCATGAGTCACCAGAGGATTCATACAGGAGATAAACCCTTTGAATGCACTTTCTGTGGGAAAAGGTTCAGTCACAAAAGTCGCCTGGTGACACACCAGAGGACTCACACTGGAGAGAAACCATATGAGTGCCCTCTTTGTGGCAAACGTTTCAGTCAAAATTCCAACCTTATTGGCCACCAGAGGACTCACACAGAAGAGAAACTCTTTGAATGTCCTGATTGTGGGAAATGTTTCATTAGCAATTCCAACCTCATAAAACACCAGAGGACTCACACAGGAGAGAAACCCTTTGAATGTCCTGACTGTGGGAAAAGTTTCAGTCGTAATTTCAGCCTGGTGATACACCAGAGAACTCACACAGGAAAGAAACCCTTTGAATGTCCTGATTGTGGGAAAACTTTCATTACAGAATTACAGCTCACAAATCACCAGATGACACACACAGGAGAGAAAGCTTTTGAATGTCCTGACTGTGGGAAAAGTTTCAGTCGTACTTCCAGTTTGGTTAAACACCAGAGGACTCACACAGGGGAGAAACCGTATAAGTGTTCTGTTTGTGGCAAAAGTTTCAGTTGGAATTGTTACATGGTGAAACACCAGAGAACTCACACAGGAGAGAAACCGTATGAGTGTCCTGTTTGTGGCAAAAGTTTCAGTCAGAATTCCAACCTGATGATACACCAGAGGACTCACACAGGAGAGAAACCGTATGAGTGTCCTGTTTGTGGCAAAAATTTCAGTCTGAATTCCCACATGATGATACACCAGAGGTCACATGAAAAACACTTTGAATGCCCTGATTGTGGGGAAAGTTTCCATTTCAATTCAAACCTGGTGAAACACCAGAGGACTCACATGGAAGAGACTTTTTTAATGTCCAATCTTTGGACAGTACTTTAGGCCTAGATAACTCCTTATTGCAGGGGTATCAAACTCTGTTTCATTGAGGGCTGCATCAGGTTTGTGTTTGACCTTGGGGGGCCGGGGTGGATTTGGCTATCTTGACATTACTCATGTCGGGGGTGCCTGTGGTGGGCTGAGAGCTTTGGCAACAAAAATCAGTTCCCGAGCTCTGTTTTCGGCTGCGACAGCCTCCTGCAACCCTCTGCCAGCAAAAACAGAGCTCAGGAGAGCCGCATGCAGCCCTTGTGAGTTCCATTTTCACTGGCAGAGGCACCACGGGCCAGTCCTTCACTGTTTCCAGGGCAACCTCATGGGCCAGATCTAAGCACTCCGCGGGTTGGATCCGGCCCCTGGGCCTTCAGTTTGACACCCCTGCCTTATTGCGTATAACTAAATTAATATGAGGCAAAAGTTAATTAATTTAGAGAAGGTTTGAATTTCATTTCTGAACTCCTGTTAAGAGTGTAGGTGAGAAATAGACTCTGAATATTGGCCTGATCCTTTTTAGTCAACACATTGCAGGTTTATGCCTGTAGTTGGAGAGAAAAATGTGAAATCATTTGATAAAGGTGAACTACCTGTTTCTAGATATCATATATTATATTGATTGTGGAGTTCCACAATGTGGAGTTTCTCTCTTCTACTTTGTTGAGCTTCAGATTATGAGTGTCATAATTCCCCAGCCACCATACAAGTAGTCCTCGAGATACAACTGCCAATTTTGCTTGCATGTGTTCTAACCTAAGTTTCCCAGAATCATGAAGCAAACTCTTCGTTCCAATAAAACCCCTATTATTTAGGTTAGAGTGAATTCCTCTCCAGCAAAGTTCCGGCAAACAGTCTTCCATGAGATTTCACAATTACAGACGTTTCTCAGGCTTGGAGAGTTGCCAAGTCGATACCTTCCAAACGTAGCAGCAATTACTTGGCAAGAAGTCAGGAACTGATCATCACCCTAATGAATTGAACTGATTGTCTCCTGCAAACACCACTCCCCTTTCTTTCCTCTTTATTCCCTATGGGATGGGCCATTCACCTGAACCTTTACTCCCAAGTCGACCCCGTTCTTTTCTCCTGGCAGCTCTGTGCAAGTGCAGCTGGGAACAGGCTCCAGTTGTTCTTCTGCCCCACTTACCTCTGACTCCGAAGGCAGCTGATAACTGTCAGACGGCCCTGGCTCCATCTCTGCCTCAGATGCAGAGCACTTGTCAGAGCCTTCCCCAGACTGGCCCATGTTCCTCCCCAGCTTCTCACTGTCCGAGTCTGTCTCCAGCTCTGCTGGCAGGCCACAAGAGCATGTTGTAATGTTGATTAAGTGGTTAAGAACTATCGCCATCCCCTTCTCTCCCTGATGAGGCTGTCAAATGAATGTGTAAGTTGTCAAGCTCAACAGTGGCTATTTCAGAATTTGGGGAAGCTCTTGGAAGCTTAGTGCAGGTTTGCCTTCCAAAGGCCTCCCCTATCCCAACCTTTGGGTCCTCCCAGGTCTTTCCCTTCCTCACAGGTCCCTATAGGCCAGTGATGGCGAACCTTTTTGTTGTGTGTGGAAAGCGTATGTGCATGCTGGCACCCACAATGCAATGCATCCCGCCGCCCCCCGGTGCAGGCATGTGCAATACCCCTGCCCTGCCCCCTTACCTGCACTGCGCATGCACGCACCTCCCAGCTGATTTTTGGCCCGTTTGAGGCTGTTTTGTCCACCTGGAAGCTCAAGGGAAGCCTCTGGAGCCTCAGGAGGCTGAAAATGGGCCAGTTTCAGCACTTGCAGTATTTCCAGAAGGCCTGTTTTTCAGCCTTCTGAGGCTGCAAAGGTTTCCCTCAAGGGCAAAAATGGCCTCCCCCGAGCTCTGGAGGCTGAAAACAGGCACTTCCTGTGTTTCTGGAAGTCCTGTTTTTCAGCCTCCCGAGGCTACAGAGGATTCTCTCGAGCCTCCGGGAGGGTGAAAACTGCCTCAAAGGGGCTGAAAATCAGCTGGGAGGCACACACATGTGCAGTGCAGGTAAGTTTGGCTGGGGCTTGCATGCCCGCACAAATGGCTTTGCGTGCCACCTGTGGCACCCATGCCATAGATTGACTCGCCATCACGACCATAGGCCTTTCCCTCCCTCAAAAGGTTCCCACTTCTACTGGATCCTTGCAATCCTTAGGCCTTACTCCCACCCTACCATGCATCAATTCTCCTCCTCTATACCTTTTGAAGATTTCTGAACCTCGTTGGGAAAAGAGGGCAGGACATGCATCTCTGGGCTGCATGGCTGCCTTATGAAAAGAGCTGTTATTTTGTCTGTGCTCAAGATTCATCCCTGGGCCATGCAGTGGACTTGTGGAAGCAGCTGCCATTTTGTATGCCTGCTTCTATCAATATGGTGGCTGCTTCTGGGTCACTGGGAGTAGGACAAACTGTTCTGTTTTGCTATCTTAATACCTTGTAGACTGTGTTAAGGAATTGTGGGTGCACTGAAAATGGTGGCTGCCTCTGGGAGATCTCTATTAAGGGCAGGCCATGTATCACTGAGGCACATGAGAATGGACAAATACCCCTTGTGCCAGTGTTGTGTTGCAGCTGCCAAAAAAAAGCCAAATGCAGTGCTACACTACATCAACAGAGGAATAATGTCAAGACAACAAGAAGCGATAGAATTGCTTTACACAGTGTGATGACACCACACTTAGGACACTGTGTCCAGTTCTGGTAACCACGATACAAAAAATTTGTTGAGACCTTGGAAAGTGTGCAGAGAAGAGCAACAAAGATGACAAAGGGTCTGTCACAAAGAAGAGTGGATTGACTTATTCTCAAGGGCGCCAGATGGGAGGACAAGAAGTAATGGGCGGAAGTTCGTTAAAATGAAGCCCAACTTAGAAGCAAACAGAAATTGTCTTTATCAGTGAGAGCAATTAATCAATGCAATAACTTGCCTCCAGGTTTTGTAGGTGCTCCATCACTGGAGGTTTTCAAGAATAGACTGGATAACCACTTTGAGCGGGGTGATATAAAGCTCTTGCCTTGAGGAGCGCGTTGAACTTCCGGGGTCCTTTCCAAGGCTATAATGCAATGTTTCCATGAACTTAAGAGGCAGTTTAGAAAATCGATAAAAGAGCAGCCCCATGAACTTGCTTGTAAAATGGCTGTTTTGAAGAAAAATATTTTATTCAGGAAAATTAATATAAATTAAACTCCAAAAAGAATAGATAACATTTAAAAAGAAAGAAAAAATGTGCATTAAAAAGACAAAAAGAGATTTACACATATTATCCCCTCCACTTGAGTATTCATAAATACATTGGAGCAACATTAGTTTCCTCTCCTTGCGAAGCAGGCCCAAAATTTATAACCTTCTACCTCTACAAACAATTTGATTTTCATATATCTACTATAGAGAGAGGCAAAGTGGTTAACAGGAGAACCAACAGCAAAGTTAAAACAGCAAAGCATTAAACATCCAGTTTTGCATTTAATTTATAAAGTGTAGAATGGCTTCTTATTTACCATAAGTCACCATAATCATTGTCTCTGATCTGCCAGGGATGAAATATTTTTGATTCTTATGAATAAAACTTTTTCTGAAGATTTTGGTTGAGAATAATCAAACCACAATTGTGTTTTGTTCCTCAAAATCATAAACATCTGTTGTTGATCCATTTTCCCAAGAGTCCAGTCCAAATTGTTTTCCAGTTAGATATGGCAAGTCCATTTCCCAGTTACCACCAACTTCATGCATTTAGTCTGTTCACTCCAGTTACCGGAACTGGGCATGGCTAGTCTAGTGAAGAGAAGGATCAGAGGAGACATGATAGCAGTGTCCCAATATTTGAGGGGCTGCCACAGAGAGGAAGGGGATCAAGCTATTTTCTAAAGCACCTGTAGGCCAAACAAGGAATAATGGATGGAAACTGAACAAGGAGAGATTTAACCTGGAAATAAGGAGAAACTTTCTGACAGTGAGAACAATCAACCAATGGAACAGAAGTTGCCCTCGGAAGTTGTGGGAGCAACTTCTTCTGAGTTGCCCTCGGAAGTTGTGGGAGCAACACTTGAGACTTTCAAGAAGAGATTGGACTGCCATTTGTCAGAAATAGTGTAGGGTCTCCCGCTTGGGCAGGGGGTTGGACTAGATGACTTACAAGGTCCCTTCCAACTCTGATTATCTGTTTAATGTGTTTAAATCTGTAGGATCCACATCTGCTCTGCCTCCAACCAATCTGCAGTTTCCAAACCATGAGGGGTCTTTTAAGGGTGAGGGGTCTTTTAAGAAGCGACTGTGCTTCCCATGGGAGATTCTTGGGAAGAGCTCAGGCTTATAAAGGAATTGATTTGTGTGCATTCATAATCCCAAACTCCTCCATCAGTCCCAGTGGAAGGGGACCTGCCAGAGCAGAAATGTTTTTTCTCATCATGATCCTTCACATCCTTTTGGGTGAACCACTAGCTAGGTACAACAATTATTTCCTCCCTGTGATGCTTCCAGCAAATGACATTCACTGCACATGGCTTTTTGTTCCTGGGTGTGGGGGAAGGCGCTGTTGCTGGACTAAGAGTGGGGACACCCAAGTTCCATTCCCTCTTCAGCCATGAAAGGTCCCTTCTAAGATGCTCCCCCTGCAATACATCTGAGCTGTTTAAAGTTAAGAAAACATTCATAGTAATCTGAATTGGCCTTGAGTGTCCACAGGGGAAAGAATCAGGCAGGAATTTCTGGACCAATGGAACAAAATGTTTTATATTTCCTGACTATATCTTAGAGAGAATATAGTTACCAATGTGACAGATATAGATGATCACACCGGATGGGATTTTCAAAAATCAATAATTTACGGTACATAGCGCCTGCCCATTTCTATTCCTTTGTATGATAGTTGCCCAACGGTATATAGAATAGAACAGGATAGAATTCCAACTCAAGATGACATTGCTGACAGCAGTCTCACTAAAATGCTCTCTGGTAGATTTTGTTTTGCTTTTTATTATTCTCCGGAATTCATTTTGAATTCCAGACTCAAGTGGTGAACCAATGGTTTGTAAAGGGGCAGCTTTCTGTGATTATTTCACCGCCTTTACAAATGCAGAGGAGATTCTGATCTGGTTTGTAAAGGGACAGCTTTCTGTGATTATTTCACCGCCTTTACAAATGCAGAGGAGATTCTGATCGAGGAAACAGCAGCTCTCAGCAAAAGTAACAAAGTAAACCCAAAAGACGAAGGAGGGGTATGCAAACAGGGATTTTGAAAAGACCAAGGAAAAATGGAGTAAAAACTCCTCCCCCATCACTCTGACTTAATTTATGTTCACAAGTGAATAAGATAGATGAAACTCTCTTTAAACAGATGCAACGCTGATTTTTACAAATTGGCAGTTCTCCCTTCACTGAAAACTGGTTAAAGGATTCAGTTAATAGTAGCAGCTTGAATATCTCAGGATTTCAGATTCAGAGGGTAGACAGAAACATCTGGGGTGGTGTTTCTGCTTTTATATTAACCATTGATTAATATCTCCAGGGCTGCAGAGATCCCCTCGTAAGGAGGGGTGCTCAAAGGGGTTGTGAGACGGGGACCAGGGAAGAGGGGGCTGACCAGCCACTGTCTCTTTGTGTTTCTAGTTTCATGTCTGGCCAACAAGCACAATGTTTCCTATTGGAGCCCCATCCGTGTATTAACCAGGCTCAACTAAAACTTACTTATGGAGAACTTTTTCAGATGTTCAGTTTGTATAGGTTGTCCTCATTTACTATTTGTTTCATTAGCCTTCAAAGTTGCAAGGGCACTGTGAATGCAGACGTACACCTGGTCCACAAATTTGTGGTCATTGTAGCACTCGTTCAGTGGCCACACATCAGCAGTTCCTGTGGTTATGAAGGTGCAGGAAAAGTTGCACCAATGAGTTTTTGCTAACCGGGGGCACGTTTAAGATGGTTGAAGCATCCCACACTCACAATCCCCATTTGTGACCTTTCCAGCTAGCTTCACACAAGCAAGTCGGTTGAGATGCCAGCAGGAAGTTGCAAGTCAGGGTCATGTGAAATTGCCTTTAACAATCACCAAGATTTGTTTTAACAATTGCAGAGGAACAGATGTAAGTTGGCACTGTCATGTGACATCATCCTTAATGATCGGGCTGCATAGTGACACATGCCAATCCCAAATGCAGTTAGTAAATGAGGACTACTTCAATAGGAATGTCACCAGAATGGCTATGGAAAGAATTTTCTGCCCTTATTTGGACCTCAGGATTTCCATGGGCAAAACTGGTGTTTCAAATCTTGCAGAGGCTTTAGGCATCATTTCATTAAAATCCCCACATCTCTAAAATTAGCTCAGAAGATTTCACTTGGGACATTTTCCTGGCTTAAAACACATGGATTTTCCACATATATACATTTGTAAGTGTGCGTGTTTGAACTTCTCTCTGTATGCATATACTGTATGTACCAATTGTATCATCTATCCCCAGCATGCAGTGGCTGTCACAGGACTGGGGAACAATATAACGGTTGTAAATACAAGGATTATTTGCAGAAACAGAAAGAGAAGTTTACTTTCATTAAGTATTTTCTGAAGTTCTCAATCTTTTAAAAGAAGGAATGAAATCGCTGGGCACAGAGCCCAGAAGAACAAAGAACCACCTTCAGATACCCCAAGTGCCACATTCAGGACTAGTTTTCAAATTGATCAGCCAAGTTCTTATTAAAGGAAATCATCCACAGGTATTTTCGAAACTGTTATATCTATTCACTGTCTCCATGCACGAGGACCTCAATTTTCACAGTGTTCAGATACGATTCAGAACTGGGAGAGTCATCAAGGAAGTCAGACAGATCCTCTATAATTTTATGATGTTCAAAGCCTACAAACCCACCGACACATCCAATGGCTGCTTTAGAGGTTGTAAAGCTACAAGGGGAATTGTAGCTTAGTTGTCCAGTTTAAAACGTCCTAACTTCCTTCTCTCAGACTAGCTGTGATGGAGAAGACCATCCCTGAATCTGAGAAGAATGCCAATCGAAACAGATTCAGTTTTAGCCATTCTATTTTTTTTTAACTGTGCATAAAGAAATGTCGTACTTCCATAGAATTTAGGACTGAGGCAGAGATGATATTCAGCAGGTTCTGACCAGTTCTGGAGAATCGGTAGCGGAAATTTTGAGTAGTTCAGAGAACCAGAAAATACCACCTCTGGCTGGCCCCGTCCCCATCTATTCTCTGCCTCCCGAGTCCCAGTTGATTGGCTGGGTCTTCTTTTGTTGCCCTGCTCAGGAGAACAGAGCTGGAAAGCAGGTTAGTGGGGTGGGGAGGGAATGAGATTTTGCAGTATCCTTCCCCAGGCACGCCCACCAGCCACGCCCACAGAACCGATAGTAAAAAAATTTGAATCCTACCATTGGACTGAGGTAAATGGCAATGCAACAATAAATTAAGAGGCAGAAGCCTAACTGCAGCTCATATCATCAGAGGCACAGAGTGGCTGGACTGATGCACAACTGAAGCTGAAAATTTAATATTTTAACGAGGGAAGGGAAACTGAAGAAGACAGACTGGTTATAGAGATGCAGAATGCAGATTACAGATAGTTTAACAATGGTAGTGTGTTAGAAACCCAGTGTATACAGTATGTGGCGGCTTCACCTCTGAGCAAGAGTTCAGAAAAGGGCCTTACATTATATTTTTATTATTAATTTTATTATTAAACTTATTCACTCCACATCTCACAGCTTGAGGGGACTGAACATTTTGCCTTGCCCAAATGTTCATAGCAACACTACCCACTTTTTCCTTGTCACAAGCTAATTATAGTTTTACAATGCATTTTTAAAACTGAAACATTTTCCACTGATCGAATTTTTTTTCTCACGTCGCCACCAACAAGGGAGGATGCCACAATTTTTTTCACCAACTTTTTCCAGCAGCTATCAAAAGGTAATAAGCAGGCACCTCCAAAAACGCGAGATCCCAGCAATTGTTAATAAACCTGGAGACCTTTTCTCTTTAACTCAATATTCCTACAGCTCTTCAACAGGTTCATCTGCAAGGCAGAACAGACTTTATATGTAAAATTTTACACTGCTTTTTTTTCACTGGGCCTTGAGCCAACTCCCCCACAGTGTTAAGGTACATAGGTACACTCCCTACACTAAAGGTAGCAAAACAGAGCAGTTTCTCCCTTTCCCACGCAACAGCAACTCAAAAGCAGCCACCATTTTGGCCCTGAGGCATGTGTGGCAAAATGGTAGCTGCTTCTATAAATACATTGTGTGGCCCATTGGTGAAGCCTGGGCATGCTGAAAATGACAACTGCTCTCAGGACACAATCATGCAGCCCGGGAATGTATGGCCTACCCTCCTTTCACAAACGTGAGATCAGAAACTTTTAAAAGATAAGGAGGTTTAGGGTGTGAAGCCTGGTGGGGTGGGAGTTTGGCCTAAGGGCTTCAGGGATCCACTGGGAATGGGGAAAGGCCTGGGGGATGAAGGGTTGGGGGGATCTGTGGGGGAGGGAAAGGCTCGGGGGAATACAAGAGTTAGGAAGCAGAGCACCAGATATCTCGGGGAGGCCTAGGGAAGGGAAGTCAGGCTCACGCTTGGATTCCAAGAACTTCCCCCAACACTGAGGTAGCCACTGTTCCACTTAATGACTCACACATTGAATGGCTGCATCAGGGAGAGCAGAGATTAGTGAAGCAAAGCAGTCTTGCTTAACACAACGGACAACTAATTGGCAGGCCCCATTACAATTGTACATCAACGGCTACTTGTATGGTGGCTGGGGAATTTTGGCGCTCAAAATCTGGAGGACCACCAAGGTAGAAGATGGAAACTCCACATGTGGGAATTACATAATCAATATACAAAAAAAAACCACCCAAAGGCCTTTTTGAGGAATTCCAATACTTCTGCAAAAGGAACTATCCAGAATTTTTTTGCTGATAATCAGAAATTGGTAGTCTTTCAAACTAAGATTTTCCATTTTTCTCTCTTCATCTACCTGTCTTATTAATGTGCTCACTTAAAAGCATTAGGCCAGAATTCAAATACAGGTAGTTCTCGACTTACAGCAGTTTGCTTAGTGACCAATCAAAGTTACAATGAAAATAGTGACTTATGAGCATTTTTCACACTTATGACCATACAGCATCCCCATGGTCACATGATTTACCTTTGGATATTTGACAACCGATATTTATAATGGTTGCACTTCCCAGGGTCATGGGAATCATCTTTTGCAACCTAACAAACTCAATGGGGAAATAAGATTCACTTAACAGTCATGTTGCTCATTTAACAAATTTCTCACAAAGCAACATAACTTTTGGGCGCAATTCTGATTGTAAGTAGATTACCTGTAGTCAATTTCTCACTTACACTCCCAATGAGAGATCACAAAAGAAATTCAAGCCTTCTCTAAAGTCATCAATTTTTGCCTTGTGTGGATTTCCTCATGTGCAATAAGAGACGATTTACGCATGAAGTACCGTCCACAGACCGGACATTTGAAAGGTTTCTCCCCTGTGTGTAAACCTACATGACTTAGAAGACTAGATCTACTACTGAAATCTTTCCCACAATCCGGACACTCATAAGGTTTCTCTCCTGTATGTATCCTCTGGTGTACCACCAGGCTGGAATTCCGACTGAAACTTTTCCTACACTCTGGACACTCATATGGTTTCTCTCCTGTGTGAATCCTCTGGTGTATCACCAAGTGTGAATTCTGACTAAAACTCTTCCCACAATCAGGACATTCAAAGGGTTTCTCTCCTGTGTGGGTTCTCTGGTGTATCACCAGGCTGTAATTCTGACTGAAACTCTTCCCACAAATAGGACATTCAAAGGGTTTCTCTCCTGTGTGAGTCCTCTGGTGGATCACCAGGTGGGAATTTGTAATGAAACTCTTCCCACAATCAGGACAGTCATACAATTTCTCCCCTGTGTGAGTCCTCTGATGTATCACCAGGTTGGAATTCTGACTGAAACTTTTTCCACACTCAGGACATTCAAAGGGTTTCTCTCCTGTGTGAGTCCTCAGGTGTATCACCAGGTTGAAATTTTGACTGAAACTTTTCCCACACTCAGGACATTCAAAGAGTTTCTCCCCTGTATGAGTCCTCTGATGTTTCACCAGGGTGGAATTCTGACTGAAACTTCTCCCACAATCAGGACATTCAAAGGGTTTCTCTCCTGTGTGAGTCCTTAGGTGTCTCATTAAGTGGGAATTTCCAGTGAAAGTCTTCCCACAATCAGGACAGTCATATGATTTCTCCCTATGGTGAGTTCTCTGATGTATTACCAAGTTGCCATGCATGCCAAAGCTTTCATCACATTGGGAAAATGTGTAGGGCTTCTGTTCTGTGTGGGTTCTTCCATCAACCACAAGGGAGCAGTTTTGACTAAAGCTCTTGCCACATTCAGAATATTTGTATGGCTTTTCTCCAATGTGGATCATGTTGTCCATAATCAGCTGTGAGTTGCAATCTGTTTCTTTCCCACAATAGGCAGATCTATTAAGCTTTTCCACCACTGATATTGAAGAAGTCAAAAATATGTGTGATCCTTGCTGGGTGGAGCTTTGATTCAAAGTATTTTCTTCCTCACAGGGTGAATCCTGCATTATGTCTGCCATATGTGAACATTCAATTAACCTTTTACTCCGCACTGACTTCCAGATATTTTCTTCTTTTTTTTGAATGGAAAAATAATGTCCTCTGATCTTTTCATATAGTGTGTTCTTGTGTTCTATATAAATTACTCATTCCAGCTCAAAAAAAATCTTTGATTTTCTATTTTTTGTTTCTTGGCTTCTGGGGAAGGAGAAGAATTGTGTAGTTTTCTGAAGGAAATGAAAGATAACTTGGTTTCTGGCTTGATTTGCTTTCCTTTTTAACCTTGCTTGTTACTCTCAGTTGTCCCAAGTGCTCTTATCGGCATCTTCTTTGTCTGCAAGATGCAAAGAAAAGTGTAACTTTAATTATTTTATAAGACGGTTACAGAAGATATGAGAAAAAGAAAAAAGTATACATTACATTGAAAAGCAAACATGCTACAATGCTAAAATAACCTCTTACATTAATTATGATTGATAGATTAGAGAGATCCAAGTTCAAATACCCATTCAATCATGAATTTCTCTTATTGACTTGTGTCAATCATAAATTCTTAGCACTGCAAATGGTTATTCATCAAATATATCTGGAAGTGCTAGGGGTAGATTATACAATTGTAGATATGTGCCTACAGAGAGAAGTATAAATATATACACCTATAAAGGTATATATGTGGAAAATCCATGTGTTTTCATTCAGAAAAATGTCCTCAGCTCCAAGTAAGGACAGAAAATATTTCCTACAGTCACTCTGGTGACATTCCTATTGAAGTAGTCCTCACTTACTGATCAATTTGGGACTGGCATCTGCATCACTAAGCAGTCCGACGAATAAGCATAATTGTCAGATGGGTGTGCCAACTTACATCTGCTCCTCTGCAGTTGTTAAGCAAATCACTGTGGATTGTTAAAGTCAATTTCACTTGATTGTCACTTGCACCTTCCTGCCAGCATCCCCACTGATGGTGCTTATGAGAAGCTAACTGGGAAGGTCACAAATGGGGATCATGAGTGTGGGATGCTGCAACCATCATAAATGTACACCGGCTGGCAGCACCCAAACCAAAGAGGACCACTTGCTTCCAGACTTTTCTCTAACCTGTCCTTAGCTCACCTTTCAGATGCTGCTTCAACCCTTGGAAGAGAACAAAAGCCACCCTGCACATCACCCTCCTCCCATGAGTGAGCAGGAAGAGGAAATTCCTTTGAGCTTCTCGGCTCCTCCTATCCTTTCTAGCAATAAAAGGACTTGATGGTTTTAACTCCTTTAAGCTCAACCACAGATGTGGCTACTGTATTGTTGGCTTTCCAGGCACAGATGTTGCCTTCATGATCGCCATCTCCTGATAGGAGGTGGAAAAACATGCTTGTCCCATACCTTACCTAAGGCGTTTGCAAGACTTTGTTTTCATTCATTACATGCCATCAAGTCATTCTCGACTCCTAGTAACCTACTTTGGCAACTGACCCAAGTGAAATAATGAAATGTGACATTAATTAGCTTCTGAAGATTAGCTACATGCTGTGCCCTAAATGTTCATGAGAATTAGATAATAAGAATTGGAAGGGACCATCTCTCCAAGTAGGAGGATATTATACCACTCCAGACAAATGGCTGCCCAATCTCCCCTTAAAAATCTCCCCTGATGGAACACCGACAACTTCTGGAAGCAAGCCATGCCACTGATTGTTCTCACTGACAGGAAATTTCTCCTTAATTCTAGATTGGATCTCCACAGACACAGACTTCAGAGGATAATTAGGACTGCAGAAAAAACAATTATTACCAACCTGTCTTCAATTAAGTACCGATATACTGCACGAGTCAAAAAGAGGACTGTGAAAATATTTACAGGCCCCTCACATCCCAGACATAAACTGTTTCAACTCCTTCCCTCAAAACAATGCTATAGTGCACTGCACACCAGAACAACTAGACACAAGGACAGTTTCCCCCCGAAAGCCATCACTCTGCTAAACAAATAATTCCCTCAATACTGTCCAACTATTTACAAAGTCTGCACTGTTATTACTATTAATCTTCTCATCACTCCTTATCACCCATCCCCTCCCACTTGTGACTGTATGACTGTAACTTTGTCGCTTGTATCCTTACGATTTATATTGACTGTTTCCTAGTATGATTTGATTGCTTATTGTACCCTATGACTATCATTAAGTATCGTACCTGATGATTCTCGACTCTTGACGAATGTATCTTTTCTTTTATGTACACTGAGAACATCTGCACCAGGACAAATTCCTTGTGTGTCCAATCACACTTGGTCAATAAAGAATTCTATTTTATTCTATTTTTGGTAAGTTTCCATCTGTTATTTCTCCTGCTCTCAAACACTTTGGAGAATAAGCCAACCCTTTCTTTTCTTTGTCAGCCTCCAAATAGATTGCTATCATGTCACCCCTAGTCATTTTCTGTGTTACATATCCAGTTCCTGAAAATCTTTCTATGTTTTAGCCTCCAATCCCCTAATCATCTCTGTTGCTCTTCATTGAACTCTTTCTAGAGTCTTAATCTCTTTCCTGTATCATGGTGACCAAAATTGGATGCAGTCAGTATATGCAGAACTAGTGCTTCATATGATGTCTATGCAGATTCTTAGTCATCCAGGTCATGGTTGCCCCCAAAGTGTTTTTTCAAGAGGCAACAGGACTTTCTTTGTTTTTCCTTGAAGATGTTTCGCTTCTCATCCAAGAATTGTCTTCAGAACCATCTTCAAGGAAAAACAAAGTGCAGTTGTCTCTTGAAGGCCTTTGGGACTTCATGTGCTCTTCCATATTATCCCTCTGTTGATGCAGACTAGGACTGCATTGGCTTTTTCTGCAGCTGCAGCACACTGGTAGCTCATACTTAGGGTGACTGTCCATTGGAAGTCCTAGATCCTGTTCAGTTACAGCTGTTGAGCCAGGGTCAAGGTTAAGGACCTTTTTAAAACAGAGCTATGGGGTCAACATGTTCATCTGAATATTCATAATTTCTTTTCCAAATATCTTACACCAAGGAACTTTTAATATGTGGGAGCACATGTGGGCAATGCCCTTGGCATTAAACTTACCGAACTGTTTTGCATTAAAAATGATCAATCCAGACAGTGATTTATCCTTTTGAATTGCCTGGGGGAAATGGACCATGCCCTCCCCTTTAAAAAAGTCCAGACTAAATAGTATCATATAATGTGCAGGCTAGTTAGTAGGCTCTAAAATGCTGATGTTAAGTATTATGTTAAAATATTTAAATATTTACAGAAACTGAAATCTGTAAAAGTGAAGGTGGAGAGGCTCAGAGAAATTACATACTTATGACAGACATAAAATTGGGAAGAAACTGAAAATTGAAAAGGGGAGAATGTAATAGAATAACTAGAGGAAGCAAGGCTGGCTGAGTAGAATATAAACAGGAACTTTCCATGCAGCTTTTTATTTCCACAACTGAAGCCTCTCTAGAGCTCAATCTCTTGTGCACACCAGTCTCTTTCCCCCAAAATGCTTGGCAAGCAGTTATTAGAGCTCCCAGGCCTTTCACTTAACCTGAAATTCTTTTATCTTTGTATACTTATCTGGTAGAAGCTCTCTTGATCTCTTTGGAAAGCTGTTTTTAAAAAACAGCAGACAGCTTCTTTTTCAGTGTAGATTATACAGCCCATAAAAGAGCTAAAACTAAAATTGAAAACATCCAGATAGGAACTGTTCACTTACATGGGCAGCGAGACACAGGGATGCAGCAGTCAACCAGAAAGGGAATCGGGGCATGTAAGAGAGGCAGATTCAGGGGCTGCATATCTCAAAGGAAGCCCACCTGGACGCCTCTCTGGTCTCTGTCACCTGCCTTTCAGATGCCACCAGCCTCCTCCTAGCAGTCACGATCCCTCTGAGCCAAGATCCTCTCCCCCCCTCCAGACCCCGGGAGGCGGATCCTCCCCAGCAGCCACGGGGGAACGTGGGAATGGCGGTGCAGGAAAACACCAGGTAACCTGGGAGCCGGGCTGCATCAAATGTTGGGCTGCGAGGGAGGAGGTGGGGCTCGGAGGGAGGATTTTAAGGGGATCGGAGAGCCGTTCGCAGAAGCAGCAACCGAGGAGGAGGAGCGGCGGCGCAGCGGTTCCCACGGAACAGAAAACCTTGCAAGGAAAAGCGGAGATTCCCGCAAGGAATCTCTCCTCCCTTCCCGCACCTGGGAATTCTCCCTTCGTCCTCCCCCTCCCGGTCCCCGCTCTCCTCCCGGTCCCCCCTCCTGGTTCCCCCTCTCGCAGCCTCCTTGCCCACCTTGACCGCCCTTTCCCACGAGGGGATCCCCGCAGCCCCGACTTAAGAGACGTCGGGAGACCAGAATGGGGAGCAGGAAGGACCGGAAACTGGGCCCCCGGCCCCTATTCCCCCCCCCTTTCCTGCCTCCTGTCTAGGCGCAAAAGAAAAGCTCTCTCCGTTTAACCCCTTCGCTGAATCGCTGCGGGGAGAAGGCGACTGGAGCGCCGGCGAGCAACGCCAAAGTCCTCCAGCCGGCGACCGCAAAAAACTGCTGAATAAAATATCTAACCTTATATATACGTTATTTATTTATTTATTTATTTATTTGTCAATTGCTTACAAGATAATAGGTATAACTAAAAACATAGTTATGAATACATGGATACATATAAGAAAAATTAAAAAAAATATAAAAGAAACAATAGGACAGGGACGGTAGGCACGTTGGTGCGCCCCCTACGACCTCTTAGGAAAGGGGTGAGGTCAATAGTAGACAGTCTAAGGTTGAAGTTTTTGGGGTTTGGGGAAGAAACCACAGAGTCAGGTAGAGTATTCCAGACATTGAACACTCTGTTGCTGAAGTCGTATTTCCTGCAATCAAGTTTGGTGTGATTAACCTTGAATTTGTATCTATTGTTTGCTCTTGTGTTGTTATGGTTGAAGCTGAAGTATTCATTGACAGATAGGACATTGCAATGTATGATTTTATATACTAAGATCGGACCAAAGGCAGCGTAGTTCTAGGTTTTCTAGGTCTAGAATTTTGAGTCTGGTGGCATAAGGTATTCTGCAACGAGTAGGAGTGGAGTACTCTTCTTGTGAAATATTTCTGGACTTTCTCAACTGTATTAATATCAGATAAATAATGTGGGTTCCAGACTGATGAGCTGTATTCGAGTATTGGTCTAGGAAATGTTTTGTATGCTCTAGTTATTAGTGCAATATTACCACAGAAAAAGCTACGTAAGATTAGGTTAACAACTCTTAACGCCTTTTTGGCTATGTAGTTACAGTGGGTTCTAGCACTTAGGTCATTTGAGATGAGTACTCCAAGATCCTTGACAGAGTTTGGATCCTCAACAAGGTCTTGACTATTCAGCTTGTATTTTATTTTCTGATTTTTTTTTTTGCCAATATGTAGGACAGAGCATTTATTTGTTGAGATTTGAAGTTGCCATTTGTTTGACCATTCTGATATATAGTCAAGGTCATTTTGAAGGGTAGTAGTATTGTCTGTGGTGTTGAATAGCTTTACATCCTCAGCGAAGAGAACGCAGTTGCTCTTGATATGATCACAGAGGTCATTTATGTAGAGTATGAAAAGAGTTGGTCCTAGAATACTGCCTTGGGGGACACCACTGTTGACAGGTACAGAATTTGATAGGACGCTCCCAATTTTGACCATTCGTTGTCTGATTGACAGGAATGCTTCTATCCAGTTATGTAGGTGTCCAGAGATAAGGTAAGATTTTAATTTTAGGAGTAGTTTGTCATGTACCACTGAATCAAAGGCTTTTCAGAAGTCTATGTAGATTGCGTCTATTGTTTTGCTCTGATCAAGTTGTGTAGTCCATATATTTTTGCAGTGTAAGAGTTGCAGATTACATGATAGTTTTTTCCTAAAACCAAATTGTTTATTAGAGAGTAGGTTGTTTGTTTCTAAGTGGAAAATGATGGATTGGTTAATAATTGATTCCATGACTTTACAGGTGATGCAGCATAAAGAGATTGGTCTGTAATTTTCAACTAGGTTGGGATCTCTCTTTTTGAAGATGGGGATGACCATGGCTTGTGACCATAGTTTTGGCAAGAAGCTGGTCCTGAAAGATTTTTCAAAGATTATGCTTAGAGGTTCGGCTATGGCAGTGGATAGCTTTTTTAAGAAGTAGGCACATATTCCATCCGGTCCAATAGATAGAGATGGTTTTAGATTGCGTAGTGCTTTTTCAACATTGTCTTCTGTAAAATCGATATGTATTAAATCATTGTAGTTATCTGTGGTTCAACTAGGAAATACCGGGCATGATCCATTGCTGTTTACAAATACTAAGCCAAAGAATGTGTTAAAGAGATTGGCTTTAATAGTGTCATTGTTGCAGTCTTTACCATTAGGTTCTTTCAGGGGTGGGATGGACCTTGAGTCTTTTAGTTTGTTGTTTACAAAATTATAGAAAGCGCGGGTGGAATTGGTGCGTAGAAGGTTTTCTTCTTGTTTAATGTGATAAGCATTCAGTTTTTGTCTGGTGGCATAAATTTTTGTATCGGCTTTTGAAGTTGGCAACTTGATCAGATTTGTTTTTCCGCCAAAGTGATTTCTTTTTGGATTGAAGCTTCCTTATTGTTTTGGGTAATTTGTTTTTTCTGGTTTTGGGAGTTGTTAATGGTACATATAATTTGATGAGTCTTTTGATTTCAAGTAAAATATGTTGTAATGATCTTCTACAGTATTGCATTCAGAGAATAGAAATTGCCAATCAAGGGATGAGAGATCATTGTTTATAAGATCATAGTTGCCTTTTTTGAAGTTATAATTGGGGATTCCGTTGTGATGATTTTTGTATGGATGTATGTTGAGACAAAAGTCAATCATGTTGTTGTCACTGTTGGAAAGGTGTTCTTTAATTTGTATTCCGTAAATTGAATTCAAACTATTGCAGAAGATGAGATCGAGGCAGTTAAGTCTAGTATTGTTGGTTACTAGTTGTTCTAGTCCCAGATTTGTTACTGCATTGTAGAAGGTTGCATGTGTGAGTTCAGTTGTACATTCGTTAAGGATCCAGTTAATATGAGGTAGATTGAAGTCACCAAGAACGATAAAAGTGTGTGGGTGGGATGCTGCCCATGTTAGTAGTGTATTTAGCTTAGTTGCATGTTCGATACCGTAATCAGGGGCTCTGTAACATAGTAAGAACCGAAATGTGATATTTAAGGACAGTTCACAGACTATGGTCTCAGGAATAGCAAGCTCTTGGGTAACTTGGATGTTTTTTAGATGCAGGGACTTTTTATAGAAGATAGCAACATCACCTCCTCTACGGATTTCACGATCATCAATCAATATCAAGATGTCAAGAGGAATCTGGTAGCATCTTTTCTGACTAACAATTAAATTAAAATGCATAACTCTTTATGCGCAAAAGTGATATTCCTTTTTTTAATTATTATTATAAAAATACTTTATTAAACAAATTTATACAAATACAGTAAATTTAAACTATCTGCTTATCACAACTTAAACAAAACAGTATTCACTCAATCTGACATCTCTCAAATTGTGTAATAGTACAAAGTTTCATCCAATTATATATTACAAATCTAATTACATATAGTATTACTAGCTTCCGTCATAACGTTTTATTTGACTTTATTAATTTCATGTCTATCTTCTTCCCAATTGTACCAACAATTCCAAATCTCATAATATTCTGATTCCTCTTTCTTCTTAAGTTCCAATGATAGCCTGTCTATTTCTTCACATTCCAAAACTTTTTTTATGATCATGAAGCGGGGGTTGGGGAGAGTATTTTCACATTTCCAATTTTGGGCGAGCCTTGCCACTGTTAATATGTGAAGTATGATATATAATATTTTTTTTACTAATTTTTTGTTTTAGAATTTCCAATAGAAATATTTCTGGTTTCCATTCAAATTTAATTTTAGTGATTTCTTCAAACCAATTACTAATTTTCCTCCAATATTTTTTTGCTTTTGGACAGGACCACCACATATGATAGTAGGTGCCCTGCTCATATCCACATTTACAACAGTTTATGTGCAAAAGTAATATTCCATGCTACCCGATTTTGGCTCCCATAAATTCACATGACTCTCCTCCTGAAAATATGGAGAATCCCTTGTTCTGAGTAGGAGGATCCACTTCCTGCTTTCCTTTTCCTGTTTTAAAGGTTTTCATCTCTAAAATGAAGCTACCCTCCCAAAACAACTTGATCCCACCCTTTATACCAACAGAGTTACATGTTCTCCAAGGATAAAATGAAATTAGACACAGGAGCCATCAGGCACAGAGGTGGTATTCATCAGGTTCTGACCAGTTCTGGAGATTGGTAGAGGAAATTTTGAGTAGTTCAGAGAACCAGCAAACACCACCTATGACTGGAGATTTTACAGTATCCTTCCCCTGCCACGCCCACCAAGCCATGCCCATAGAACCAGTAGTAAAAAAATTTGAATCCCACCTCTGATCAGGCACCACAACAACGCTCTACATCACACAATGCCAGCCTAACTGAGGGAGTTTCGTGCAACCTCCTTTCCAAGCTGCTATCAGCATTGGCAGTAATTTCCAGATATTTCAAATGGAGGGGGATCCTAAAATTCAAGGGGAGGCCCCAAGGTACATTGTTTCCCTCTTGTTTGACTGGCAGCAACATATTTAACTCTTTAGTGCTGAGGGAGGTTTTAAGCAACTGTTGCTTATTTTCATCTGTGTACCTGTTGGTACCTCTATTTGGATGCTAATTGCACTGAAGCTCGCTACTGTTTATACTTTTTAAGTGTCACAAAGACAAGTTTTGGGAGAAGCATCCTGCTCTCAGGATTTCTGTGGACAGCTTGCTCATAATTTTGGAGCTCTATTGTTGCAAAATATGTAATAGAATATGTAATATGTAATAGAAAAGTAATAGTATTGTGCAAACATTTTGAGCAATCATTAGATTTGTTGTTTTAGCAAAGTTTTAATGACCATAATTATTTTTCCATCTTTATATTAAGATTCAAACATAAAATACAAGAATATGTATATTAAAACATAAACACAATTTGCAGAACAAAATGACTTCTGCAGGCAAAAGTCAGCATTTAGTGTGAACTAACTTGGCTCTAAGCACATCTGGAACATTTTTGGGGTTTTTTGGAGGTTTTCCTTGGACATCTTCTGATATACTGTATTATACCAGGCTTCTTTTAGCACAACCCAGAACTGTTCTTTAGATTTAGGTTGTCTTATTTCCTTCTCTATTCATCCATAATAGTCAGATCTGAACTCTGTCGAAGCCAGTCCATCACTGTGTTTTATCAGCTCTTTTTCTCAATAAATATCATTTCACCGCAGAAGCAGTGTGCTTGGGACCGTTATCATGCTGAAAAATAAAAATAAACAAATTCCTATCAAGCACTTTCTAGAAGAAATGGCATGATGAATTAAAACCTTTCTGTACTTTCCAGCGTTCATGATCCTATCCATATTGGCAACACCACTGGCAGAAATGTAGCTCCAAACCAGGACAGACACTGCACCATGTTTCTCTGAAGGCCACAAACACTCATTTGTCCATCTCTCTCCAACTCTTCTCACATATTGTTGACAATTGGATTCAAAAATTTCAATCTTGGATTCATCATTCCATAACATTCTTTTTTACCGATCCTTAGTCCAATTTTTGTGAGGTTTAGCATATTTTAGCCTTTTCATCCCATTCCCCTTCTGCAAAAGTGCTACCCATCCACAAAGATCATTCCTGATTTAAGCTCCTTCAGACTGGAGTAAGGTCAACTTGGCATCCCGATTAAGCTGCCTTAGTGGATTTCCACATTAGAATTTGAACATTTCCAGTGAACGGCTTGCCTCCAGAAGTTGTGGGGGCTTTATCAATGAAGGTTTTTAAGAAGAGATTGGACGATCATTGATCTGGTACAGAGTCTCCCATTGGAAAGTCAGTCCCTTCCAACTCTTAGTCTGTAAGAACTTCATGAACTTTTAAGGCTCATCATGTAGCTAATTTTGACAAGGAAAGTGGTAGATTTCACTATTTTACTTGGCTCAGTTGCAAAGGTAGGTTGTTAAGAGTCAAAAAATGGTAGCATGTAACCAGTGAAAACATCTTGCAAATGCCTTAGGTAGAGACAGGACAAGCCTGCTTTTCGTCTTCCTATCACAAGATGGCAATCAAATAAGCAGCATCCATGACTAGAAAGCCAACAATATAATAGCGGCATCTGTGGTGGAGCTAAAAGGAGTTAAAACATCAAGTACTGCATTGCTAGAAAAGGGGTGGGGGGGGAGAAGCAGAAAGGAACTTCTGGCTCACTCATGGGAGGAATGTGGTGTGCAGAGTAGCTCTTGTTCACTTCCAACAGAAGAGCAGCAACTGGAAGGTGAGTTAAGGACAAGTCGGAGGAGTGAAAAGAGCATTTAATGACAATGACAATAAAAAAATGGCATATTTTCTGCCCTTATTTGGAGCCAAGGATGTCCATGAGTAAAACTAATGCTTCAAACCTTGCTAAGGCTTTAAGTATCATTTCAACAGTTAAAGCCCCACATCTCTAAATTAGCTCAGATGTTTTGACTATAATCATTTTATGACATTTTTCAGGCTGAAACACATGAATTTTTTCCGTATATATATTTGTGTTTCTCTCTGTATGCATATATCTACAATAGTACAATCTATCTTTTTATTTTATAAAAAGAAAACCAAAATAGAGAAACCATATGTGAAAAAATACAGTAACATTTTATGATTAAATATCTTGTAAAGCCGCCTTTAGCAACAATAACTTGAAGTAATTGTTTTCTGTATGACTTTATCAGTCCCTAACATCATTGTGGAGGCCCACTCTTTACAACATTGCTTCAATTCATTGAGGCATTTATTTTTTGCACATCTCTCCTGAGATCCTGCCCCAGCATTTCAATCAGGTTGAGGTCTGGACTTTCACTGGGCCATTGCAACACCTTGATTCTTTTCTTTTTCAGTAATTCTGTTGTAGATTTACTGGTGTGCTTTGGGATCATTGTCCTATTGCATAACCTGATGTCAGCCAAGCTTTAGCTGTTGGAGAGATGGCCTCACATTTGACTCTAGAATACTTTGGAATAAAGAAGAGTTCGTGGTCGACTCAATTATTGCAAAGTGTTCAAGTCTTGTGGCTGCAAAATAAGCCCAAATCATCATCCCTCATTCACCATGCTTGACGGTATGTATGAGGTTTTTATCAAACGTAGCACTGTGTATTATGGCCACACAATCTCCACTTTGGTCTTGTCTGTCCAAAGGACAGTGTTCCAGAAGAATTGTGATTTATTCAGATGCAACTTTGTAAATCTTAGTTGTGCTGCCATGTTTTTTTTTTAGAGAGGAGACTTTCTCCTGGCAACCCTTCCAAAATAAACTTGCCTCTTTAGTCTTTTTCTGATTGTATCTGTCATGAACTTTAAAATTTAACATGCTAACTGAGGCCTGTAGAGTCTGAGATGTAACACTTCGTTTTTTTGCTATTTCTCTGAGCACTGCATAGTCTGACCCTGGGGTGAATTTGCTGGGATGTCCACTCCTGGGAACATTGTCTTGAATGTTTTCTACTTCTAAATAATCTTCCTCGCTCTAGGATTAATTTTAAATTATTTGAAAATGGCCTTGTAAACCTTCCCATTCAATGGGCAGCAACAACACCACAATGCTGGAGACTAGCAAACTCCTTCAACTTTGGCTTTTATAGAGGTATTTGCTGATGATAAATTGATCAAGGGCACTCAAAGAGTGTGCACTTTCTTTTTTGCATGACTGTATTTGCCAACAAGCCATTTTATGCTTGAATGGATATTTCAGCTTGGATCTCAGTACTGTTCCATGTGTCAAATGAATCATAATTAATGTAAGAGATTATTCTAGCATTGTGGCATGTTTGCTTTTTTGTTGTAATGTATAGTCCCCCCTTTTTTAATAAAGCAATTTATACATTGGTTTTTAAACCAATTAATAAACAATGAAAGTTATACTTTTGCTTGAATCTTACAGACAAACATGATGCCAATAAGAGAACTCTAGACAACTGAGAATAACAAGCAACATTGAAAAGGAAAACAAGTTGAGGCAGAAATAAATCTATTTTCCATTTCCTTTAGAAAACCACACAATTCTTCTTCTCCAGCAGCTGAGAGACAAAGGAAAGAAAATCAGTAAAAAATTTCAACCTGGAAAAAGTAGAATATGTGGAAGTCAAAGATACATTACATGCAAAAGTCAAGGGAGATTGTTTTTCCATTCAGAAAAAAGGGAAATATCTGGAAGTCACTGGGGAGGAAAAAGTCAATTGGAAAGCCATGTAGGGCTGAGAGTAATACAAGTCTCACCCTGTGAGGAGGAAAAGGGCTTGAATCAAAGCATCACTAAACAAGGGATCACATTTTTTTTTACCTCCTCAAGAATATCAGTGGTGGAAAAGCTTCATAGATGCTCCTATTGTGGGAAAAGCACAGATTGTAAATCACAGCTTCTTGTAAATCACGAGATGATCCACACTGGAGAAAAGCCATATAAATGCTCTGAATTTGACCAAAACTATGGTCAAAACAGCTCCCTTGTGGTTCATGGAAGGATCCACACAGGAAAGGGTTCCCAATGTGGTTATTGCTTTGGTGAGCAGGGCAATCTGGTGATACATCGGAGGGATGGGAGAGAAAATCTTTGAATATCCAGATTGTGAGAAAAGTTTCATTAGAAAATCTCACCTCGTGAGACACCAAAGGACTCACACAGGAGAGAAACCCTTTGAATGTCCTGATTGTGGGAAAAGTTTCAGTCAGAATATCCACCTGGTGATACACCAAAGGAGTCACAGAGGAGAGAAGCCCTTTGAGTGTCCCAATTGTGGGGGAAAATTCAGACAGAATTCCAGTCTGGTGAAACATCAGAGGACTCACACAGGAGAGAAACTCTTTGAATGTCCTGATTGTGGGGAAAGGTTTCAGTCAAAAGTCCAACTTGGTGGTACACCAGAGGACTCACACAGGAAAGAAACCTTTTGAATGTCCTGATTGTGGGAAAAAATTCAGTCAGAATTCCAAACTGGTGAAACACCAGAGGATTCACACAAGAGAGAAACCATATCAATGTCCAGACTGTGGAAAAAAATTCAGTCGAAATTCTGATCTACTGATACACCAGAGGACTTATACAGGAGTGAAGTCATACGAGTGTCCAGAGTGTGGGAAAAGTTTCACTTACTGTTCTGATCTAGTGAAACACCAGAGGACTCACACAGGAGAGAAACCATATGAATGTCCACAGTATGGATAAAGTTTCAGTCAGAATTCCAGCTTGGTGAGCTATCAGATGACTCATACAGGAAAGAAATCGCATGAATGTCCAGATTGTGGGAAAAGTTTCAGTCAGAATTCCAACCTGGTGATACACCAGAGGACTCACACAGGAGAGAAATCCTTTGAATGTCTGGATTGTGAAAAGTTTTTGTCACTGTTTTGACCTGGTGAGGCACCAGAGAGAAACCATAAATAAGTATAGACTTATAAGTAATATAGGTTTACACACAGGAGAGAAGGTCAAGGAAATCCACATTAAGTAAAGGTTGATGAGTTTAGAGAAGGCTTAAATTTCATTTTTGATTTGTCATTGGAAGTGTAGCTGAGAAATTAACTATTTAAGTTCCAGCCTGATTCATTTTACTGAAAGATATTTCAAAAGTAGACTTGTGATTGGAGAGAAAAAATGGAAAATATTAATTTAATAATGGTGTACTATCTTTTTTTTGTTATCAAACCTTTCCCTCTCCACAGAATCCCTCCAAGCTTTGCCCTCTTCCACAGGATCCCTACAGCCATTTCCCTCCTCCTCAGGGTCTCCACAGGCCTTCCCTTCCCCATGGGGTCTCCACAAGCCTTTTCCCCACCCAGAGGGTCCCCAAAGGCCTTTTCCTCCCTGCAGGCCTGACTCCCACCCCACCAGGCCTCACAGCCTCCTCCTCCATACCATTTGAAGATCTCTGAACCTCAAGCTGGTGAAGAAGGCCAGGACACGTATCCCAGGGCCACATGACGGTATCCTGGAAGCAGCCATTATTTTCAGTATGCTCAGGATTCATCTCTGGGCCATGAGGTGGACTTGTGGAAGCGGCTGCCATTTTGTCACAGCTGCCTCAGGGCCAAAATGGCAGCTGCTTCTGAATCATTGTCACATGGGAGAGGGAAAAAAACTGCTCTGTTTTGCTACCTTAACACTGTGCAAACTGCATTAAGGGATTATGGGTGCACTGAAAATGATGGTTGCCTCCAGGAGGTCTCCGAAAAAGTAAGTATTTGGTGGGTGAGGGGCATGTAGGAAATAGACCCGATGAAAAAAGTAATGTAAAATTTCCCATGTGAAGGCTGTTCTACCTTGCAGATCAAACTGATAGAAACGAGCTGTAGGAATAGGGAAAAAGGGATTATGGCTTTGATCACAGAGAAAAGGGATTATGGCTTTGATCACAGGATCTCCAGGTTTATTAGCAACTCCTATGTTCTCATTTTACTATCAATAGCTTTTGGCAAGGACAAAATTGGGTAGCTTCAGTGTTGCTATGAATGTTAGGGGAAGGCAAGGCACTCAGAATGATCTCAAACTGCCAGATGTGCAGTGAATAAGTTTAATAATAAAATTGTAACACAAAGCCCTTTTCTCAATTCTTGCTCAGTGGTGAGGCCTCTACACATACGTTGGGTTTCTAACATTCTACAATTGTTAATCTACCTGTAATCTGTCTCTTTTGCATTCTGCATCTCTATATAACCATTTTGCCTCCTTCAGCTTCACTTCCCTCCTCATTATAAATTTAAATTTTCAGTTTCAATAGTATCTCAATCCAGCTACTCTGTGCCTCTGATGATGTGAGCTGCAATTAGGCTTCTGCCTCTTAATTTGTTGCATTGCTATTTACCTCAGGTCCTAAATTATATGAAAGAATGACATTTCTTTATGCAGAGTTAAAAAATTAACAGATTTAATAGATAATCAGAGTTGGAAGGGAGCTTGTAGGTCATCTAGTCCAACCTCCTGCCCAAGCGGAGACCCTACACCATTTCTGACAAATGGCAGTCCAATCTCTTCTTGAAAGTCTCAAGTGATGGTGCTCCCATAACTTCCGAGAGCAAGGTGTTCCATTGGTTAATTGTTCTCACTGTCAGAAAGGTTCTCCTTATTTCCAGGTTAAATCTCTCCTTGTTCAGTTTCCATCCATTATTCCTTGTCTGGCCTACAGGCGCTTTAGAAAATAGTTTGACCCCTTTCTCCCAGTTTAGAATGGCTAAACTGGATTTGTTTTGATTGGCATTCTTCTCAGATTCAGGAATGGTCTTCTCCAGCATTGCCAGTCTGAGAGATTAAAATTAGGACATTTCAAACTGGACAACTAAGCTATGGTTTCCCTTGTAACTCTAAAGCAGCCATTGGTTGTGCCAGTAGGTTTGTAGCTTTTGAAAATCAAAATTACAGAGAATCTGTCTGACTTCCCTGATTATTCTCCCAGTTCTGAGCTGGATCCAACAGACATTATGAAAGTTGAAGTCCTCTTGAATGGAAACAGCCAATAGATGAAATGGCCACTATCACCATTCTTACTTGATGAAATCTGCATTAAAATGGCAGTGCAGGATGCCTCTTTAAAAAAAGATGAATTTGGTGTACAATCAGCCTTGTGCTTTGGTGGAATATTCTATTTTTTCTTTTTGTTTTTTTATAACAAAATTTTGAAACATTTCTTCTACCATATATAGACAAGCAGCCCTTCTTTTTTAGCCCCCATTTTCTAGACCCTGCTGCATATTGTTCTCTCTTTGTGACCTAATGGAGACTTCCGTGCAGGCAGATTTACATGGCATTTAGCAGATATCAAATTTCCTCCTTCAGGAGTGAATTGGTGCTGTGGGTGCTCTTGGATGCAGCCCTGGCCAGCAGGAATGAAGCTGGCTCCCTTGGAGTGTCTGGACTAATGGTGCTGCCGTGTCCTAAATCCTTGGGAGCTATAGGAAATCAGTCATAACGTTTTGGGATTGTGGGAAAACCCTCTCCTCCCCCCCCCGCCCCCCCGGAAGAATGAAATATTTTAGGTAACATTAAGGGTCAGAATATTATATTTCCCCAAAGGAGAAATGGAGAAACATGCTTTTAAAGAAAGAAAGCAGACTTGGTCTTTCTTAATAGCCACCAGCAGATATTTTGTGTTCATTAAGAAAGATTGGGCCAGCCTATTCACAAATAAAAGACCTTCAACTCCAGCAATGGGATTAAAATTTACATTCTCCACCACCCAAATTCTAAGAACAGGAGTGTCTAGAGATTCTCAATCATCCAGGTCATGATTGTCCCAAAGATGCTTTTTCAGGAGGCAACTGGACATTCTTGTTTGTTTGTTTTCTTTTGAAGATGTTTCCCTTCTCATCCAAGAAGCTTCTTCAGCTCTGATAGGATTTCATTCCCCACTATCCTGTCAGAGCTGAAGAAGCTTCTTGGATGAGAAGGGAAACATTTTCAAAAGAAACAAAACAAAACAAGGAAGTACAGTTGCCGTCCTGAAAAAGCACCTTTGGGACATCTAAGAACAGAACATGACCTTTTAGGACATAATAGGATTAACCCACTACCATTAGAATAGCAAAAGACACAGAGCTCACTACATTGCACAACCCCAGCATCATCACTTAAATCTATAAAGATCCAATCAGTAATTCAACTAGTTGGCTAGCAGCCCTGGAACCACAGGCTCAGAGGTGGTATTCAGCAGGTTCTGATCAGTTCTGGAGAACTGGTAGCAGAAATTTTGAGTAGTTCGGAATACCAACTCTGACTGGCCCTGCCCCCATCTCTGCTCCCGAGTCCCAACTGATCGGCTGGATCTTCTTTTGTTGCCCTGCACAGGAGAATGGAGCTGGAAAAGTGGGGTGGAAATGGAGGTTTTGCAGTATCCTTCACCTGGAGTGGGGTGGGAATAGAGATTTTACAATATCCTTCCCCTGCCACACCCACCAAGCCATGCCACACCACACCCACCAAGCCACGCCCATAGAACCGGTAGTACTCAAGGTGGAAATCTAATTCGTATGGAAATTCGGAAGGTTGCTCAGAGCAATTCTTTAGGTTCTGCAAGAATGAAGATAAAAAAATACTACAGGTGATCCTTCACATACAACCACAATTGAGCTGGGCTTACCTAGGAAGAAAAAAAAAGTGTGTGTGTGTGTCATCCTATTCTTCAAAGCTCCTGAAAGCAGGACAAGAAATAACAGAGGGAGACTTATTAGAAAGGGACCCAACCTAGAATTAAAGAGAAACTTCCTGTCAGTAAGAACAATTAATCAGTGGAATGCCTTGCCCCCTGAAGTTCAGCAGAGGTTTTTAAGAGGAAACTGGACAGCCATTGATCCGGAATAGTATAGGGTCCCCTGCTTGGAGAATTGGTCCCTTCCTCCAACTCTTATTCTGTAATTCTGTAACCACTTCATGACGATTTAGGGCTCAGCATATAGCTAATTTTCACAAGTTAAGTAGTGTCACGTTTCTCTATTTCACTTGGATCGGTTGCAAAGATCGGTTGCTAGGAGCTGAAAATGACTCAATGGCATGTAACCAGTGAAAATGTCTCGCAAAACGCCTTAATAGGTAGAGACAGGACAAGCCTGTTTTACCGCCTTCTATCGGGAGATGGCGGTCAGATGGGCAACATCGATGCCTAGGAAGCTGTCAAGAGTAGAGTAGAGTAGAGGCATCAGGGGCTGAGCTTTAAGGAGTTAAAACATCAAGTACTGCATTGCTAGAAAGGAGGGGAGGGGAGAAGCACAGGATCTACCGGATCACTCATGGGAGGAAGGTGATGTGCCGAGTAGCTTTTGTGCTCTTCCCAGGATCGAAGCAGCAGCTGGAGGGTGAGTTGAGGACAGGTTGGAGGAGAGGCTGTGAGCAAGAAAGGCTGTTTTGTTTCCTCCCCAGTGTGAAAGCGGAGAAGCCACTACCATATAGAATAGAATATAGAAAAGCGCAATTGGGTGTGACCTTGGAGGTCATCCGGTCCAACAGCCTGCTCAAGCATGAGAACTTACACCATTTCAGACAAGTGGCTGTCCAGTATCTTCTTCAAAGCCTCTAGTGGTGGAGCACCCACAACCTGGGAAGGCAAGCTGTTCTACTGTTCAATTATTATCAGGAAATTTCTTCTGGTTTCTAGGATGCTTCTCTCTTTTCATTGGTTTATCCATTACTTCTTGTCTTGCCGTCTGGTACTTTGAAGAATAAGTTAACCCTCTCTTCTTTGTGGTAGCACCTCAAATATTGGAACAGTGCTTATCATGTCACCCCTAATCCTTCTTTTCACCAGACTAGATATACCCAATTCCTACAACTGTTCTTCATATGTTTTAGTTTCAAGCCCCCAGTCGTGGTTGTTGCTCTTTCATTTCTACTGTCAATAAGTTTTCAGTCCAGTATAGTTGACCCTCTAATTACCTCTTCTACCTTTTGCACAACAAAGTTGTCAGGTTTGTGAGGAACCTTGAAGAAGAAGCTGGACAGCCAATTATCCAGAACGGTATGGGCTGTACTGACTGAGCAGGGGATTGGACTAGAACAGTGATTCTCAACCTGTGGGTTGCAACCCCTTTGGGAGTCAAATGACCCTTTCACAGGGATCGCCTAAGACTATCGGAAAACACATATTCTTGATGGTCTTAGGAACCGAGCCATAATTTTATGGTTGGGGGTCACCACAACATGAGGAATTGTATCAAAGGGCCGCGGCATTAGGAAGGTTGAGAACCACTGGACTAGAAGATCTCCAAGATCTCTTCCAACTTTGTTGTTCTGTTATGGAGCTGCTGGGGTTGTTTGTTTGTTTTGGCAATAATATTGGATTGATCTGCCACTGTCTTTTCTGGAATGTTTGCTTTTTTTATTTCCAAGTCTAGCCAACAAGCTTGGTGTTTCCTATTGGCACCCCATCCATGTATTAACCGGGTTCAACTTTGTTTAAGCCAGCACTTTAAAAAAATATATTATTAAGACCCTTTGGGATGGTCAGTTGTATAGGTAGTCCTCACTTACCACTTCTTCCCTAGGCCCTCAAAGTTATTATGGCACTGTAAAGGCACATACACAGCGGATCCACAAATTTGTGGTCATTGTGGCACTCGTTCAATGACCAGTTGTCAGCACTTCCTGTGGTTATGAAGGTGCAGAAAAAGGACTTGCACCAATTTGGGTTCTGCCAACCGCTGCACATTTGTGATGGTTTTAGCATCCCACACTCAGGATCCCCGTTTGTGACTTTCCCAGACAGCTTTGCACAAGCAAAATCAGTGGAGATGCCAGCAGGAAATTGCAAACCACTGTTATGTGAAATTGCCTTGAACAGCCAAAAATGACTTGCTTAACAACTGCAGGGGAACAGGTGTAAATTGGCACTCTCATGTGACATCATGCTTCATGATCGTGCTGATTAATGACACAGATGCCAGTCCCAAATGCAGTCAGTAAGTGAGGATTACTTGAATTAGGATGTCACCAGAGTGGTTGTGGACCGTATTTTCTGCCCTTATTTGGAACTGAGGATTTCCATGGCAAAACTGGTGCTTCAAATCTTGCAGAGCATCATTTCATCAGTTAAAGCTCCCACATCTCTAAAATTAGCACAGAAGATTTGACTGTAACCAGTTTGGGATACCTTTCAGGCTGAAAACACATGGATTTTCCACATATATGCATATTTGTAGGTGTGTGTATTTGTACTTCGCTCTGTATACATATATCTACTATTGTATAATCTATCCCTAGCACTTCTAGTTATATTTCATATTAACCCTTTAGAGTGCTAAGAATTTGTTTTTACACAAATATTTTATTAATTCATCAAAATGTAGATACAGAAGTGTAAAGAAAAAAATGAAATATTGGAAAAACGGGAGGAAAAGGGGAAGAGAGAAAAGTGTAGGGGAAAGGGGAAAGGAAAATGAAGAACATTGATTTCTGACTCCTTTTGGTGCAGTAGAATAATATGAAACTCAAATTCTTACTTGTATAAGATAATAAATACTAGCACTTCTACAACAACAAACCTATCTAATCAACAAAACCCAAAATTAAACTTTCATTTTTTTTTCTATCTGAAGAACAAAGTCCAAAAGCAGTTTCCATGTGCAAACAAAATTAATGCTGTTCTTTTCTTTAATCAAGGCAGTCAATTTATCCATCTCTGCTAACTCCATCATGTTTGGCAGCCATTCATCCACTGGGAGAATGAAAACACCCTTCCTATTTTTGTGCAGGTAGCATTCTTGATGGCATCAACATATATAATATCAAAGTTTCATTTCAAATTCTTTATCCATTAAACCTAAAATAAAACTTTCTGGTTTTATCTTTATATTCCCTTTAAGAAGCTTTGGTATTAAGATGTGAATCCTACTACAATATTTCTTGGTCACATGTCCACCATAAATGATAAAATCTCTTATTTACATTTCCAACATTTGAGGTGCCTTTACATATCTTGATAATTTTTCGATGTTAGATACCAACCGTCATCACAAAACCATTTGGTATAGAGCTTCCTGCCTCCAAGATCCCTTCCAACTCTGTTATTCTGTTCTATTCTTCCATTGTTCAAGCATTATATTGCATCCAAAGTTCTTTGCCCACTGAGTCATACAATGCTTTACATATTCATTCTGCAAGTTCAATAACAGTTTATAAATCTTAGCAACAATATGTTCAATACTACCATACAGTAGCATTTCCAATTCATTTTTCACAAAATCGTATCCGTAGCTCTTTTTGTCTAGTTCAAATCTTTCTTTTGATTGTAAATATATAAAACAATGACAAACATCCTTCTGATTCCAACTCCTATTTAGATTTAAGGATGTCATGTTAATTGAAAAAATATTATTTGACCATAAGCCTGCCAGTCTGGCCTTGCTACCATTTCTTTTCTTTAAAAATGTTCCTGAGCAGACAGCCAAAGAGGCATCGTTATACAGAACTTTATATTTCTTCCAAACTCTTAAGATGGTATATCTAACAAAGTGATTATTAAAATCAACAATTGCTTTAACCTTATCATACTATAAATAGCTGTGCCATCAAAATCTGTATTCATGGCTGTCAAGCTCAAGTAATTTCTTATTTTGAAGAGTCACTCTTTTTTCCAGAAAACAACAAGCATGAAAGAAATTTCAAATCTGATAAATCCAAACCTCTTTTCTTAGCATCTTGTAATAATTTATATTTAATTCTTGGTTTTTTCCTTTACCATAAAAACTTAGAGATGTCCATCTGCCATAGTTTAAATTGAGTTTCAGTTATAATATTTGAATATTTGTGAAAGAGAGATAGCATGTTTGGTAAAACATTTGTCTGAATTATCCCAATAATTGCAATATGAAGAATTTGTGATTGACCCAAGTCAAACAAGTGTATTTCATGAATGAATATTTGAACTTGGGTCTCAGTAATCTTCAGGTGTGAGATTCTATTGGTTCGGACTGGTTTGGATGAACCGGATGTTAAATTTGCATCTGATTCGCCCAACCGGTGTTTGAACTGACTGGCTGGCCCCACTCATCCCTCCCTTCTCCTCCCAGGAGTCTTCACGCAGCCCATTTTCGATGCAGGTAAGGGCAGAGTCCATGTGGAGGCTCTGGGAAGGGGGAAAACGGGCCTTCTGGAAGTAGCGGAAGTCCAGAAATGGGCCTGTTTCCTGCTTCCGGGAGGCCTCTAGAGCCTGGAGGAGGCTCCCAGAAGCCCAAGCGAAGCCTCCGTACCCTTGGGAAGGTGAAAAACGGCCCTACTGGAACTACCAGAAGTCACAAAATGGGCCTGTTTCCGGGTTCTAGAGGGCCTCTAGAGCCTGGGGGAGGCCATTTTTGCCCTCCCAGAGGCCCGAGGGAAGCCTCTGGCCCCTTGGGAAGGTGAAAAACGGCCCTCCCGGAAGTTCCGGTAGGCCACGCCTGCCATGGCCACGTCTACCCAGCAACTGGGCAGCGAACCAGTTGCTGGGATTTTTGAATCCCACCCCTTGTAATCTTCAATGTGTCAAATGAATCATAATTAACATTAGAAGCTATTTCAGCATTGTGGCATGTTTGCTTTTTACTTGTAATGTATACTTGTTTTCACATCTTCTCCAATCGTTTGATAAAGAAACTATTTTAAAGTTACACTTCTATTTAAATCTTACAGTGATGAGGATATCAATAAAAGCACTGTGGACCAACTGAGAATAACCAGCAACTTTGAAAATGAAAGCAAATGGAGTCTTCAGAAAAGCACACAATTCTTCTCCTTCCCCAGCTGGTGAGAGACAAAGGAGAGAAAATCAAGAAGATATTTCAAACTGGAAAAAATAGGAGTATGCAGAACTCAACAATAGATTACACGTAAAGGTCAAAGGATATTATTTTTCCATTCAGAAAAATAGGGAAATGTCTAGAAGTGGGTGGGGAGGAAAAAGACAACTGGTTAGTCACAAGGAGTAGACAGTAATACAGACCTTGCCCTGTGAGGAAGAAAACAGTATCAAACCTCCATACAATCAGAGATCACACATATTTTTGACCTCTTTAAGAATATAAGTGTTGGGAAAGCTCTGTAGGTGTGCCTATTGCGGGAAAATCACAGATAGCAAATCACAGATTATGCATGACAGGAGCCACACTGGAGGAAAGCCATACAAATTATCCGAATGTGGGAAAAGTTTTAGTTAGAACAGCTCCCTTGTGGTTCATGGAAGGACCCACACAGGAGAGATGCCCTAAAGGTGCTCCCAATGCACTAAATGCTTTTGCAAGTATGGCAACTTAGTGATACATCAGAGGACTCACATCAGGAGAAATCCCTTTGAATGGTCCGATTGTGGAAAAAGTTTCATTGCAAATTCCAACCTGGTGGTACACCAGAGGATGCACACAGGAAAGAAATCATATAACTGTCCTGATTGTGGGAAAAGTTTCATTGCAAATTCCCACTTGGTAATACACCAGAGGACTCACACAGGAGAGAAACCCTTTGAATGTCCTGATTGTGGGAAAGGTTTCAGTCAGAATTCTAGCCTGGTGATTCATCAGAGGACTCACACAGGAGAGAAACCCTTTGAATGTTCTGATTGTGGCAAATGTTTCAGTTGGAATTCCAATTTGGTGAAACACCAGAGGACTCACACAGGAGAAAAACCCTTTGAATGTCCTGATTGTGGGAAAAGTTTCAGTCAGAATTCTGACCTGGTGAACCATCAGAGGATTCACACAGGAGAGAAACCCTTTGAATGTCTTGATTGTGGCAGAAGTTTCAGTCAGAATTCTAATCTGGCAACACACCAAAGGACTCACACAGGAGAAAAACCCTTTGAATGTCCTGATTGTGGCAAACGTTTCAGTCAGAATTCCAACCTGATGACACACCAAAGGACTCACACTGGAGAGAAACCCTTTGAATGTTCTGATTGTGGGAAACATTTCAGTCAGAATTCCAGCCTGGTGATACACCAGAGGAGTCACACCGGAGAGAAACCGTACGAATGTCCGGATTGTGGGAAAGATTTCAGTAGTAGGTCTAGCCTTATAAGTCATGTAGTTTTACATACAGGGGAAAAACCTTTCAGATGTTCAGTTTGTGGACGGTACTTCAGACGAAAATCATCTTTTATTGCACACAAGGTAATCCATATGAGGCAAACGCTGGCAGGTTTAGAGAAGGCTTGAATTTCATTTCTGATTTCCCATTGGAAGTGTAAGTGAAAAACTGACAATTTGAATTGCGTCTTGATTTGTTTTAGTCAGCATCTCTCAGGATTATATTTTTAGTTGGAGAGAAAAAAATGGAAAATATTAGTTTGATAAAGGCTAACTACCTGTTTGTGTTTGTCAACAGAGGTTACTGGATATTTCCTTTTACAAAATTGGTGGAATTTCTCAAAACGGCTTTTGGATGATGTTTTTTGTATATTGATTATTGAAATCCTTATTTGGAGTTTCAACCTTCTATTTTGGTGTCCAGATTTTGATTCTTATAAGTCCCCAGCCAGCATACAAGTAATCCTCGAAATAACTGTATTGAGGCCTAACTATACTGGTTGCATTTAGCAATGGCGACAGTGCTTTGATTAACTAACCCCATCCCCTGCTCTCTGTTATGCAGCTGTTAAATGAATGTGCAAGTCGCTAAAGAGGACACTGGCTACCTCAGAGTTGGGGGGAATTCTTGCAGGGCTAGCTCAAGCCCAGGCTTGCCCCCCCCAGGCATCGCTAGGCCTCCCAACACCCCAAGACACCTATGCTCTGATTCCCAACCCTTGGTTCCTCCTCTCCCAGGCCTTTCCCTCAGGGGTGGGGTTCTACCAGTTCGCACCTATTCGCTAGAACCGGTTGTTAACATTCTAAGCAGTTTGGAGAACCGGTTGTTAGAAGAAATTACTGGCCTAATCCTGTAAGGAAGGCAGGAAGGAAACATTCTGGTGTTGCTTATAGAAACTGCTTCTTATTACATTCTTGGCAGGACTAGTCTTCCTGTCTCAGGAACCTTTCTGGAGTTTTTTTCCCCTCCTTTGCTGGTACTTTGCTTGTGTGGAGTGACCATTCAAAATCAAAAATGGCACTGAAAAAAGTGACTTATGACCATTTTTCACACTTACGACTGTTGCAGCATCTCCACAGTCATGAGAGGCCAGACTAGGAGATGCGTGCCTCGATGTGAGTGATATTGAGTTGGCCATACCCAGCCGATAACATGACCACCAAGCCATATCCACCCAGTCACATGACCACCAAGACATGCCACCAACTAAGACACGCCGACAGAACCGGTTAAAAAATTTGAATCCCACCCCTGCTTTTTCTCCCTTACAGGGTCCTACCAGACTTTTCCTTCCACCCACAGGCCTTCCCCACAGAATACCCTCAGGCTTTTCCCAATCCCATTGGCTCCCTGAGAACCTTAGGCCATTCCGAACAAATGGAGCACCCCAACTTCTGGAGGAAAGCCAGGGGTGTGATTCTACCGGTTTGGACCGGTTCACACGAACCGGATGTTAAAGTTACATCTGGTTCACTGAACCAGTAATTCAACTGACCGGCTGGTCCCACCCACTCCGCCCCTCCCCTCTCAGGAATCTCCACACGGCCCATTTTCAGTGGAGGTAAATGCAGGGTCTGTGCGGAGGTTTGGGGAGGGGGAAAATTGGCATTCCAGAAATCCAGAAATGGGCCTATTTCTGGCTTCTTGAGGGCCTCCAGAGGCCCAGTGGAAGTCTCTGGACCCTTGGGAGGGGGAAAACAACCTCTCCCGAGCTCTGGAGGCCCACTGGAAGCCAGAAACAGGAAATTCCAGTAGACCATGGCCACCATGGCCACACCCACCTAACAACCGGACAGTGAACCAGTTGCCTGGATTTTTAAATCCCACCCCTGAAGCAAACCATTCCACTGATAAATTGGTTCCACTTGCAGAAAATTTCTCCTTAATTCTAGGTTAGAAACCTTTTTGATAAGTCTGTTCTTTTCCTGCTTTGGACTGCTTTGTTGACCCTCTCTTTTTTGTGTCAGCCCCTCAAATATTGAAAGACTGCTATTATGTCACCCCTATTCCTTCTTTCTGTTAGATAGACACTAGAGACATATCCAGTTCCTGCAGCCGTTCATCTTATGTTTTACTCTCCAATTCCCTAACTATCTTTGTTGCTCTTCTCTGCACTCTTTATAGAACCTCAACAGTGATCAAAACTGGATGGAATATTTTAAGTGTAGTCTTACCAGCGCAGTATAATGCAGTATGGACACTTCATGTGACCTTGATACTATCCTATCCCTCTGCTGATGCAGACTAGGACTGCATTGGCTTTTTCTGTAGCTGCAGCTCAGTGGTTGTTTACTAGGAGTCCTGGATCCCTCTCACAGTTACTGTTGTTGAGCCAAGTCAAAAGGAAGGTCCTTTTTAAAACTGGAGTGCTATGGGTGCAAAATGTTGATCTGAATGTTCATACTTTGTTCTCCCAATATCCTATGCCGAGGAACTTGTAATATGTGGGAGCATGTATGGGGAATGCCCTTGACAGTAAACTTACTGAAAAGCTTGGCATTAAAAATGAGCGATCCAGTCGCTTGGCCTCCTTGGTTGCTGCTTTTGCGAATGGCTCTCCAATCCCCTTAAAATTCTTCCTCCAAGCCCCTCTCTTTCCTCTCAGCCTAACATCTTGGTGCAGCCCAAGTGAAGTCTCCTGGTATTTTCCGGAAGGTTGGGCATCAGTGTTCCCATGTTCCCCTGTGGCTGTCGGGGAGGATCAGCCTCCCAGTATATGGAAGGGAAGAAGAGGAGAGGACTCAAGGAAATCTGAGTTCAGAGGAATCGTGGCTGGAGGGGCTCCCTCTGAGGGCTTGAACTGTGTTAAGAGAAGGCCAGTGGCATCTCGGCATCTTGAGGGTGATGGAGACCTGAGAGGCGTTCAGGTGCTTGGTCAATGGGCAATCCTGTCCAGGTGGGCTTGCTTGGAGATGCAGCACCTGAATCTGCCTCTCTTAGCTCCCTTTCTGGTGACTGTTGCATCCCTGTTTCTCTCTGCCCATGTAAGGGAAAAGCCTTGTCTTTGGATGTTTTCAATTTCAATTTTAGTTCTTTTATGGGTTGTATAATGATCTACACTGAAAAAGAAGCTTTCTACTGTGTTTACAAATGTCATTACAAAGAGATCAAGAGACTTCTGTGATATATGTAGAAAGATAAAAGAATTTCAGGTCAAGGGACAGACCTGGGAGCGCCGATAACTGCCTGCAGAGCATTTGGGGGAAGAGAGACTGGTGTGCACAAGAGGCAGGTTGGTTGAACTCCAAAGAGCCTTCAGTTGTTGGAATAAAATATTGCTGTTTACATTCTATCAAGCTAGTCCTGCTTCCTCTAATTATTCCATTATATTCTCCTCTTTCCAACTTTCTCTAGCACTGCTGATATTAGTTAATTTGAATGAATCGTCTGCAAGAAAGCCAGCAAGCTCAGAGAGCACCAAGGACCCCACATTTCAAACTTGAGCAACAAATATTCTCCTTTATTGGTAATTTTCCACTTTTCTCCAAGTTACATGGCTATATAAAGGCCAGCAGTTTCCAGAGAACAGAAAACCTCGCGAGTAAAGATGAGGACTCAGAAGGAGATTGGGGCAGCTGGGGAAAAACATGTCTCTCCTCACCCCAAGAAATCTCCCCTTCCCTTCCCATATCTGGGGATTCTCCCCCCTTATCCTGATTGTGCCCTTCCTCCTACTCCCCTTCTTGCAGCATCCTTGCCCACCTAGCACCCCTTGTGCACCCTTCCCTTCAAAGGAAGCCCTAGCATACAGAAGTGTGATGACCCAGGGCATGGCACAAAGGCAACACAGTCAAATAAGCAGGAAGAGTCTCTTTATTATCTCCAACTTTGTCCCCAATGTCCAGATTACCTTTGGCTGGAGAAAAACTCTCCCAGGAACAGCTTTTAAGTGGAGGAAATTCCATCCGAGAACAAAGTACATATAAACTGTAACTAAAAATCCATACAAACCACACTGCAGTAATTAACTTGACAGGGCAGGAGAAGGAATTGCAGACTTGAAAGTACAGCAAAACACACACAGTTGGGAAGACGCCAGGAACACAGATAAGCCTCCACGATACCAGATAATTCATGATTTGCTCCCAACAACTTGCTGTGCGTAGCTTCCCTTTTTAAACAGTGTTCCCAGCTGCAGCTAATGAAGGGAATCAGAGCCCTTTCCTCCCCTGTAAGCCACGCATCTCATGCAACTTCTCCATTCCTCCCTGAGTGCCCTAGGATGAAGAGGCGATGGGCCTGGGTCTTCCTCCGAATTCCCTCTTCCTTGCTCTTGCTCTACCTCTCTCCTGCTCTGCCTAGCCGGACTGTGCCCTTCCCCAGTTTCTTTCACAGCCAACGGAGCCACATTCCCACTCCCTGTCAGCTGTTCAGTCTCCCCCTCTGAATCAGATTCCGACTGGCATGACAGAAGTGGCTGGAGACCAGGAAGGGGAGCAGAAGAACATGGAAACTGGGCTCCCAGCCCATTCCCCCCCCCACTTTCTGCCTCTCTAGGCACAAAAGGAAAGCTCTCTTTTCATTTAACCCCTTCACTGAAGCTACTGTGGTGAGGAGTCGAGTGGGGCACCGATGAGCAATGCAAAATGCTCCAGCTGGGACCCCACAAAAGACCGTTACTCACTCCCATCACCCCTCTAGGAATAAGGCTTTCATTCTTGGTTTTGTGCATTTCTGTAGAGCTGTAGTGATCTCTTACAAATAGTGCGACTTCACCTCTTTTGTTAGGGCCATTTCTTTTGAGGTTTATATCTGTCCATCAGTACATTCCAGTCCTGAGTTTCATCCTACCAAGTTTCGGAAATTGCAACTATATCATACTCACTCTTATGTATTTAGTTCTTCCAAGTTCACCTCATTTGTTCCCCAAACTTTGAGCATTTGTGTATAGGCACTTGAGTCCTATATGGCTAACCCTGGGTATGCTTCCTGTATCTCCTAATTTATATCTCTGTTTTTCTTCCTTATCACTCACTCTCCTTCATTTTAGAACAGGGGAAGGGAGGCAGGAAATGGATCACCTACTCAGAGTGAGCAATTTTCCATATTTTTGGGGGAGGAGAGGGGTGCAAGTCTATGGGAGCCAAAAATCGGATGGCATCGAACAGCCCTTTGGCAGAGTAAGAGTGAATTATGCATTTAAATACAATTTGTTAGTCCGAAGAGATGCCACTAGACTCCTCTTGACATACCATAATAAGGTGAGATGTTGTATTTGTATTTAGCGAATCCCAACGTCTAATGCCAGGGTGAAGGATGGTGGATGTCGTAGTCCAAACACATCTATAGGTCTTTCTCGCCCATCTTCAGTAGTGATGAATTCCTAATTTGCATTTAGAGGTGAAGATTAGCACATGCAACTATATATATATTTTTAAATCTCGGTCCTTGGTTTTGGTGTTTTGGCCTTCCAGTGCTGGGAGGAGGCGTGTTGACGGTCTTTTGCGGTCCCCGGTTGGAGGGCTTTGGCATTGCTCGGCGGCGCCCCAGCGAAGGGGTTAAACGCAGAGTTTTCTTTTGCGCCTAGAGAGAGGCAGGAAAGGGAGCTGGGAATCCAGCTTCCTTCCCGCTCCTCTTTCCGGTCTCCCGACGTCTTTTAAGCCAGGCCTGCGGAGATCCCCTCTCGGGAAGAGCGCCAGGTGGGCAAGGCCGCTGCGAGACGGGGAGGGGGAGGGGACCAGGAGGGGGGAGGAAGTGAAGGGGGAATCCCCAGGTGCGGGAAGGGAGGAGGGATTCCTGGGGGGAGGGAAGGAGAGTGAGGTGGGGTTTCCCCTGTTGCGCCCCCCCCTTCCGAGTCTCCGCTTTTCCTCGCAAGGTTTTCTACTCCGTGGGAACCGCTGCGCTGCGAACGGCTCCCCGATCCTCTTGAAATCCTCCCTCCGAGCCCCCTCTCTTTGCGCCCAACATTTGGCGCAGCCCGGCTCCCAGGGTGTGGCCGCCTGGGGTTTTCCGGCACCGCCGTTCCCACGTTCCCCTGTCGCTGCTGGGGAGTGGAGGAAGAGGCTCTGGGGTCAGAGGGATCGTGGCTAGAGGAAGCCCTGGCATCTGAATGGCGGGTGAGGGAGACCTGAAAAAGGCGTCCAGGTGGGCTTGGCCAATGCGCAGCCCTGTCCAGGTGGGCTTGCTTGGAGATGCACCCCCTGAATCTGCCTCAGTCTCTTACCTGCCCAGATTCCCTTTCTGGTGACTGCTGCATCCCTGTTTCTCTCCACCCCACTAACTGATCATCATCACCCATGGAAGTGTTCAATTTTATTTTTAGCCCTTTTATGGGCTGTACAAACTACCCTGAAAAAGAAGCTTTCCACTGTGTTTACAAACAGCTTTCCAAAGAGATGAAGAGGGTGATATACAGGTAATCCTCAACTTACAATGGTTCATTTAGTGACCTTTCTGAAGTGACATTGGCGTTGAAAAAAGTGACTTATGGCCATGTTTTACACATAGGACCATTGCAATAGCCCCATGGTCATGTGATTTACACTGGCAGCTGGTTCATATTTATGACAGTTGCAATGTCCTGGGGTCCTGTGCAGGGGTGGGATCTGACAGGGTTAACTACCAGTTTGGTCATTTACGAGGTTCGGTGATTTACGATGTGCTTCCCTGCACACTGCTGGCATGCGCCTATAAATCGTCATCAGCATGCTGCGTACAGAGAAGCAATCTTTCAAAAAGTCCATTTTTCCTGCTTTTTAAACTGCAGCTATGCCTTGCATGGCAGCTAAAGTTAAAAAAGTCAGGAAATAAAGGTCAGGTAAGAGCCCGGGTGGGCATGTGGGCAAAAACATCAGCAGACGTACAGAGGTGGACAGAACCGATAGAAACCCACCCCTGGTCCTGTGACTCCTTTTAGCAACCTTGTGACAAGTAAAAGTCAGTGGAGAAACCCAGATTCATTTAACAATTGTGTTACTAATTTAACAATGGCAGCAATTCACTTAACAAAGGTGGCAAGAAACGTTGTAAAATGGGGCAAAGCTCATGTAACACATTTCTCACTTAGCAATATAACTTTTGGACTCAGTTGTGGTCGTAACCTGAGGATTACCTGTATTTAGAAAGGTAAAAGAATGTCAGTTCAAGTAACTGCCTGCAGAGCATTTTGGGGAAGAGAGACTGGTGTGCAGAAGAGCCAGGTTGATTGAGCTCCAGAGAAGCTTCAAATTGTTGGAAGAAAATGCCACATGGGGAGTTTCTGTTCATATCCTATCCAGATTCCTCTAGTTAATTGCATTACATTCTCCCCTTGCCAATTTTCAGTTTTTCTCCAAATTCCATGTCTTTATCAGGTGGAGAATTTCTCTGAGTTTCCTCAGTTTGCTTTCATAGCTTTCTTTCTCTTTCTGTAAATATTACTTTAAATGTTTTAACATAAAGTAAATATTGGGGCAATTCAGAGCCTACTAACTTCAGGTTGGCACATGGAAGATGGTATTTTGGATGTTTTTTAAAGGGGAGGGCGAGGTCCATTTTCCCAAGGCGCTTCAAAAGGATAAATCAGTGCCTGGATCAATCATTTTCAATGCAAAACTGTTCAGTAAGTTTAATGCCAAGGGCATTCCCCATGCATGTTCCCACATATTGAAGTACTGTTAAAAATAATTTTTAAAAACTTTCTTGGTGTAGGATATAGGGAAAAGAAAATATGAACATTTGGATTAATATTTGAAAAAGGATCTTGACTTTGGCTCTGGCTCAACAGCAGTAACTGTGCGTGAGATCCAGGAATTTATTTATTTATTTATTTGTCAAGCAAATATTAGATAACAGGTATAAGCATAAACATGGTTATGAATACATGAAATGGATACAAATAAAAAGAAACATTAGGACAGGGACAGTAGGCAGTACGCCCCCTACAGACCTCTTAGGAAAGGGGTGAGGTCAATGGTAGACAGTCTAAGGTTAAAGTTTTTGGGGTTTGGGGAAGAAACCACAGAGTCAGGTAGAGTATTCCAGACATTGAACACTCAGTTGCTGAAGTCGTATTTCCTGCAATCAAGTTTGGTGCGATTAACCTTGAGTTTGTATCTATTGTGTGCTCTTGTATTGTTGTGGTTGAAGCTGAATTTTAGTGGAAAACCAGTCTAAGTATCCACCACCAGTTTATTTATTTATTTTATTTGGTTTGTCAATTGCTGACAAGATAATAGGTATAAGTAAAACATAGTTATGAATACATGGATACATATAAGAAAAATAAAAGAAACAATAGATCCACCAGTAGTGTGCTGCAGCTGCAGTAAAAGCCAACACAATTCTAGTCTAGAGGGATAGTATCAAGATTGCAAGAAGTATTAGTACTGTGTTATACTGTACTGGTAAGACTATGCCAGTTTAGGCATCCAGTGTTCATCACCATGAGAAAAACCAACGCTAGAAAGAGTGCAGAGAAGAGCAACAACGATATTAACGGGACTGGAGGCTAAAACAAAGGAGGAATGATTGCAGGAGATGTCCAGTCTAACAGAGAAGGAGTAAGGATGACCTGACAGCTTTCATGGCTTGCCTCCAAAGGGTGATTCATCATTGGAGGTTTTTTTAAGAGGAGATTTGACAGCCATTTGTATGGAACAGTATAGGCCAGGATCTCCTGCTTGGAGAGTTAGTCTCTCCCACCTCTTTATGTAATTCTGTAAGACCTTCATAAACCCTTAGGGCTCAGCACATACCTAATTGCACAAGCTAAGTAGCATCACATTTTACTATTTCACATAGGTCAGTTGCAAAGGTAGGTTTCTAGGAGTTGAAAATGACTTGATAGCATTTAATCAGTAAAAACATCTTGCAAATGCTTTAGGTAGGGGCAGGACTTAGACTTAGAATAACTTTATTGTCACATTGAAGGTACACTAATCAGCATACATTAAAATGAAATATCATTGCATACAGCTGTCAAAGGGTCACCACCTCTAATATACATTATATAAACATGATAAAATAAATAAATATAAAAGTATGCATATAGCCACATAGAAAAGTGTTCTTTTGTCTCTTATTGGAAGATGGCAGTCAGATAGGCAGCATCAGTGACTAGAACCGTCAAAACAGTAGAAACATCTGTGGTTGAGCTTTAAGGGGTTAAAACCATCAAGTACTATATTGCTAGAAAGGATGGGAGGCAAGGAGAAGCACAGCAACTTCCTCTTCCTGATCACTCAATGGGCGAAAGGTGGTGTGCACAGTGGATCCTGTGCTCTTCCCTGGGTCGAAGCAGCAGCTGGAAGGTGAGTTGAGGGCAGATTGGAGGAGAGTCTGGGAGCAAGTAAGGCTGCTTGGCTTCCTCCATGATGTGGAAGCAGTGAAGCAACTAGGCTGAAGCATATCAGCTGCTGCTGCTCCTGCTGCAAGTTCCTTCCCTCCTCAAATTTAAGTTCTCTGGTGTTGCACACTGTTAAAGTGGTGGCTGCAATTTTCTGCTGGTGGGAAGATTTAAAAAGTGTTTCAAGTGAAGGTTGATCCTTTGGGAGTGGCTTCCCTCCAGAGGTTGTGGGTGCTCTGTCACTGGAGGTTTTTAAGAAGAGACTGGACAACAATTTCTCGGGAATGCTATAAGTTCTCTCCCTGAGCAGAGGATTGGATTAGAAGATCACCAAGGTCATTTTTAATTCTCTTATTCTATATGTACCTGCAGTTTCCTCAACAATATCAGACTGCCAATAGTCACTTGTGGGGGGGTTTGTTTTGTTTTTTACTTCCCTGTCTTGCACACTATTTCCTATTGAATAGAATTCTTCGTTGGTCACGGTGATTGGACACACAAGGAATTTGTCTTGGTGCAGATGCTCTCAGTGTACATAAAAGAAAAGATACATTCGTCAAGAGTCGAGAATCATCAGGTACGACACTTAATGATAGTCATAGGGTACAATAAGCAATCAAATCATACTAGGAAACAGTCAATATAAATCGTAAGGATACAAGCGACAAAGTTACAGTCATACAGTCACAAGTGGGAGGGGATGGGTCATAAGGAGTGAAAAGAAGATTAATAGTAATAGTAGTGCAGACTTTGTAAATAGTTAGACAGTATTGAGGGAATTATTTGTTTAGCAGAGTGATGGCATTTGGGAAAAAACTGTCCTTGTGTCTAATTGTTCTGGTATGCAGTGCTCAGTAGCAGTTTTGAGGGTAGGAGTTGAAACAATTTGTGTAAATACTTTCACAGCCCTCTTTTTGACTCGTGCAGTATACAGGTCCTCGGTTGAAGGCAGGTTGGTAGTAATTGTTTTATTGGTGTCCCATTCCATGAATTAACCAGGTTAAACTAAAAAAAATAGCGATTGACAACCTTTTGGGAGCCCTTGCTTGCCATTTGTTTCATGAGATTTCAAAGTTACAATGGAGTCACTGAAAGCAGTCGGCATGAGCTGAAATGGACTGCAGAGGATGGTAGAGGACACAAAGGCCTGGAGGAACGTTGTCCGTGGGGTTGCGATGGGTCGGACACGACTCCGCAACTAACAACAACACCTGGTCCACAAATTTGTGGTTAATTTTGTTCCTATAGTTATGAAGGTGCAGGAAAACGAGTTGCACCAATTCAAGTGTTGCCAACCACTGCACTTTTATGATGGTTGCATCCCACACTCTTGATTCTCACTTGTGACCTTCCCAGCTAGCGTCTGTAAAACAAAATCAGCACGGATGCGGGCAGGAAGTTGCAAGTGCAGTCATGTGAAATTGTCTTTAACCAACCCACAGGGATTTGCTTAAGAACTGCAGAGGAACAGATGTAAGTTGGCACTGTCACGTGACATCATGCTTCATGATCAGGCTGCTTAGTGACACAGATGCCATACTCAAAAATGCAGTCACTAAGTGAAGCTACTTGAATTGGGATATCACCAGAGTGGCTGTGGAAAATATATGTTGCCCTTACTTGGAGCTGATAACTTCTATGGGCAAACCGGTGCTTCAAATCTTGCAGAATCTTAGGCTTCATTTCATCAAATGAAAATAATGGTAAAATAAGGGAGGGAAAGGGGACAAGAGAAAAGTGTAGGGTTAAGGGGAAAAGAAAAAGAAAAGCATTGCCTTCTGACTCCTTTTGTTGCAGTGGAATAAGGTGCTAACATAAAACCTCAACTTTTTTTACCTTTGTATGATAATATATACTAGCCATTTCTATAACAACAAACTTATCTAATCAAACAAAGCTCCAAATCAAAGTTTCATTTTTTTCCACCTCAAGCACAAAGTCTAGAAGCAGTTTCCATATAAAAACTAAATTAATTGTGTTCTTTTCTTTTATCAAGGCAGTCAATTTAGCCAACTCTGCTAACTTCATCAGGTTTTGCAGCCATTCATCCATTGTGGGAATGTAAATATTCTTCCATTTTTGCATATACATATACATATACACATACATACATACATACATACATGCATGCATACCAATGTTACATTTTTTCAAGTTCTTTATCCATTAAGCCTAAAAGAAAACTACTTGGTTTTATCTTTATATCACTTTAAGAGTCTTCTGTATTAAGATGTGTATCCTACTCCAATATTTCTTTGCTTTGTCATATGTGCACCATAAATGATAAAAAACTCTTCTTGATATTTCCAAAATCCACTGCCTTTATATCATTCCCTAACCATATCATACCATAAATAGTCATGCCATCAAAATCTTAATTCATGGTCCTCTAGCTCTTAATTTGGAGAGTCACCCACTCTTCTTGCCAGACAAAACAATAAGCATCTAAGTACAATTTCAAATCTGATAAACCCAACCTCCTCTTTCCTTAGCATCTTGCAATAATTTACCATATTTTTCGGTGTATAAGAGGCAACCCCCCCCCCCACCAACCCCCCAAAAATATGGGTGGAAATGTCTGTGTCTTATACAGCGAATGTTGCCGAAGCCCTGCCCACCCACTGGCTGCCACCCTTCGGCCTAATTTTTGGCCTCCGCATCCTGTTTTCAGCCTCTGCGTGCCCCATATTTGACCTGTTCCAATCCCCACTGCCTAGAACGGGCCGAATGATGTGGCCCACGGGCCGGATGCATCACATGCTGGCCATTCCCACGTCCGGTTTAGCGAAGGGGGAAAAAGTCACGGTACATAACGTCATGACACCATGACAACACAAGTTTGACACCCCTGGATTAGAGAAATCAAAAATAATAGCATGCTTTCAAAAGTTGTGTGTCCTCCATCACTGGAGATTTTCAAAAAGAGACTCAACTGCCACTTATCTGAAATGATAAAGGGTCTCCTGCTTTAACAAGGGGATGGACCAGAAGACTTTAAAGGTCCCTTCCAGCTCTCTTATTCTATGTTTTATGTTACATTCATCTTAATTACAGAGGTTCTACCCAATAATTGCCATATTAAGAATGTGTAATTAGTTCAAGTCAAAAAGAGTATTTCATGATTGAATGGCTACGTGAACTTGGATCTCAGTAATCTTCAGTGTGTGAAATGAATCATAACTAATATAAGAGGCTATTCTAGCATTGTGGCATGTTTTTTACCTGTAATGTATTCTTTTTTTCCTTTTATGACATCTTATGCAACCATTTTATAAATAATTAAAGTTATACTTTTACTTGAATCTTACAGAAAAAGAGGATGCCAATAAGAGCACTCTGGACAACTGGGAATAACAAGCAACTTTGAAAAGGAAATGAAATCACGCTGGAAATCAAAATCTTTTCCATTTCCTCCAGAAACCACACAGTTCTTCTCCTTACCCAGTAGGTGAGAGACAAAAGACAGAAAATTAAGAAGAGATTTTGAGCTGGAAAATGTGGAGTATGTGGAACTCAAGGATACATTTCATGAAAAGTCAAAGGAGATAGTTTTTCCATTCAGAAAAAGAGGGCAGTGTCTGGAAGTCACAGGAAAAGGTCAATTGAACAGCCACATAGGACATACAGTAATGCAAATCTCACCCTGTAAGGAAGGGAACAGTAGCTGCAATCAAACCACCGTTAAACAAGGTATCACAAATGATGGAAAAGCTCCACTGACTTGCATATTGTGGGAAAAGTACAGACTTCAAATCATGGCTGATTATGAACAAAATGATTCACATTGGAGAAAATCCATACAAATACTATGAATGTGGCAAAAACTTTGATCAAAACAGCTCCCTTATGCTTGATGGAAGGACCATACAGGAATGGAGCTTTACCGTGCACATCAACTTGGTGAAACACCAGGTGATTTATAGGAGGCAGAAATCACAGACAGGAGACAAACCCTTTGAATGTCCTGATTGTGGGAAAAGTTTTACTCACAATTCCAGCCTCATGAAACATCAGAACACACGCACAGGAGTGAAATTCTTTGAATGTCCTGATTGTGGGAAAAGTTTCATTCAGAATTATGACTTGGTAATACACCAGAGGACACACACAGGAGAGAAACCGTATCAGTGTCCTGATTGTGGGAAAAGTTTCAGTCAGAATTCCCACCTGGTGAGTCACCAGAGGACTCACACAGGAGAGAAACCGTATCAGTGTCCTGATTGTGGGAAAAGTTTCAGTCAGAATTCCCACCTGGTAAGTCACAAGAGGATTCACACAGGAGAGAAACCATATCAGTGTCCAGATTGTGGAAAAAGTTTCAGTCATAAATGCCACCTAGTGAATCACCAGAGGACTCACACAGGAGAGAAACCATATGAATGTCTGGATTGTGGGAAAAGTTTCAGTCAGGATTCCCACCTGGTGAATCACCAGAGGACTCACACAGGAGAGAAACCGTATGAGTGTCCTGATTGTGGGAAAGGTTTCAGTCAGAATTCCCACCTGGTGAACCACCAGAGGACTCACACAGGAGAGAAACATTATCAGTGCCAAGATTGTGGGAAAAGATTCAGTCATAAGTACCACCTAGTGAATCACCAGAGGATTCACACAGGAGAGAAACCATATGAGTGTCTGGATTGTGGCAAATGTTTCAGTCAGAATTCCCACCTGGTAAACCACCAGAGGACTCACACAGGAGAGAAACATTATCAGTGCCCAGATTGTGGGAAAAGATTCAGTCATAAGTACCACCTAGTGAATCACCAGAGGATTCACACAGGAGAGAAACTACATGAGTGCCGAGATTGTGCGAAAAGTTTCAGTCATAAATCCCGCCTAGTGAATCACCAGAGGACTCACACAAGAGAGAAACCGTATGAGTGTCTGCATTGTGGGAAAAGTTTCAGTCAGAATTCCCAACTGGTGAACCACCAGAGGACTCACACAGGAGAGAAACCACATGAGTGCTCAGTTTGTGGGAAAAGTTTCAGTCAGAAACCCCATCTAGTGAATCACCAGAGGACTCACACAGGAGAGAAACCGTACGAGTGTCTGGATTGTGGGAAACGTTTCAGTCATAAATCCCACCTAGTGAATCACCAGAGGACTCACACAGGAGAGAAACCATATCAGTGCCCAGATTGTGGGAAAAGTTTCAGTCATAAATCCCACCTAGTGAATCACCAGAGGACTCACACAGGAGAGAAACCGTATCAGTGTTCTGATTGTGGGAAAAGTTTCAGTCAGAATTCCCAACTGGTGAACCACCAGAGGACTCACACAGGAGAGAAACCATATGAGTGCCCAGATTGTGGCAAAAGTTTCACTCAGAATTCCAACCTGGTAAACCACCAGAGGATTCATACTGGAGAAAAACCCTATGAGTGTCCTGATTGTCGGAAATGTTTCAGTCACAGTTCCAGCCTGGTCATACACCAGAGGTCTCATACAGGAGATAAGCCTTTTGAATGTCCTATTTGTGGAAAAAGTTTCAGTCAGTACTGCAGCCTGGTGAACCACCAGAGGACTCACACAGGAGAAAAACCCTTTGAATGTCCTGATTGTGGGAAATGTTTCAGTCAGAATTCCAACCTGGTGAAACACCAAAGAATTCACAAAGGAGAGAAACCATATCAGTGTCCTGATTGTGGGAAAAGTTTCAGTCACAGTTCCAGCCTGGTGATACATGAGAGGACTCACACAGGAGAGAAACCCTTTGAATGTCCTGATTGTGGGAAAAATTTCAGTCATAATTCCAGCCTGGTGAAACATCAACGAATTCACAAAGGAGAGAAACCATATCAGTGTCCTGATTGTGCAAAAAGTTTCAGTCAGAATTCTTGTCTGGTGAAACACCAAAGGATTCATACAGGAGAAAAATCCTTTGAATGTGTTGATTGTGGGAAATGTTTTAGTTTCAATTCCAGCCTGGTGATACACCAGAGAACTCACACTGGAGAAAAACCCTTTGAGTGTCCTAATTGTATGAAAAGTTTCAGCCAGAATTCTTGCCTAGTGAAACACCAGAGGACTCATACAGAAGAAAAACCTTTTCAATGTGTTGATTGTGGGAAATGTTTCAGTCTCAATTCTAGCCTGGTAATACACCAGAGGACTCACACTGGAGAGAAACCCTTTGAATGACTTGTTTGTGGGAAAAGTTTTAGTCAGAATTCCAACGTGGTGAAACACCAGAAGACTCACATAGGAGAGAAACCTTTTGAATGTCCTATTTGTGAGAAAAGTTTCAGTCTGTACTGCAGCCTGGTGATACACCAGAGGAACTCACACTGGAGAGAAACCCTTTGAAGGTCTTGTTTGTGGGAAAAGTTTTAGTCAGAATTCCAACGTGATGAAACACCAGAGGACTCACATAGGAGAGAAACCCTTTGAATGTCCTGATTGTGGCAAAAGTTTCATTAAAAATTTCTACCTCACAAGACACCAGATGACTCACACAGGAGAGAAACCTTTCAAATGTTCTCTCTGTGAACAATGCTTCAGGCATAAATCATCCCTTATTCCCCTCAAGGAAATCCACTTAAGTCAAAAGTTGGTGTGTTTAGAGAAGGCTTGAATTTCATTTCTGAAGTCTCATTTGGAGTATAGGTCAGGAATATACTATTTGAATTCTGGCTGATGCTTTTTAGTCAAATACATTTCAGCATTAGACTTGGTGGATAGAAAAGAATCTTAGTTTAATAAATCTAACTACCTGTTTCTGATTATTAGCAGAATTTTCTGGATATTTCCTTTGCAAAAGTTGTGGAATTCCTCAAAAAGGTTTCTGGGTAGTGGTTTTTGTATATTGATCATGGAATTCCAACATGTGGAGTCATGGAATTCCAACATGTGGAATTCCAACATCCAGATTTTGAGCCCCATAATACCCCAGCCACCATAGAAGTAGTGATTGTTAAGTGAGATTACATTAACTACTCCCACTCCCTGCTCTCTCTAATGAAGCTGTTAAGTAAATGTGCACGTGGTTAAATGGAACAGTAACTATCTCAGGGCTGGGGGAATCTCTTGGAGGCCTAGTCTCTCCTACCCAACTTTTGGATCTGTATGTAGGATTCATTCTTGAGCCATGTGGAGGATTGGTGAAAGCAGCCGCCATTTTGCCATGTCTGCCTATGTGTCAAAATGGTGCCTGCTTCTGCATCACTGTTGCATGGGAGCGGGACAAACTGTTTTGCTGCCTTAACATTTTGTAAGGAATTGTGGGTGCCTGCATCCCACAGATCTCCAAAAGGGCAGGCCATGAATCCTTGTGATGCATGATAATTGCACAAGTACCACTTGAAACACTATTGTGCTGCAGCTGTCAAAAAAAGCCAATGCAATCTTAGGCTGCCTCTACAGAAATAGTATCAATACAAGAAATGATACAATCACTTTACACTGCTGCTGTACAATACAAACAGCCCCATGATGCTATGATTCTATGAATTTAGGGGCCATTTGGAGAATAGGTACAGAGCAGCCTCATGAACTTTCTTCTGGCAAGGGGAGTTTTTTTTTAAAAAAAAAAATTATTCCGAAAATTAATTTAAACTACAAACTCCAAAAACAGAAAGATTTTTTCCAAAAACAAAACAAGGATAGACAAAACATTTAAAAAGAAAGACAAAATCAGTTTACCTATATTATCCCCCCAATAAAATATTCCTAAATATATTGAAGCAGTATCAGTTTCATCCCCTTCTGAAGCAGTCCAAAATTTATAAACTTTATTTTTACCTCTATTTACAACCAATTTGACATTCATCTATCTACATTATATAAAGGTATTGTAATTAACGGGTGAACCAACAACAAAGTTAAACATCAAAGCACTTCATTAATAATCTACTATTCTATTTAATTTGTATAAAGTTTAGAACTGTTTATTTACCACAAATCATTTCATTTCATTTCATTTTAAAATTTTTATACCGCCCTTCTCCCTAGGGACTCAGGGCGGTGTACAGCCAATCTAAAACCCCGACAATAATACAAAAGTTAAAAAAGATTAAATTGGATATTTGGCCGAATAAAAAGCCCACCCCACCCCCTTAAAACCCCCAAATTAAAATTACTAAAAAGCAAAAAGCAAATGGAGACAAATTAAAACCCTCTCTCAGCCCAGGCCGGCCTGCTCGAAAAGCCAGGTCTTCAGCGCGCGCCTGAAGGACCTCAGGTCCATGCCGGTACGCAGTTCCGGTGGCAGAGTATTCCAGAGGGCAGGGGCCGCCACAGAGAAGGCCCTACCCCTTGGGACCGCCAGGCGACACATGGCAGCCGACGGAACCCGGAGAAGGCCCTCCCTGTGTGCACGCACTGGCCTGCTGGAGATCACCGGTAGGATGCAGTCCTGTAGGTAACCTGGTCCAATGCCATGGATCGCCCTAAAGGTCAGAACCAGAACCTTAAAGCGAACCCGGAAAGCCACTGGCAGCCAATGCAGCTCGCGCAGGAGAGGCGTCACGTGGGCGCTACGTGACGCCCCCATGATCACCCGCGCGGCCGCATTCTGCACCAGTTGGAGTCTCCGGGTGCTCCCCGCAGGGAGCCCCATGTAGAGGGCATTACAATAGTCCAGGCGAGAGGTGACAAGGGCCTGAGTGACCGTGCGCAGGGCGTCCCGATCCAGAAAGGGCCGCAACCGGTAGATCCGACGGATCTGATGAAATGCCCCCCTGGAGACGGCCGCGACATGGTGTTCAAGCGACAGCCGCACATCCAGGAGGACTCCCAGATTGCGAGCCCTCTCTGTGGGGGGCAAAATTTCCCCCCCAATAGCCAGCGACGGAGTCAACTGGCTATATCGGGGCGCCGGGAACCACAGCCACTCGGTCTTGGATGGGTTGAGCCGGAGCCTGTTCCCGCCAATCCAATCCCGCACGGCCTCCAGGCAGCTGGACATAGCCCCCACAGCATCGTTGGGGTGGTCCGGGGTGGAGATGTATAACTGAGTGTCATCTGCATAGAGATGACACTTCACCCCAAGACCACGGATGATCTCGCCCAGCGGTTTCATATAGATGTTGAACAAAAGAGGGGAGAGAACCGACCCCTGAGGCACCCCACAAACCAGGGGCCTAGAGGTGGACCTCTCCCCTCCCGCCAACACAAATTGCGAACGGTCGGAGAGGAAGGAGGAGAACCATCGAAAGACGGTTCCCCCAATTCCCAACCCCTCCAACGTCGCAACAGGATACTATGGTCGATAGTATCGAAAGCCGCCGAGAGATCTAATAGGACCAGGACAGAGGAGAACCCTCTGTCACGAGCCCTCCAGAGATCATCAACCAACGCGACCAATGCCGTCTCAGTGCTATGCCCAGGCCTGAAGCCCGATTGGAACGGATCGAGGTAAGTTGTTTCCTCCAGGTACTGAGGAAGCTGACGTGCCACCACACTCTCAACAACCTTCGCCACAAAGGGCAGGTTGGAGACTGGACGAAAGTTATTTAAAACAGCTGGATCCAGGGAAGGCTTCTTGAGGAGGGGCCGCACCACCGCCATCTTCAGGGCGGTCGGGAGCGACCCCTCTCTCAGAGAAGCGTTGATAATCCCCTGGAGCCAGCCTCGTGTCGTCTCCCTGGCGGCCGAAACCAGCCAGGAAGGGCACGGGTCCAATAAACAGGTGGTGGCATTCAGACTCCCCAGCAACCTGTCCACACCCTCGGCGGTCACAGGATCGAACTCCCCCCAGATAACATTCACAAGACCTGCCCCGGACACCTCCCCCGGGACCATCCAATTGGAGTTAAGCCCCTCCCGGATCTGAGCGATTTTATCATGCAGGAATCGAGAAAACTCCTCTGCTCTACCCTGCAAGAGGTCATCCCGCGCTCTCGGTTCGAGTAGAGAGCGGGTCACTCTAAACAGGGCGGCAGGCCGATTTCCTGCCGACGCAATAAGGGCGGAGAAATACGAAGATTTCGCCGCCCCTATCGCCACAAGGTAAGTCTTAATATGAGATCTTACCTGTGTTCGGTCAGATTCAGAACGAGTCGCCCTCCAAATGCCCTCTAGACGTCTTTTCCGGCACTTCATCTCCCGTAGCTCCTCCGTAAACCACGGAGCCAAATGGGATCTGTGCCGGGTCAGAGGTCGCAGAGGCACAACTCGGTCTAGAGCCCCGGCGGCCAGCCCATCCCAGGTGGCCACCAGGTCTCCAGGCGAGCTGAGAGCCAGAGACTCAGGAAATGGCCCAAGCTCCCTCTGGAACCGCTCCGGGTCCATTAGGCGCCTGGGGCGGAACCAATCATTGCCCGATCTATCAGGGATGAAATATCTATGTTTGATTCTTATTAATAAAATGTTTTCTTAAGATTTTAGTTGAGAACAATAAGACAACAGGTATGTCTTATTTCCTCAAATCGTAAAACCTCTTGGTCGATCTATTTTCCAAATGGTTTTCCACTTAAATATGGCAGGTCCATTCTCCAGTCTTCTTAAGAAAGCCCAATTCATCATGCATTGAGTCTGTTAACTCCAAACCCTTAAGAGCCACATCTGCTTCAGCCTTCTCCAAACAAACCTGCAGTTTCCAAACCGTGTTGAGGGGTCTTTTAAGAAGCGACTGTGCTCCCCATGGGAGCTTCTTGGGAAGAGCTCAGGCTCACAAATTCATTCATTTGTGTGCACTCATAATCCCAAACTCTTCCATCAGTCCCAGAGGAAGGGACCTCCCAGAGCAGAAATGTTTTTTCTCCTAACAATCCTTTACATCCTTCTGTCCATCAGCTGGATACGACAACAATTCTTTCCTCCCCATGATGTTTCCAGCAAAGGACATCCACTGCAAATGGATTTATTTTCTGTTTGTAATTTGGACAGTCCTCCATCAGGGAATTATGCAGCAAGTTTCCAAATGAAATCAGAAACTGAGGCAAAATTATAGTTTTGTATAAATGAATACATTTAACATATTTACAGCAAACAAGATGGTCAGAAACACAGAAACATCCTGAGGTAAATCCAAATAGGATACAGAGCAGAGTAGAAAAAAAGCGGGAAAAATGGGAACCTCCCCCTTTATACTCACAGCAACCAATGATAGCGTAGATTGCCTCATGCAGGAGCCAGCACTCTCCAACCAATCAACTTAGAACTGCCTGTTCTTGCCCATTCTATAATTTTACTGTTCCAACTAAATTTAATATCCTAACACCCCACCAATTTATAGCTGGACAGCATTGAAAGTAAATTGTTTCACAAGATCTTTGTGTTTTTGTATACTTAATAGTTTTGTCATGAGGTCAGTTAAATTATTTTATGCTGGACAATAAATTGTGTCCATTACATTTTCCTTCCCCGCTAAGCCCAAAGCCTACAATATTTTTAATATTTCTCCCCCTCCCCCTCCCCCCCCCTCTCTCGCTGTGGGAAACCTAACCAAATGGGTCTGTGTGTTTAAGATTGCAGGCCCCTGGTCTAGTCTAACACAGAAGGATTGGGGTTACATCATAGCAGTCTTTCAATATTTGAGGGGCTGGAACAGAAAAAAAAGGGGGTGGAACTATTGTCCAATAGGGGACATAAGTAAATATAAGTAAATAAATAATTGGTGCATGGTACTAACGTGCCTTCCTTCCCTGTCCTTTCTTTATATTTTATTTTTCTTATATGTATCCATGTATTCATAACTATGTTTTACTTATACCTATTATCTTGTAAGCAATTGACAAATAAATGCCCCTCAGAGCAACATAAAGAGTAACAGAGAGACTTATCAAAAAGACATCCAACCTAGAATCAAGGAGTAATTTCTCAAGGAGTGAGAACAATCAGTGGAAATGCTTTGCCTGTAGAAGCTGTGTGTGCTCCATCAATGGGGTTTTTTAAGAGGAGATTGGACAGCCATTTGTCTGGAACAGAATAGGGTCTCCTGCTTGGAGAGTTGGTCGCTTCCAACTCTATGTCATTCTGTAAGAACTTCATAAACATTTAGGGCTCAGCACATAGCTAATCTTCACAACCTACTTTAGTGTCACATTTCACTATGTCACATGGATCAGTTGCAAAGATAGATTGCTAGGACTGGAAAAACGACCTGGTAGCATTTAATCAATGAAAACATCTTACAAACACGTTAGAGACAGACAAGCCTGTTCTTTTTGCTTTCTATCAGGAGCAGCAGTCACTTACCAGTGACTAGAAAGCCCTTAATAGCGGTCTGAGGTTGAGCTTAAAGGAGTTAAAACCATCGAGTACTGCATTGCTAGAAAGGATGGGAGGAGAGGAGCTGCTTCTTCCGGATCACTCATGGGAGGAAGGTGGTGTGCAGAGTGGTTTTTCTGCTCTTCTCAGGATTGAACCAGCAGCTGGAAGGTGAGTTGAGGTCCAGTTGGAGGAGAGTCTGGGAGCAGGTAAGGCTGCTTGGCTTCCTCCATGATGTGGAAGCAGAGAAGCAGCTAGGCTGAAGCATATCAGCTGCTGCTGCTCCTGCTGCAGGTTCCTTCCCTCCCCAAATTTAAGTCCTCTGGTGTTGCACACTGTTAAAGTGGTGGCTGCAATTTTCTGCTGGTGGGAAGATTTAAAAAGTGTTTCAAGTGAAGGTTGATCCTTTGGGAGTGGCTTTCCTCCACAGGTTGTGGGTGCTCTGTCACTGGAGGTTTTTAAGAAGAGATTGGACAACAATTTGTCCGGAATGCTATAAGTTCTCCTCCTTGAGCAGAGGATTGGATTAGAAGATCACCAAGGTCATTTTTAATTCTCTTATTCTATATGTACCTGCAATTTCCTCAACAATATCAGACTGCTAATTGTCACTTGTGGGGGGTTTCTTTTGTTTTTTACTCCCCTGTCTTGCACACTATTTCCTATTGAATAGAATTCTTCATTGGTCAAGGTGATTGGACACACAAGGAATTTGTCTCGGTGCAGATGATCTCAGTGTACATAAAAGAAAAGATACATTCGTCAAGAGTCGAGAATCATCAGGTACCACACTTAATGGTAGTCATAGGGTACAATAAGCAATCAAATCATACTAGGAAACAATCAATATAAATCGTAAGGATACAAGCGAAAAAGTTACAATCATACAGTCACAAGTGGGAGGGGATGAGTGATAAGGAGTGATGAGAAGATTAATAGTAATAACAGTGCAGACTTTGTAAATAGTTAGACAGTATTGAGGGAATTATTTGTTTAGCAGAGTGATGGCATTTGGGAAAAAACTGTCCTTGTGTCTAGTTGTTCTGGTATGCCGTGCCCTATAGCACTGTTTTGAGGGTAGGAGTTGAAACAGTTTGTGTAAATATTTTCACAGCCCTCTTTTTGACTCGTTCAGTATACAGGTCCTCGGTTGAAGGCAGGTTGGTAGTAATTGTTTTATTGGTGTCCCATTCCATGAATTAACCAGGTTAAACTAAAAAAAATAGCGATTGACAACCTTTTGGGAGCCCTTGCTTGCCATTTGTTTCATGAGATTTCAAAGTTACAATGGAGTCACTGAAAGCAGTCGGCATGAGCTTAAATGGACTACGGAGGATAGTAGAGGACACGAAGGCCTGGAGGAACGTTGTCCGTGGGGTTGCGATGGGTCGGACACAACTCCGCAACTAACAATCATAAAATTAATCACAAATTAATTTGTGGTTAATTTGTGTTCCTGTGGTTATGAAGGTGCAGGAAAAGGAGTTGCACCAATTCAAGTGTTGCCAACTGCTGCACTTTTATGATTGTTGCATCCCACACTCTTGATTCTCACTTGTGACCTTCCCAGCTAGCGTCTGTAAAGCAAAATCAGCACGGATGCGGGCAGGAAGTTGCAAGTGCAGTCATGTGAAATTGTCTTTAACAACCCACAGGGATTTGCTTAAGAACTGCAGAGGAACAGATGTAAGTTGGCACTGTCACGTGACATCATGCTTCATGATCAGGCTGCTTAGTGACACAGATGCCATACTCAAATGCAGTCACTAAGTGAAGCTACAAGAATTGGGATATCACCAGAGTGGCTGTGGAAAATATATGTTGCCCTTACTTGGAGCTGATAACTTCTATGGGCAAACCGGTGCTTCAAATCTTGCAGAATCTTAGGCTTCATTTCATCAAATGAAAATAATGGTAAAATAAGGGAGGGAAAGGGGACAAGAGAAAAGTGTAGGGTTAAGGGGAAAAGAAAAAGAAAAGCATTGCCTTCTGACTCCTTTTGTTGCAGTGGAATAAGGTGCTAACATAAAACCTCAACTTTTTTTACCTTTGTATGATAATATATACTAGCCATTTCTATAACAACAAACTTATCTAATCAAACAAAGCTCCAAATCAAAGTTTCATTTTTTTCCACCTCAAGCACAAAGTCTAGAAGCAGTTTCCATATAAAAACTAAATTAATTGTGTTCTTTTCTTTTATCAAGGCAGTCAATTTAGCCAACTCTGCTAACTTCATCAGGTTTTGCAGCCATTCATCCATTGTGGGAATGTAAATATTCTTCCATTTTTGCATATACATATACATATACACATACATACATACATACATACATACATGCATGCATACCAATGTTACATTTTTTCAAGTTCTTTATCCATTAAGCCTAAAAGAAAACTACTTGGTTTTATCTTTATATCACTTTAAGAGTCTTCTGTATTAAGATGTGTATCCTACTCCAATATTTCTTTGCTTTGTCATATGTGCACCATAAATGATAAAAAACTCTTCTTGATATTTCCAAAATCCACTGCCTTTATATCATTCCCTAACCATATCATACCATAAATAGTCATGCCATCAAAATCTTAATCCATGGTCCTCTAGCTCTTAATTTGGAGAGTCACCCACTCTTCTTGCCAGACAAAACAATAAGCATCTAAGTACAATTTCAAATCTGATAAACCCAACCTCCTCTTTCCTTAGCATCTTGCAATAATTTACCATATTTTTCGGTGTATAAGAGGCAACCCCCCCCCCACCAACCCCCCAAAAATATGGGTGGAAATGTCTGTGTCTTATACAGCGAATGTTGCCGAAGCCCTGCCCACCCACTGGCTGCCACCCTTCGGCCTAAGTTTTGCCCTCCGCATCCCGTTTTCAGCCTCTGCGTGCCCCATATTTGACCTGTTCCAATCCCCACTGCCTAGAACGGGCCGAATGATGTGGCCCACGGGCCGGATGCATCACATACTGGCCATTCCCACGTCCGGTTTAGCGAAGGGGGAAAAAGTCACGGTACATAACGTCATGACACCATGACAACACAAGTTTGACACCCCTGGATTAGAGAAATCAAAAATAATAGCATGCTTTCAAAAGTTGTGTGTCCTCTATCACTGGAGATTTTCAAAAAGAGACTCAACTGCCACTTATCTGAAATGATAAAGGATCTCCTGTTTTAACAAGGGGATGGACCAGAAGACTTTAAAGGTCCCTTCCAGCTCTCTTATTCTATGTTTTATGTTACATTCATCTTAATTACAGAGGTTCTACCCAATAATTGCCATACTAAGAATTTGTAATTAGTTCAAGTCAAAAAGAGTATTTCATGATTGAATGGCTATGTGAACTTGGATCTCGATAATCTTCAGTGTGTGAAATGAATCATAACTAATATAAGAGGCTATTCTAGCATTGTGGCATGTTTTTTACCTGTAATGTATTCTTTTTTTCCTTTTATGACATCTTATGCAACCATTTTATAAATAATTAAAGTTATACTTTTACTTGAATCTTACAGAAAAAGAGGATGCCAATAAGAGCACTCTGGACAACTGGGAATAACAAGCAACTTTGAAAAGGAAATGAAATCACGCTGGAAATCAAAATCTTTTCCATTTCCTCCAGAAACCACACAGTTCTTCTCCTTACCCAGTAGGTGAGAGACAAAAGACAGAAAATTAAGAAGAGATTTTGAGCTGGAAAATGTGGAGTATGCGGAACTCAAGGATACATTTCATGAAAAGTCAAAGGAGATAGTTTTTCCATTCAGAAAAAGAGGGCAGTGTCTGGAAGTCACAGGAAAAGGTCAATTGAACAGCAACATAGGATATACAATAATGCAAATCTCACCCTGTAAGGAAGGGAACAGTAGCTGCAATCAAACCACCGTTAAACAAGGTATCACAAATGATGGAAAAGCTCCACTGACTTGCATATTGTGGGAAAAGTACAGACTTCAAATCATGGCTGATTATGAACAAAATGATTCACATTGGAGAAAATCCATACAAATACTATGAATGTGGCAAAAACTTTGATCAAAACAGCTCCCTTATGCTTGATGGAAGGACCATACAGGAATGGAAAAGTGGGGAAAGTTTCATTCAGAATTATGACTTGGTAATACACCAGAGGACACACACAGGAGAGAAACCGTATCAGTGTCCTGATTGTGGGAAAAATTTCAGTCAGAATTCCCACCTAGTGAGTCACCAGAGGACTCACACAGAAGAGAAACCGTATCAGTGTCCTGATTGTGGGAAAAGTTTCAGTCAGAATTCCCACCTGGTGAGTCACCAGAGGACTCACACAGGAGAGAAACCGTATCAATGTCCTGATTGTGGGAAAGGTTTCAGTCAGTATTCCCACCTGGTGGACCACCAGAGGACTCACACAGGAGAGAAACTACATGAGTGCCCAGATTGTGAGAAATGTTTCAATCATAAATCCCACCTAATGAATCACCAGAGGACTCACACAGGAGAGAAACCGTATGAATGTCTGGATTGTGGGAAAAGTTTCAGTCAGAATTCCCAACTGGTGAACCACCAAAGGACTCACACAGGAGAGAAACTACATGAATGCCCAGTTTGTGGGAAAAGTTTCAGTCAGAAACCCCATCTAGTGAATCATCAGAGGACTCACACAAGAGAGAAACTGTACGAGTGTCTGGATTGTGGGAAAAGTTTCAGTCATAAATCCCACCTAGTGAATCACCAGAGGACTCACACAGGAGAGAAACCGTATCAGTGTCCTGATTGTGGAAAAGGTTTCTGTCAGAATTCCCAACTGGTGAAGCACCAGAGGACTCACACAGGAGAGAAACCATATGCGTGCCCAGATTGTGGCAAAAGTTTCACTCAGAATACCAACCTGGTAAACCACCAGAGGATTCATACCGGAGAAAAACCCTATGAGTGTTCTGATTGTGGGAAATGTTTCAGTCATAGTTCCAGCCTGGTCATACACCAGAGGTCTCATACAGGAGATAAGCCTTTTGAATGTCCTATTTGTGGGAAAAGTTTCAGTCGGTACTGCAGCCTGGTGAACCACCAGAGGACTCACACAGGAGAGAAACCCTTTGAATGTCCTGATTGTGGGAAACGTTTCAGTCATAATTCCAGCCTGGTGAAACACCAAAGAATTCACAAAGGAGAGAAACCGTATCAGTGTCCTGATTGTGGGAAAAGGTTCAGTCACAGTTCCAGCCTGGTGATACACCAGAGGACTCACACAGGAGAAAAACCCTTTGAATGTCCTGATTGTTGGAAAAGTTTCAGCCACAATTCCAGCCTAGTGATACACCAAACAACTCACACAGGAGAGAAACCCTTTGAATGTCCTGATTGTGGGAAAAGTTTCAGTCATAATTCCAACCTGGTGAAACATCAACGAATTCACAAAGGAGAGAAACCGTATCAGTGTCCTGATTGTGCAAAAAGTTTCAGTCAGAATTCTTGTCTGGTGAAACACCAAAGGATTCACACAGGAGAAAAATCCTTTGAATGTGTTGATTGTGGGAAACGTTTTAGTCTCAATTCCAGCCTGGTGATACACCAGAGGACTCACACTGGAGAGAAACCCTTTGAGTGTCCTAATTGTATGAAAAGTTTCAATCAGAATTCTTGCCTAGTAAAACACCAGAGGACTCATACCGGAGAAAAACCTTTTCAATGTGTTGATTGTGGGAAATGTTTCAGTCTCAATTCTAGCCTGGTAATACACCAGAGGACTCACACAGGAGAGAAACCTTTTGAATGTCCTATTTGTGGGAAAAGTTTCAGTCAGTACTGCAGCCTGGTGATACACCAGAGGACTCACACTGGAGAGAAACCTTTTGAATGTCTTGTTTGTGGGAAAAGTTTTAGTCAAAATTCCAATCTGGTGAAACACCAGAGGACTCACACAGGAGAGAAACCCTTTGAATGTCCTGATTGTGGGAAACGTTTTAGTGTGAATTCTAGTCTGGTGATGCACCAGAGAACTCATTCAGGAGAGAAACCATTTGAATGTCTTGTTTGTTGTAAAAAGTTCAGTCAGAATTCCAACCTGGTGATACACCAGAGGACTCACACAGGAGAGAAACCCTTTGAATGTCCTGATTGTGGGAAAAGTTTCATTAAAAATTTCCACCTCACAAGACACCAGATGACTCACATAGGAGAGAAAACTTTCAAATGTCCTCTCTGTGAACAATGCTTCAGGCATAAATCGTCCCTTATTGCCCACCAGGAAATCCACTTGAGTCAAAAGTTGATGTGTTTAGAGAAAGCTTGAATTTCATTTCTGAACTCTCATTTGGAGTGTAGGTCAGGAATGTACTATTTGAATTCTGACATGCTTTTTAGTCAAATATATTTCAGCATTAGACTTGGAGGTGGATAGAAAAGAATCTTAGTTTGATAAAGTTTAACTACCTGTTTCTGATTATTAGCAGAAGTTTCTGGATATTTCCTTTGCAAAAGTTGTGGAATTCCTCAAAAAGGTTTCTGGGTAGTGGTTTTTGTATATATAGAATCATGACAACATCCAGATTTTGAGCCCCATAATACTCCAGCCACCATAGAAGTAGTGATTGTTAAGTGAGATTACCTTAACTACTCCCACTCCCTGCTCTCCCTAATGAAGCTGTTAAATAAATGTGCATGTGATTAAATGGAACAGTAACTATCTCAGCCCTGGGGGAATCTCTTGGAGGCCTAGTCTCCCCTACCCCAACTTTTGGGTCTGTACGTACGATTCCTTCTTCAGACATGTGGAGGACTGGTGGAAGCAGCCGCCATTTTGCCATGTCTGCCTGTGTCAAAATGGTGCCTGCTTCTGCATCACTGTTGCATGGGAGTGGGACAAACTATTCTGTTTTGCTGCCTTACCATTTTGTAAGGAATTGTGGATGACTGCCTCCCACAGATCTCCAAAAGGGCAGGCCATGAATTCTTGTGACTCATGATAATTGCACAAGTACCACTTGAAACAGTATTGTGCTGCAGCTGCCAAAAAAAGCCAATGCAATCTTAGGCTGCCTCTACAGAAATAGTATCAATACAAGAAATGATACAATCACTTTACACCAGGGGTCGCCAACCTTTTGGACCTCAGGGGCCACCAACTCATAATTTTTGATCCCAGGAACCACTAACCGGGTCTGTGGGCCTGGCCTATTTTGTGGGTGTGTCTTGGTCGTGTGACTGGCTGGGCATCGTTTATATGTAAATATAAATATTTATATAAATATTGTATTTTTTATAAAAAGCAACTTTTACCCAATATCAGGCAAAGCAGGCAGGCAGATTGAGTTGCTCACAGAATCACAGATTCAGAGAGCTATCTATCTGCCATTGGCTAGCTCAATCTGTCACATAAAATTTGCTTGCAAGCAAACTCATAAAATTTGCTAGCAAGCAAACTCACAAAATTAACTCACAACACACCATGCATGTAAATATTGAATTTTTTATTTTTAAAAAGAGCAATTTTTACCCAAAATCAGGCAGAGCAGACAGGCAGATTGAGTTGCTCACAGAATCATTCATTGATCTATCTGCCATCGGCTACCTGAGTCTGTCACATGAAATCTGCTTGCCGTGAGTCTGCACTGAATAATAGAACCTTCAGTCGTAAGGGAAGTTCGGCTGTGCTTAAAAGCAGAGCCGAAGATCTAAAGACTAGCTAGAAAGCAAGAAATCCAACCATTTCTTGCTTCCTAGCTAATCTAAATCTCCCGGCACAGCAGAGCAGCTGATGGTCGGAAAAAGGAAAAATAGCAATTTAGCAGGCAAGTTTACTGGGCAAGGAGTGAATGGGCGGGGAGGGTTCCTGCGGGCCATATGGGCGGCGCAGCCTTGTGTTTCTGCCCAGCCTGGATTAATTGCTTTGTGGGTGTGCTCTGGGGGTGTGATTTCTCTGCGGCCCACCAAAATTTTCTCAAGGCCCACGGGTTCGTGACCACTGCTTTACACTGCTGCTGTACAATACAAACAACCCCATGATGCTATAATTCTATTAATTTAGAGGCCATTTGGAGAATAGATACAGAGCAGCCTCATGAACTGTCTTCTGGCAAGGGGACTAATTTTCTTTTTTAAAAAAATTATTCAGAAAATTAATATAAACTACAAACTCCAAAAACAAAGATTTTTTTCAAAAACAAAACAAGGACAGACAAAAAATTTAAAAAGAAAGATGCATTAAAAAAGACAAAATCAGTTTACCTATATTATCTTCCCAATAAAATATTCCTAAATATATTGGAGCAGTATCAGTTTCATCCCCTTCTGAAGTAGTCCAAAATTTATAAACTTATACCTCTATTTACAACCAATTTGACATTCATCTATCTACGTTATATAAAGGTATTGTAATTAACGGGTGAACCAACAACAAAGTTAAACATCAAAGCACTTTATTAATAATCTTCTATTCCGTTTAATTTGTATAAAGTTTAGAACTGCTTATTTACCACAAATCACCACAATCATTGCCCGATCTATCAGGGATGAAATATCTAATTTTGATTCTTATTAATAAAATGTTTTCTTAAGATTTTAGTTGAGAACAATAAGACAACAGTTATGTCTTATTTCCCCAAATCGTAAAACCTCTTGGTCGATCTATTTTCCAAATGGTTTTCCAGTTAGATATGGCAGGTCCATTCTCCAGTCTTCTTAAAAAAGCCCAATTCATCATGCATTGAGTTTATTAACTCCAAATCCATAGGAGCCACATCCATTTCAGCCTTCTCCAAACAAACCTGCAGTTTCCAAATCGTGGTGAGAGGTCTTTTAAGCAGTGACTGTGCTCCCCATGGGAGCTTTTTGGGAAGAGCTCAGGCTCACAAATTTATTCATTTGTGTGCACTCATAATCCCAAACTCCTCCATTAGTCCCAGAGGAAGGGGACCTCCCAGAGCAGGAATGTTTTTTTCTCACAACAATCCTTTACATCCTGGCTAATCCATCAGCTGGATACGACAATTCTTTCCTCCCCATGATGTTTCCAACAAATGACATCCACTGCAAATGGATTTATTTTCTGGGTGTAATGGGGACAGTCCTCCATCAGGGAATCATGCAGAAAGTTTCCAAATGAAATCAGAGAAACTACGGCAAAATAGTTCTGTAACATATTTACAGCAAACAAGATGGTCAGAAACACAGAAACATCCTGAGGTAAATCCAAATAATAGGATACAGAGCAGAGAAGAAAAAAAGCGGGAAAAATGGGAACCTCCCCTTTTATACTCATAGCAACCAATGATAGCGTAGATTGCCTCATGCAGGAGCCAGCACTCTCCAACCAATCAACTTAGAGCTGCCTGTTCTTGCCCATTCTATAATTTTACTGTTCCAGCTATCAAATTTAATATCCTAACACCCCACCAATTTATAGCTGGACAGCATTGAAAGTAAATTGTTTCACAAGATCTTTGTGTTTTTGTATACTTAATAGTTTTGTCATGAGGTCAGCTAAATTATTTTATGCTGGACAATAAATTATGTCCGTTACATTTTCCTTCCCCGCTAAGCCCAAAGCCTACAATATTTTTAATCTTTCTCCCCCTCCCCCTCTCTCCCTCCCTGTGGGAAACCTAACCAAATGGGTCTGAGTGTTTAAGGTTGCAGAACTCTGGTCTAGTGTAACACGGAGAAGGATTGGGGTTACGTCATAGCAGTCTTTCAATATTTGAGGGGCTGGAAGAGAAAAAAGGGGAAGGACCTATTGTCCGATGCCCCTCAGAGCAGCATAAAGTGTAACAGAGAGAGACTTATCAAAAAGACATCCAACCTAGAATCAAGGAGAATTTTCCTTTCAGTGAGAACAATCAGTGGAAATGCTTTGCCTGTAGAAGCTGTGTGTGCTCCATCAATGGGGTTTTAAAAGAGGAGATTGGACAGCCATTTGTCTGGAACAGAAAAGAGTCTCCTGCTTGGAGAGTTGGTCTCTTCCAACTCTTATGTCATTCTGTAAGAACTTCATAAACACTTAGACCTCACCACATAGCTAATCTTCACAAACTACTCTAATGTCACATTTCACTATTTCACATGGATCAGTTGCAAAGATAGGTTGCTAGGACTGGAAAAACGACCTGGTAGCATTTAATCAGTGAAAACACCTTACAAACACGTTAGAGACAGACAAGCGTGTTCTTTTGCTTTCTATCAGGAGCGGCAGTCGCTTATCAGTGACTAGAAAGCCCTTAATAGCGGTCTGTGGTTGAGCTTAAAGGAGTTAAAACCATCGAGTACTGCATTGCTAGAAAGGATGGGAGGAGAGGAGCTGCTTCTTCCGGATCACTCATGGGAGGAAGGTGATGTGCAGAGTGGTTTTTCTGCTCTTCTCAGGATTAAACCAGCAGCTGGAAGGTGAGTTGAGGTCAGGTCGGAGGAGAGGCTGGGAGCAAGTAGGGTTGTTGGGTTTCTTCCGGGATGTGGAAGCAGAGAAGCAACTAGGCTGAAGCATATCAGCTGCTGCTACGTGCTCCTTCCCTCCCCAGATTTTGAGTCCACTGGTGCTCCAAGCTTTAACAGTGGTGGCCGCAATTTTCTGCTGGTGGGAAGATTTTAAAAATCCTCCTTCAAGTTAAGATTAATTCCTTGGGAACAGCTTGCCTCCAAAAGTTGTGAGTTCTTCATCACTGAAGGGTTTAAAGAGGAGACGGGACAGCAATTAATCAGGAATGATATAAAGTCTCCTGCCTGAGCAGGGATTGGACTAGAAGACCTCCAAGGTCCCTTCCAACTCTGTTATTCTCTTATGGACCAGCTCTTTTCTTGGCAACGATATTGGACTGATCTTCCTCTGCTCTCTTCTGAGATTCTTTTTTTTAAATTTTTATGTCTACCCAACAAGCATGATATTTCCTATTCGTGCTCCATCCATGTATTAACCAGGTTCAACTGTGCTGAACCCAGCACTTTGTTAAAGGAAAAAAAACAATGGAGGACTTTTTGGGATGTTCAGTTGTAGATAGGTAATCCTCACTTACGACTCGCTTCCTGAGCCTTCAGAGTTATCGTGGCACTGTAAAAGCAGACGTATAGCTTGTCCAGAAATTTGTGGTCATTGTAGCACTTGTTCAGTGATCACACATCAGCAGTTCCTGTGGTTATGAAGGTGCAGAAAAAGGACTTGCACCAATTTGGGTTCTGCCAACCGCTGCACATTTAGGATTGTTGAAGCATCCTAAATTCAGGAACCCCCGTTTGTGACCCTCCCAGCTATTGGACAGAGAATCTCATATTTGACTCTAGAATCAAAATCACGTGAAATATTAGCACCGCTTTATAAAGCCTTAGTAAGTCCATATCTGGAATACTGCATCCAGTTTTGGTCACCAAATTACAAAAAAAGACTTCGAGACTTTGGAAAAAGGGGGGCTTTTTGTCAGGTTCGTAGGATCTACCGGTTGCGGCCCTTTCTGGATCGGGATGCACTTTGCACAGTCACTTCTGCCCTCGTCATCTCCCGCCTAGACTATTGCAATGCTCTCTATATGGGGCTCCCCTTGAAGAGCATCCAGAGGCTTCAGCTGGTGCAGAATGCGGCCGCGTGGGTGGTGTTGGTGGCTTCTCGGAGCTCCAATGTTACACCGCTCCTGCGTGAGCTGCATTGGCTTCCGGTGGCCTTCCAGGTGCGATTCAAGGTGTTAGTGGTCATCTTTAAAGCGCTCCATGCCTTGGGACCTGGGTATTTACGGGACCACCTACTGCCACCATCGGCCTCCCGTCGGCCGGTGCGCTCCCACATGGCGGGCCCCCTTGGGGTGCTGGCAGCTGGGCGATGCCGGCTGGCGGCCCCGAGGGTGTGGGCCTTCTCTGTGGGAGCACCCTCCCTCTGGAATGAACTACCCCCGGAGATGAGGACTATCCCTGACCTTCCGGCGCACGCTGAAGACCCACCTTTTTCATCAAGCCGGTCTGGCCTAGAGTTACTTGTAGGGCTTTTTATTGATTTTAATGGTTTTAGTTTTTTAAATTCTCTTGATTAGTTTTTATCTTTATTCAGCCATCAATTTAATCCTTTTTAATTCTATTTTAAAAATTGTATTTATAATTGTGCTTTTTTACTTGGCTGTACACCACCCCGAGTCCCTTCGGAAGAGGTTGGGGTATATTAAATGAATGAATGAATGAATGAATGAATGAATGAATGAATGTACAAAGAAGAGGAATAAGTTGATTAAAGGCCTGGAGACTAAAACCTGAAGAACAATTGTAGGATTTGGGTTTGGCTACTTTACAGAAAAGAGGGACTAGAGGAGACATGATAGCAGTACTCCAATATTTGAGAGGCTGCCACAAAGAAAAGGAGGTCAACTTAATTTCCAGAGCACCTGAAGACAGGACAAGACACAATGTATGGAAACAAATCAAGTAGAGAAGCAACCTGGAATTAAGAAGAAACTTCCTAACAGTGAGGACATTAATCTGTAGAGCAGCTTACCTTCAGATCTTATGGGTGCTTCATCACTGGAAGTTTTGAAGAAGACACTGGGCAGTCACTTGTCTAAAATGTATAGGATCTCCTGCTTGAGCAGTGGGATGGACTACTAGACCTCCAAGGTCCCCTCTGAATACTTTAGAATAGAGGGGAATTCATAGATGACTCAATGACTGACAAGTGGCCAGGTCCTGTGGCTTCAAAACAAGCCCAAATGATCATGCCTTCATCATTGAACTTGATGGTTGGTGTGAGATCTTTGTGTTGATATGTTTTATTTTGTTTTCATCAAAAGGGCACTGTGCATTATGGCCAAACATCTGCACTTTGGTGTCATCTAAAGGACCGTGTTCCAGAAGTCTTGTAATTCGTTCAGATGCAAATTTGGAAATTTATGTTTCTGCCATGTCCTTTTTAGAAATCAGAGGCTTTCTTCTGGCAACCTTTCCAAATGAACCATACTTGTCCAGTCTTTTTCTAATTGTACTGTCATGAACTTTAACACTTAACATGCTAAGTGTGGCCAGTAGAGCCTAAGATGTATCTTTTCTTTTATGTACACTGAGAACATCTGCACCAAGACAAATTCCTTGTGTGTCCAATCACACTTGCCCAATAAAGAATTCTATTCTATTATGCAATGCTTGGATTTTTTGTAATTGAGCATTGCGCATTCTGAACCTGGGGTGAATTTGCTGGGATTTCTACTCCTGAAGAATGGCCAGTGTCTTGAATGTTTTCCACTTGTGAATGTGGAACATAGAATGATGGAGTTTAAATTGTTTGGAAAATGTCTTATAACCCTTCCCAGATTGATGGGCAGCAACAATTGCTTCTCTAAGATCCCCGCTGATGTCTTTACTCTTTGGCATCTAATTCACACCTCAGTGCTGGAGACCAGGAAACTCCTATAACTTCGGCTTTTATAGATATAGTCGCACTTGATGATAATTGATCAATTGATCAAGGGCATTTGATCAACAGCATTGATTGCTACTTTGCCTCTTCATACCTATGGAAGAAGTAAGAGTTTTTCACATCTTTGTTTTTGTAAAAAAAATAATATGGGTATAATATATCATTTATTGTTGCTCATTTGATGTTATATACACTTTTAAACTGCTAAGGATGATTATTTTTACTGTGTTGTGATACACAAGATATAGCTCCAGGGTGTAGTTTCTTCACATAACTGTATTTTATACTATATATAATTATATAATTATATATATATAATTATATATATATAAGTATATATATCGCTGATCTGGATGAGAACCTGTGGCCTAATGGCAATTACAACTGCCTCACATGTAATACTTCCCAGGTTCGAATCCCAGTAAGGGTATGGCTAGCTGACGAGAGCTAAGTAGCTCGAAATAGATCTATACTAGTCTCCCTTATTTAATTATTTATCAGCTCAAAAACCTAACACACACACACATACACAGACATTTATTTATTTATTTATTGATTGATTGATTGATTGATATTGTGGTGCAGCCAGAACAATCTTGACTTAAATACATTGAAAACTGTAGAATTGGTGGTAGACTTTAGGAGAAACCCTCCTATACAACCACCGCTTACAATACTAGAAAACACAGTAACAACAGTAGAGACCTTCAGGTTTCTAGTTTCTATCACATCTAAGACTTAAAATAGACACCTAACATCAGACATGTCATAAAAAAGCACAACAAAGAAAGTTTTTTCTGCACTAACTCAAAAAGCTCAGACTGCCCAAGGAGCTTGCTGATCCAGTTCTATAGAGGAATTATTGAGTCTGTCATCTGCACCTGTATAACCATCTGGTTTGGCTATGCAACCAAACAAGATAGACACAGACTTCAACGGATAATTAGAACTGCAGAAAAAACAATTGTTGTCAACTTGCCTTCCATTGAGGACCTGTATAGGGCAGGTTTGTATGTAAGACAGATGACTGTATGTTTGGACCTTTGTATCCTTAATGGTTCCACAAAGGGTGACTACCCAGCAGAATATACTTATTGGGGAGCAGGAAGAAAATCCACAGTTGATTTTTGGATAATATCATATGACCTCCAGAAGTTCTTGCAGAAGATAGAGGTAGACTCACGACTGGAAAGTGATCAAAATTCAGTAATCCTTACTCTTATATTACACCAGAAATTTCTAAGGGCTAGTTCAATCTACCTACTCAGGTTAGAGAGCCAAAATACCCAGGTAAAAATTAAATGGACTTAGAAAAATGCAAAGGAAGTTACTAAATGGATGTTAATGCCAGAAACAATAGAACTTTGTACATTTCTACTAAGAAATAAGTTTGAAGTATCATACTTAGACAGGTTTGAAACTTTAATTTCAAATTTGAAATCAGTTCTCATTAACAGAATACTAGCTCAATCCAAAAAGCCGATTTTAAAGAATAAAAAGTGGTTTGATAGAGATTGTACAAATTGAAAAGGACATAGAACAACGAGCATGGGTGGGATTCTACTGGTTTGGACCAGTTTGGTAAAACCGGTTGTTACGATTCCTGGTAGTTTGGATAACCAGTAAAAGGGGCCCCTAGCTGGCCCCGCCCCTCTCTGCCCACTTCTCTGTTCCCTGCCCAGTAAATCTTTATCGCGAATACACAATGTCGAGCGCATGCATGAGAAGCTGACTGCATTTTAACCTCACCTGCCCTACCTCTCCTTATCTCAGCCATGCTCAGTCTACCTTCACCTGCCCGCCAGCCATTGCTGTCTGCCTTGCACCACGATCTGCCTAGGTGAGTGAGTTCTGCAATCCCTATGCTGCTTGCCTATATGCTGTTGCTGCCAGAACCAGTTGAGTCCCGACTCCTGGAGCAGCCTAGGCTGCAACCACTGCGCTATTGCCATCACTGCCCTTGCTGCCACAAGCCCTGGTTGATTCCCAACTCCCAGGCTGGCCTAGGCTGCTACTGCTGTGCCACCACCACCCTCAGGGCTTGTGGCCTAGCTAGCTTCCCCCATCCCTGTCTGCTTTGCTTAGCCACAGGGGCCACCCACGCGGCTTTCACAGGCTAGCAAGGTTCACCCGCAACCGTCCCCAGCCTCCAGCTTACCTGGCTCGCTGGTGGAAGAGAGGAAGGCAAGCAAGGCTGATCCATCGCCGCTCAGGTCCCCACCAGCCTGCATCTTGCCCCCTGCCTGGATTCTCCACAGCTGCTTGACCTTGCCTACTGGGGGGGGGAGGGACAACCAAGGAGTACAAAGCTATGGCACCCGGGCCCACATTGCCCCTTTATGTGACACCCCTCCCCTCTGCCACCCACCTGCCTGCGCGCTTTGGATGCATTCTTTGAGAATGGTCCCAGTCAAGCCTCGCAAGAGCTGATCTTTCTCGGCGGCTTGCACTCAGCTAAAACGCTCGACTGGGTGAGGGAGGGTGTCAGGCAGAGGGGCAATGTGGGTGCACACATGCTTTCTGGTTGCCTCCTGCACCTCCTATCCCAGGCAGCCGCGAGCCCCAGCAACTGTGGAGAATCCAAGCAGCAGCATAATACGAGATGCGGGCTAGCGGACAGCTGAGTGGCAACGGCTCAGCCCTGGCTGGCTCACCTTTTCCTCTGGCACCAGCCATGAGAGAAAAGTACGTTTGCACTTTGCAAGCAGTTGGGATGCCAGTGGTGTGGGAACTTGAGGGAAGGGAGGAAGTCCCGCCCCCGGCCCCTTTGTTGGACCCAAAAGCCTTCCCTGACGGGTAATGCAGGACCGGGTGCAAATGGACAATTGCATCCAGTCCCTGGGACTCTAGGAGACTGGCCAGGAAGAAGATAACGAGCAAAGTTGGAAGCGTGTGTGTGTGTGTGTGTGTGTGTGTTTCAGGTGGCTCTGCTAGCTTTAGAAGGAGAGAGGGAAGGAAGAAGGGAAGGGACAGAAAGAGAGAGAAACAGAGAGGGAAAGAGTGGGAAAGGGGGGAGAAAGAGAAGGAAGAGACAAAAAAAGAGAAAAGAGAAAGAAAAAAAGGGAGTGAGAAAGGAACTGAAAGGAAGAAAGGGGGGATGGAAGGAAGGGGTAGAAAGAAACAAAGAAAAAAGTTGGTTACAGATATTATAGCTGTCAATTTGTGCCGATTTTTGGATATAGAACAATCTTTGGGAAATGATATTTACACACATACTTATTGGCACTCCACTCATATAAATCAAGGGGATGACCCTAACTGTTTGAGAGCATGTATTTTCTTAACAGGGATGTTATCCACTATTAATGTACTATAATGTGTCAGTAGTATTTTTTATATATTATAAATAGTGATGTCTATTGCTGGTCTAAGACCGTAATAAAGTTATATTTTTCTTCTTTATTTGTTTCCTAGTATGATTTGATTGCTTATTAGTAACCTATGACTCCCACTAAGTGTTGTATCTTATGATTCTTGATGAATGTATTTTATTTTTTCTTTATGTACACTGAGAGCATATGCACCAAAGACAAATTCTCTGTGTGTCCAATCACACTTGGCCAATAAAGAATTCTATCTATCTGTCTAATTGATGATAACCCTTTGCAGGGCTGAGAATTGGTGACTGACCTGAGTCAACAAGTTAATTTAATGATTGAATGGATATTTGAGCTGGAACTCGGTAGTAAATATCACAATTAATGTAAGAGATTATTCTAGCATATTGGCATGTTTGCTTTTTCATTGTAATGTACACTTTTTACAAAACATCTTCTGCAACCCTTTTATAAACAATAAAAGCTACATTTTCATTTGAATCTTACAGACAAAGATGATGCCAGAAGACCACATCGGACAACTGAGAATAACAAGCAATACTGAAAAGCAAAGGAGATTGAGGCAGAAATAAAAATATTCTCCATTTCCTTCAGAAAAACGACACAATTCTTCTTCCACAGCACTTGAGAGATAAAGGAAAGAAAATCAATGAGAGATCTCGAGCTGGAAAAAGTAGAGTATGAGGAATTCAAAGACACAATACATAAAAAAGGCAAGGGAGGTTATTTTTCCATTCAGAAAAAGAGGGAAATATCTGGAAGTGAGTGGGGAGGAAAAGGTTAATTGGATGGGCACATAGGGCAGACAGTAATACAGGTGTTGCCCTGCGAGGAAGAAAAGGGCTTAAATGAAAGCACCACTCAACAAGGGATCACACATATTTTTCACCTTCTCAAGAATATCAGTGGTGGAAAAGCTCGATAGTTGTGCCTATTACGGAGAAAACAGACTTCAAATCGCAAGCAATTAAGCAGGGAAGAATCCACTTTGGAGAAAAGCACATACAAATTATCTGAATGTGGCAAAAGCTTTTGTTAGAACAGGTCCTTTTTGGTTTGCGGAAGAACCCACCCAGAAGAGATGCCCTACAAGTGCTTCCAATGTAGCAAATCCTTTAAGAAAAATGGCAACTTGGTGATACATCTGAGGACTCACAGCAGCGAGAAGCCGTATGACTGTCCAAACTGTGGGAAACATTTCATTGGATATTCCCACTTTGTGAGACACCTGAGGACTCACACAGGAGAGAAACCCTTTGAATGTCCTGATTGTGGAAAAAGTTTCAGTTACAATTCCGAACTGGTAAGACATCAGATAACTCACACAGGAGAGAAACCCTTTGAATGTCCTCTTTGTGGGAAACGTTTCAGTCAGAATTCTGACCTGGTGAAACACCAGAGGACTCACACCGGAGAGAAACCCTTTGAATGTCCCCTTTGTGGGAAAAGTTTCAGTCAGAATTCCAGTCTGCTGAATCATCAGAGGACTCACACAGGAGAGAAACCTTTTGAATGTCCTGTTTGTGGGAAAAGTTTCAGTCGGAATTATCTTCTGGTGATCCATCAGAGTACTCATACAGGAGAAAAACCCTTTGAATGTCCTCTTTGTGGAAAAAGTTTCAGACAGAATTATGACTTGGTAATACACCAGAGGACTCACACTGGAGACAAACCCTTTGAATGTACTGTTTGTAGGAAAAGTTTCAGTCAGAATTCTCATCTGGCAGAACACCTGAGGACTCACACAGGAGAGAAACCCTTTGAATGTCCTGTTTGTGGGAAAGGTTTCAGCCAAAATTCCAACCTGGTAACACATCAGAGGACTCACACAGGAGAAAAACCCTTTGAATGTCCTATTTGTGGGAAAAGTTTCAGTCAGAATTCTGACCTGCTGAAACACCAGAGGACTCACTCAGGAGAGAAACCCTTTGAATATCCTGATTGTGGGGAAAATTTCAGTGATAATTCTTACCTGGCCAAACACCAGAGGACTCACACAGGAAAGAAACCCTTTGAATGTCCTGTTTGTGGGAAATGTTTCAGTCAGAATTCTCACCTGGCAAAACACCACAGGACTCACACAGGAGAGAAACCTTTTGAATGTCCTCTTTGTGGGAAAAATTTCAGGCAGAATTCTCACCTAGTGAGCCATCAGATGACTCATACAAGGGAAAAACCCTTTGAATGTTCTCTTTGTGGGAAAAGTTTCAGTCAGAATTCTTACCTGGTGAAACACCAGAGGACTCATACAGGGGAGAAACCGTTTGAATGTCCTGATTGTGGGAAAAGTTTCAGGCAGAATTCTCACGTAGTGAGCCATCAGAGGACTCACAGAAGAGAAAAACCCTTTGAATGTCCTCTTTGTGGGAAAAGTTTCAGTCTGAATTCTTACCTGGTGAACCACCAGAGGACTCACACAGGAGAGAAACCCTTTGAATGTTCTGATTGTGGGAAAAGTTTCAGTCACAATTCCAGCCTGGTGAAACACCAGAGGACTCATACAGGAGAGAAACCCTTTGAATGTTCTGTTTGCGGGAAACATTTCAGTCAGAATTCCAACCTGATGAAACACCAGCGGACTCACACAGGAGAGAAACCCTTTGAATGTCCTGTTTGTGGGAAAAGTTTCAGTCAGAATTCCACCCTGGTGAGCCATCAGAGGACTCACACAGGAGAGAAACCCTTTGAATGTCCTGTTTGCGGGAAAAGTTTCAGTCAGAATTCCAGCCTGGTGAGCCATCAGAGGACTCACATAAGAGAGAAACCCTTTTAATATTCTGATTGTGAAAACAGTTTCAGTCGGAATTCCTGACTGCTGAATCATCAGAGGATTGACCCAGGAGAGAAACTGTTTGCATGTATAGAATATGGGAAAGTTTCAATGGGAATTCTGAATCTGTGAAACATCAGAGGACTCACACAGGAGAGAGTGTGAGTCAGAATTCGAACCTAGCAATATACTGGAGGACTCATAGAGACTAATCTGTTTGTGGATGATGCTACTGGCATAAATAGTTCCTTATTGCCCACATGGAAATCCAAGTGACAGAAAAGTTGATGAGTTTCTAAAAGGGTTTAATTTCATTTCTCATCTCTCATTAGGAATGTAGATAAAAGCATACCTCAGAATTAGACTTGTAAGTGGAGAGAAAAGGAAAATGGAAAGGGGCTAACTACCAGTTTCTCGTTATCAGCAGCAATTTCATTTTTGCAGTAGTAGTGGAATTCCTGAAAAAGTCTTTTGGGAGGTGTTTTTTGTATATTGGTTATGGAATTCCCACACATGGAATTTATGTCTTCTACCTTGGTATTTTGAGCCCCAGAATTCCCCAGTAACCATAGAAATACAACTGTAATGGGTCCTGCCACTTTCGGTTACATGTTGCAGTGGTTAAATGAGATTGCTTAACTACCTATCCCCATCCCCTTCTCTCCCTAATGAAGCTGTTAAACAAATGTTCAAGCAGAACAGTGATCACCTCAGAGTTGTGGGAATCTCTTGGAGGCCTAGCCTCCACTACCCTACCCTTTGGGTCCCCACAGGCATTTTCCTATTCCCACTGGGTCCCTGCAATTGTTAGGCCTGATTCCCAACCTACCAGACATCACAGCCTCCTCCTTCTCCATACCTTTTGAAGATCTCTGAACCTCATGTTGGTGAAGGAAGGCAAGACATGCATTTGTGGGCTTCATGACTGTGTTGTGGAAGCAGCCTTTATTTTGAATGTGCTTGGGATTCAGGCCTGGGTCATGTGGCGAACTTGTGGAAGCAGTTTCCATTTTCTCATGCCTGCCTCTGTGTCAAAATGGTGGCTGCTTCTGGGTCATTGCCACTGGGATAAAGTATTCTGTTTTGCTCCCTTAACGCTTTGTAGACTGTGTTAAGGAATTGTGGGTGCACTGAAAATGGTGGCTGCCTCTGGGAAATCTCCAAAACCTCAGGCCAAGTATCCCCAGGCCATATGATAAATACCACTTTTGTCAGTATTGTGCTGTATAGTGCTGCCACTGATGAAAAAAGCCAATGCATCAACAGAGGCATAGTGTCAAGACAAGCAGTGATAGAATTGCTTTACACTGTGCTGGTGACAGCAGATCTAGAATAGTGTGTTCGGTTCTGGACACCATGATAAAACCAACCCCATGTGTCTATGATTCTATGAATTTAGAGGCAGTTTAGAAAATAGGTCCACGGTAGCTCCCTGAACATGCTTCTGGTAAACGGACTTTTTTTAAAAAAAAGGTTATTTTATTCAAAATATTAATATACAGTACAAACTCCAAAAACAAAGAATATTTTTCAAAAGCAAAACATTAATAGAAAAAATATAAAAAGAAAAAATGTACATTACAAAAGAGAAAAACAGATTTACTTTTAAAATCTTGGTGGTGCAGGCTGTTAATCATCTAGCACTTAGCTCAATTGCCTGCAATTAGTGCAGGCTCGAATCCCACCAGGTTCAACGTTGACTCAGCCTTCCGTCCTCTCGGGGTAGGTAAATTGAGGACCCAAGAATTGTTGGGGGCAATAAGCTGACTTTGTAAAAATGCCGCTTGGGGGGGCCAAAAGCCCTAGTAATAAGCAGGCATATACAATGGAATGAAGGCTATTGCCAAGCACTTAGTATAGTGCTCCATAGACTGTAAGCCACCCTGAGTCTCCGGAGAAGGGCGGCATATAAATGTAATTAACAAAAAAATTTATCCCTCCACTAGAATATTCATAAGAATATTGGAGCAATATTAGTTTCCTCGCCTTCTGAAGCAGGCCCAAAATTTTATAAATTCTGCCTGTATTTACAACCAATTCGACATTCACCTATCTATGATCTACAAAGGCATTGTAATTAACAGGTGAACCAACAAAGTTAAACATCAAAGCACTTTGTTAACAATCTACTATTCCATTTAATTTGTATAAAATTTAGAATGGTTTCTTATTTACCATAAATCACCAGAATCATTGTCTCTGATTTATCTGCGATGAAATATCTTTGTTTGATTCTTATTAATAAAACTTTTTCTTAAGATTTTAGTTCAGAGCAATTAAGAGAACAGTTATGTCTTATTTCCCCAAATCATAAAACCTCTTGATCGATCCGTTTTCCAAATGGTTTTCCAGTTAGATATGGTAAGTCCATTCTCCAGTCGTCTTAAGAAACTGCAGTTCATCATGCATCGAGTCTATTAACTCCAAATCTGTAGAAGCCACATCCTCTTCAGCCTTCCAAATAGGATACAGAGCACAGAGAAGGAAAAAAAGCAGGAAAAATGGGAAATCCCCCTTTACACCTACAGCAACCAATCATAGCGTAGATTGCCTCATGTAGGAGCTATAGCACTCTCCAACCAATCAACTGAGAGCTGCCTGTTCTTGCCCTTTCTACAATTTTTCTGTTCCAACTAAATTTAATATGCTAACACCCCTCCAATTTATAGCTGAACAGCATTGAAACCAAATTATTTCACAAGATCTTTGTGTTTTTTATATACTTAATGGTTTTGTCATGAGGTCAGCTAAATTATTTTCTGGTGGACAATAAATTATGACTTATTACATTTTCAGTATTACATTTTACATACTTCAGGAGTTGAGAATCATAAGGTACGACACTTAATGATAGTCATAGGGTACAATAAGCAATCGATCATACTAGGAAACAGTCAATATAAATCGTAAGTATACAAGCGACAAAGTTACAGTCATACCGTCAGAAGTGGGAAGGGATGGGTGATAAGGAGTGATGCCAAGATTTAATAGTAATAGTAGTGCAGACTTTGTAATAGTTGAACAGGGTTGAGGGAATTATTTGTTTAGCAGAGTGATGGCTTTCAGGAAAAAACGGTTCTTGTGTCTAGTTCTGATGTGCCATGCTCTATAGCGTCGCTTTGAGGGAAGGAGTTGAAACAGTTTATGTCCAGGATGTGAGGGATCTGTAAATATTTTCACAGCCCACTTTTTGACTCATGCAGTATACAGATCCTCGATGAAAGGCAGGTTGGTAGTAATTGTTTTTTCTGCAGTCCTAATTACTCTCTGAAGTCTGTGTCTGTACTGTTGGGTTGCAGAACCCAACCAGACAGTTATAGAGGTGCAGATGATAGACTCAATAATTCCTCTGTAGAACTGTATCAGCAGCTCCTTGGGTAGTTTGAGCATTCTGAAGTTGGCGCAGAACATTCTTTGTTGTGCTTTTTTGATTAAGTTTTTGATGTGAGGTGTCCATTTTAAGTCATGTGATATAGTAGAACGTAGAAATTTGAAGGTCTCTACTGTTGACACGGTGTTGTCTAGTATTGTAAGAGGTGGAAGTATGAGAGGGTTTCTTCTAAAGTCTACCACCATTTCTATTGTTTTGAGTGTGTTCAGTTCAAGATTGTTCTAGTTATACCACAAGGCAAGTTGTATAACCTCCTGTCTGTATGCGATTCATCGTTCTCTCGAATGAGACCAATCACTGTTGTGTCATCAGCAAACTTCAGTATTTTAATAGATGGATTGTTTGAGATGCAGTTGTTGGTATATAGGGAGAAGAGAAGTGGAGATAGCATACAGCTTTAGGGGGTCTCTGTGCTGATTGTACAGGTATTGGATGTGATTCTGCCTAGCTTCACCTGCTGCTTCCTGTCTGTTAGGAAGCTTATGATTCCACTTACAAGTGTGTTCAGGTACCGCTAGTTGGTTTAATTTACTTAGAAGAGTGTCTGGAATGATGGTATTGAATGTTGAACTGAAGTTTACAAAGAGGACCCTTGCGTAGGTATTTGGAGATTCAAGGTGTTGTAGGATGTAATGCAGAGCCATGTTAACAGCATCATCTGTCGATCTATTTGCTCGGTATGCAAACTGCATGGGATCTAACAGCAGATTTGTGATGGTTTTCAGGTGGGACAGCACAGGCCTTTCAAAGATTTTCATTAACTACAGATGTTGAAGCAACTGGTCTGTAGTCATTCAGTTCCTTGATGAAGGGCTTCTTTGGCACTGGGATGATGCTAGAACGTTTGAAGCAGGAAGGAACATAGAACATCTCTAGTGATCTATTGAAGATTAAGGTGAAGATGGGGGCCAATTGCTCAGCACAGACTTGTAAGCAAGAAGGAGTTGTCTGGCCCTGGTGTTTTTCCTGGCTTTTGTCTGTGTAATAGATCTTGCACTTCTTTTTCTGTGATCACCAGAGGTTGTGAGCCCAATGGATTGGGGCCAGTTGTAGCAGGCTTAGCTGTTGTTGGTATGTTTGACATATGGGTTGTGGAAATAGATGGCTGTAGTTTCATAAAGTACATAAAGTTTAGTTCTTTTCCAAGCCAATCCCTCATTCATTGTTAATTCAGTTTGATGCTCCACAAACCAGGGATTGGTCAATAGGGCTGCTTTCAACTCCGTGGTGAGTTTGTCTTCCAGGGATTTGTGGTTGTGGTTGGCTTGGCCTCGAGTGGTTACTTGGCCTGCCAATTGATATCAAAGTCTGCACTATTTCCTCTCAGTGACTGTCAAACTGGGGTTTCCTGGACAGGGCATCCACCAATATGTTTTTCCTTCCGGGGATATATTTCATGTTGAAGTTAAACCGCTTGAAGTATTGAGCCCAGTGGACTAGTTTAGGTGATAGCTTCTGAGGTGTCTTTAGAGCCTCGAGGTTCTTGTGATCAGTCCACACCTCAAACGGCTCCTTCACCCCTTCTAAGAAATGCCTCCAAGTCAACAAAGCCCATCATACTGCAAATCGTTCTTTTTCTCAGACCGCCCATCTTTGTTCTGTGTCCGTTAGCTTTTTGGACACATAAGTGCAAGGCATCAGTCGGTTCTGAGAGTCCTTTTGTAGCAGAACAGCCGCTACCGCCACATCACTAACATCAGCTTGGACTATAAAAGGTCTGGTCGGGTCTGGATGCTGGAGAATGGGCTTAGCTGCAAAGAGGTGTTTTAAGGTTTCAAAAGCTTTCTTACAGTCCATTGTCCAAGCAAGGGGTTGACTGGGCTTCGGTTTGGTGGGTGAAGGGCCCGTTTTAATAACTCTGTCAAAGGGAGGGCAACCTCGGCAAAAGAAGGAATGAATTGCCTATAGAAATTGACAAAACCCAAAAAGCTTTGAAGTTGCTTTCATGTTTTGGGGGTTTGCCAGTCCAGCATGGCTTTCACTTTTCCAGAGTCCATCTCAATTCCCTGGTTGGATATTTGGTAGCCTAAGTAATCCAGCGACTCCTTGTGGAATTCACATTTTGACAGTTTTACATGTAACTTGGTGGCCAAAAATATTTTCAGGACTTGTCTGACCAATTTGACATGTTCCTCAATTTTTTCACTGAATATAAAGATATCTTTCAGGTAGACGAAGACCCCCCAGTACAGATGCGGATGTAACACTTCATTGATGAGTTGCATAAATACTGTGGGGGCCCCATGAAGTCCAAAAGGCATGACTTGGAATTGAAACTACCCAAAGGGCAGTTAAAGGCTGTTTTCCATTCGTCTTCCTCTTTTATGCGGACTCGGTAGTAAGCTTCTCTCAGATCTAGCTTGGTGAAGACCTTGCCTTTTGACAGGTGATTTAATAAGTCCTTCATAAGGGGGAGAGGATACATGTTTTTGATGCACATTGTGTTCATGCCTCTAAAATCAACACATAATCTCAACTCGCCATCTTTCTTTTCTTTGAACAGCACTGGAGCAGCCAACTTAGATTTGGCAGGTTCAATGAAATCTCTGTCTAAATTGCTATCAATGTATTTCCTCAATTCAGTCATTTCAGCTGGTGTCATGGAATACATCTTTGGTTTTGGCAGTTTTGCCCTGGGTTCTAATTCTATAGCGCAATCCATGGCTTGATGGGGAGATAAAACATTACATTCGTCTTCACTGAATACCTCAGCCAAGTCTCTATATTGTTTGGGCACTTGGGGAGTACCTGGAAGAAGGTCCGAGATGGTGATTGCTGCTTCAGTTTCTGGACCCAGGTTGGATGGTGGTTTCTTAATGGGAGGAAGGGCGGGCAGTGGCCCCACTCCAATAATGATTTTCTGGAATCCATCCTCCCACTTGATTTATCTAACCAAGGAAGTCCCAATATGACAGATTCTGACATTCTTGGAGCTACTATAAAGTGTATGAGTTTGCGGTGAGGACTCATCTCCAGTTTGATTAACTCTGTCATTTGGGTAGCTGGGGTCCCCCCAATTAATGTCCCATCCACTTGTTCAAATCTGATTGGGCGTTTTAGTGGTTTAGTTTTATGCCCAATTGTCCAATGATGGGGAGCCCAATAAGGCATCTAGAGCATCCGGTATCTATGATAGCTTCTAATTCCCCTGCCTCCCCTGTGTGAGGCACCACTAATTTCACTTTGACGGTAAAAGGTGTGATGGGTTTACTCACCATAGGATTGTCTTCATCAGTGGGTTGTCCAGGGAGGCTGTGTTGGTCTGGAAATGTGTTGCTCCCTTCTGCGTGGAGAGGACCTTCTATGATGTGTCTAGCAAAGCGGCTTTGTTGGGGGGCTTTCCTTCACTTTTCCACCCCCTGGCGGCTGTATCAGACCTCAGTTGTGGAGCTTGTGGAACAGGTGCGGGGGCCAGACAGTCAGCTGCTCAATGGCCACTCTGGCCACAATAATAACACTTTATCATTCTGGTGGTTTGGGTGGATGCAGGTTCAGCAGGTCTGGTAAGCTGTCACCTGGCCACAGGTCTCCTAGGAGGGCCTTCAGGTAGGGGTCTTTTTTGTTGGTTGATGTTGCGGTATAAGTTACGGGACCGCCTACTGCCATCGTCAACCTCCCGCCGCCCAGTACGCTCCCACAGGGTTGCCCTACTTGGGGTCCCGCCGCCTGGCCGCTGTCGGCTGACGGCCCCGAGAGTTCGGGCTTTCTCTGTGGGAGCTCCCTCCCTATGGAATGATCTCCCCCCGGAGATACGGGCTATGACGGATATTCTGACCTTCCGGCGCGCAGTGAAAACCCTATTTTTTAAACAGGCCGGCCTGGCCCAGTAACTGTGTTTGTGGTTTTAACTAATTTTAATTGGGGTTTTATTAGCTTTTAATTTTTAATTGAATTTTGAATAGACAGCCGGATCAAATTATTTAATCTATTTTTAATCGTATTTATTGTATATTTATTGTATGTTTTTTAGTAGACTGTACACCGCCCCGAGTCCCTTTTTGGGAGAGGGAGCGGTATAAAAGTTTGATTAAATAAATAAATAAATAAAATAAATAAGTTGAGGGTGGCTGCATACCACGTTTGCAGGGTCTCTGGTATTCCCCTAATGTTGCAGGCCTTCTTTACTTTTGGGTCAATGGCGTTTTTTTAAATAATGCAAGATTAATTTTTCAGGCCAATCTATGAGGTGGCTTGCAATCCTTCTAAAGTCCCATATAAAATCTGATAAGTGTTGCTTGCCCTGTTCCATTTCCATTAATTTGTCTTCATTTTCAGCTACTCTGTCTCAATTCTCACATCTGAGTCCAAGCAATTGAAGAAACGCATTGACATCCTGTCGTTCTGGGGCCTGTTTGTAGTGCAATTGCGCCACCCAGTCAGAAGCATCCCCTCATTCATCCCATCTGTTACTGCAGTAACTAAATCCCGTTCGGTTGCATATTGGTCTCCAAATTGGTCTATGTGAGACCATATTTGAATGAGGAAATAAGATAAATGTTCAAAATTGGCCTTGAATCGCATCTGGTCTGGCCTCATTCCCTGCATGAGGAAAGGGTGGTGGTGGCTGCTTCCTGCTTCCTATACAGATCTCTTTGTTGGGAAGGGATCGCTGATTCTCTCTGGGGCCAGGGCATTGCTGGCACTGGCATCCACCCTTGACCAGGATAAAATCCCCACCCTGGAGGGATACTTTCTGCAGAGGGTAAATTTCCTTCTGGGTGTGGGAGAGAAGGACTTGGAAATTGAAACATACTTGTTGTAGTCTGGCATCTCTCGTGTCTCCCTTGTAATTCGATCGTGTTGGCCTTCCGATATAATTGGAGCTCCACACCTCCAATATGCTTCCTTTGCAGTATGTAAAAGGTTTGATGGAATGAATTCTCCAGCCAGCTTTTTCTCTGGTCCCATCTGACAACTTCTCCAGGAATCTGTTTCTTCGGCCGGGCTCCTAAATCTTGCCTCTCTTCCGCATGCCTTAACTCCTCCAAAGGGGGGCTGGGGGATTCAATTGATCTTCCAGTGGGCCCCCCCAATGCCCTTCTGTCTCACCTCCCATGTTGGCTGATCCTTCGGATTGATCCATTGATGGAACAAATCCTGGGGTTCAGAACCCCTGATAGCTCCCTCTTGGAAGAGCTGAAAGTCTCTTCCAACTCTATGTAATTCTGTAAGAACTTCATAAACATTTAGGGCTTAGCACATAGCTAATCTTCACAACCTACTTTAGTGTCACATTTCACTATTTCACATGGATCAGTTGCAAAGATAGGTTGCTAGGACTGGAAAATGACTTGATAGCATTTAATCAGCGAAAACATCTTACAAACACGTTAGAGACAGACAAGTGTGTTCTTTTGCTTCCTGTCATTAGCAGCAGTCACTTATCAGTGATTAGAAAGCCCTTAATAGGCATCTGTGGTTGAGCTTAAGGGAGTTAAAACCATTGAGTACTGCATTGCTAGAAAGGATGGGAGGAGAGGAGCTGCTTCTTCCAGATCACTCATGGGAGGAAGGCGGTGTGCAGAGTGGTTTTTCTGCTCTTCCCAGGGTCGAAGCAGCAGCTGGAAGGTGAGTTGAGATCAGGTCGGAGGAGAGGCTTGGAGCAAGTAGGGTTGTTGGGTTTCTTCCGGGATGTGGAAGCAGAGAAGCAACTAGGCTGAAGCATATCAGCTGCTGCTACATGTTCCTTTCCTCCCCAGATTTTGAGTCCACTGGTGCTCAATGCTTTAACAGTGGTGACCGCAATTTTCTGCTGGTGGGAAGATTTTAAAAAGTCTCCTTCAAGTTAAGATTAATTCCTTGGGAACAGCTTGCCTCCAAAAGTTGTGAGTTCTTCATCACTGAAGGGTTTCAAGAGGAGACGGGACAGCAATTAATCAGGAATGATATAAAGTCTCTTCCCTGAGCAGGGATTAGACTAGAAGACCTCCAAGGTCCCTTCCAATTCTGTAAATTCTCTTATAGACCTGCTGTTTTCTTGGCAATAATATCGGACTGATCTTCATTTGCCCTCTTCTGAGATTTTTTTTTAACTTCCATGTCTAGCCAACAAGCATGATATTTCCTATGTTAATGGGAAAAAAAACTATGGAGGACTTTTCTGGTTGTTCAGTTGTATAGGTAGTCCTCACTTACCACTTGTGTCCTGACCCCTCAAAGTGATGAATGGGGATGTAATCAGAGTGGTTCTGGGCAGTATTTTCTGTCCTTATTTGGAACTGAGGACTTCCATGAACAAAACTGGTTCAAAGCTTGCTGAGGCATCATTTCATCAATTAAAGCCCCACATCTATAAATTACCTCACAAGGTTTGACTTTAACCATTTTGGGACATTTTTTAGGCTTGAAACATGGATGTTTTCCATATATACATTTGTATTTGTATTTCTCTTTCTACACATATATCTCCAAATGTACATTTTTATTTGAATCTTACAGATAAAGATGATGCCACAGAAGACCACACTGGAGAATAAAGCAATATCGAAAAGCAAAGCAGATTGAGGCAGAAATAAAAATATTATCCATTTCCATCAGAAAAACCACACAATTCTTCTCCTTCCACAGCAGTTGAGAGACAAAGGGAAGAAAATAAATGAGAGGTTTTGAGCTGGAAAAAGTAGAGTATGTGGAATTCAAGGACACAATATACAAAAAGATCAGGAGATATTATTTTTCCATTCAGAAAAAGAAAATATCTGGAAGTGAGTGGGGTGGAAAAGGTTAATTGGATGAGCACATAGGGCAGACAGTAATACATGGCTTAAATCAAAGCACCACTAAACAAGGGATCACATATATTTTTGACCTTCTCAAGAATATCATTGGTGGAAAAGTTCCATAGGTGTGCCTATTATGGAGAAAGCAAACTTCAAATTGCAAGCGATTAAGCAGGGAAGAATCCACTCTGGTGAAAAGCACAAACAAATTATCTGAATGTGGCAAAAGCTTTTGTTAGAACAGATCCTTTTTAGTTCACGGAAGAACCCACCCAGAAGAGATGCCCTACACATGCTTCCAATGTGGTAAATCTTTTAAGAAAAATGGCAACTTGGTGATACATCTGAGGATTCACAGCAGCGAGAAGCCATGTGACTGTCCAGATTGTGGGAAACATTTCATTGGATATTCCCACTTTCTGAGACACCTGAGGACTCACACAGGAGAGAAACCCTTTGAATGTCATGATTGTGGGAAATGTTTCAGTTACAATTCCGAACTGGTAAGACATCAGAGGACTCACACAGGAGAGAAACCCTTTAAATGTCATGATTGTGGGAAAAGTTTCATTAAAAATTTCCACCTCACAAGACACCAGATGACTCACATAGGAGAGAAACCTTTCAAATGTCCTCTCTGTGAACAATGCTTCAGGCATAAATCATCCCTTATTGCCCACAAGGAAATCCACTTGAGTCAAAAGTTGATGTGTTTAGAGAAGGCTTGAAATTCATTTCTGAACTCTCATTAGGAGTGTAGATCAGAAATGTAGTGTTTGAATTTTTGCTGATGCTTTTTAGTCAAATACATTGCAGCATTAGGTGGATAGAAAAGAATCTTAGTTTGATAAAAGCTAACTATCTGTTTTTATATTATTAGCAGAAATTTCTGGATATTTCCTTTGCAGAAGTTGTGGAATTCCTCAAAAAGGTTTTTGGGTGGTGTTTTTCGTATATTGATTATGGAATTCCAACATGTAAAGTTCCGCCTTCTACTTTGGTATCCTCCAGATTTTGAGCTCCCTAATACTCCAGCCACCAATACAATACAAACAACCCCATGATGCTATGATTCTATGAATTTAGAGACCATTTGGAAAATAGGTACAGAGCAGCCTCATGAACTTTCTTCTGGCAAGGGGACTTTTTAAAAATATATATTTTGTTCAGAAAATTAATATAAAGTCCAAATTCCAAAAATGAAAGACTTTTTTCAAAAAAAAAACAAGGGTAGACAAAACATTTAAAAAGGAAAATGTGCATTAAAAAAGACAAAAACAGTTTTACCTATATTATCTCCCCAATAAAATATTCATAAATATATTGGAGCAGTAACAGTTTCCTCTCCTTCTGAAGCAGTCCAAAATCTATAAATTTCTATCTTTATTTACAACCAATTCGACGTTCATCTACTGTGTTTCTCATAAAATAAGGCCGGGTCTTATTTTTTTTGAGCCCTGAAAAAATGGCTAGGATGTCTTTTCAGGGGTGATTTAATTTCCTCCCCCATGCGCACCCCCACCTAGAGCACCCCATGCGCATTCACCTCTCCACAAGGCCGCTTCTATCAGCCGATGGAAATCACCAGCAGCTTCTATCGGCCGGTAGAAGCGGCCTTGGGGCGAGCACCCACATGCAGTCCCTCACCATGAAGCCATTTCCATTGGCTGATGGAAGCTCCCCAAAGGCAGAGTCACCAGCCATTTCTATTGACTGGTAGAATCGGCCAATGGAAGCTCCCCAAAGGCTCTGCTCAATAGTCAGAGTTGGGGGGACAGAACCAGTCCTTGGATTCCCAGAGCGCACCTGGGGGAGGCTTGTCTATGCTGAAGCTAAGCAGGGTTGGAGTTGGGATGGGGTCCCCAGGAGAGGATTTCCAAGGCTGGAGAGAGAAGTTTAAAAGAGTGGGACAGGAGAAGACAACAGCTTCTTTAGCGACCCTCTGCAATCCAAGTAGTTGCAGTGGGAAATCGGGGGCAGGGAGAAATAGGGCTAACTAAGGGGACGAAGAAGAGCAGCTGCCTCGGGAAGCAGAAATGCAGCAGGACTCTTGGGGTTGTAGGATATTTACTCTGACAACAGCATATGTACACAATTGAGTTTGCAGTTGGGAACCTGATGCATAGCCATGCCTCGCCCAAAGCGGCTGATGTGTGGTGATCAGAGACCAGTCATTGTGCAGGGTGCCAAGATGTCTGATTGCCTGGGCAGTGTTTATTACATTTATAGGGTTTTTACAAGAAGACCAAGGCAACATAGATACAGCATCTGGATTGGAGAATAGATGCCACATGGGTGAAAGCTCCCAACCACATTGGTACAATCTCCTAACCAATCCTTAAACTAGTGGTGATCTTAGTAAAATGAGGTCACCTATATGTCTGGAAAGTTAGGGACTTTCCACCTTTACCAAAATATTGGAAATGAGATCATTCCAATAGCCAAGAGGCCCACGTAGGGTTTCTAGATGGCAGTTTGCTGCTTAGCATCTAGCACCATCCATAGGATCTCAGTAGCTACCGCACTGGTGATTCTGCCTTTGTGAACCTTCCATCGGCAGATAGAAATGGATGGTGACTGTCTTTGGGGAGCTTCCATCGGCCGATAGAAATTGCTTCGTACCAAGGGGAATGCGTATGAGTGCTTCTATCTGTAGTAGATTGGGGTATTCTAGCCTAGGCTACCTGCAGGGTGCTCCTAAAGGAAAGTTTTCTCCCGCCCACCCTTCCCCCCCATTTCTCTTCATCTTGTATAATTCTAACAAATGATGTGAGAAATGGTGGGGAAACGCATGGTTTAAATAGGCCTAAATTTTGGGGGCGGGGCTTAATTTCACCTCATGCCTAGAAATTATACTGGGCCTTCCTATTGGTGGAGGCCGTATTGTTGGAGAAACATGGTATTTATGATCTATAAAGGCATTGTAATTAACAGGTGAACCAGAAACAAAGTTAAACATCAAAGCACTTTATTAATAATCTACTATTCCGTTTAATTTGTATAAAGTTTAGAACTGCTTATTTACCATAAATCACCACAATCATTGTCGGATCTGTCAGGGATGAAATATCTACGTTTGATTCTTATTAATAAAATATTTTCTTAAGATTTTAGTTGAGAACAATAAGACAACAGTTGTGTCTTATTTCCCCAAATCATAAAACCTCTTGGTCGATCCATTTTCAAAATGGTTTTCCAGTTAGATATGGCAGGTCCATTCTCCAGTCTTCTTAAGAAAGTCTAGTTCATCATGCATTGAGTCTATTAACTCGAAATCCATAGGAGCCACATCTATTTCAGCCTTCTCCAAACAAACCTGCAGTTTCCAAACCATGATGAGGGGTCTTTTAAGAAGCGACTTACTCCCCATGGGAGCTTCATGGGAAGAGCTCAGGCTCACAAAGCCATTCATTTGTGTCCGCTCATAATCCCAAACTCCTCCATCAATCCCAGAGAAAGGGGACCTCCCAGAGCAGAAATGTTTTTTCTCACCAAGATCCTTTACATCCTTCTGGCTAATCCATCAGCTGCATACGACAACAATACTTTCCTCCCTGTGATGTTTCCAGAAAATGACATCCACTGCAAATGGATTTATTTTCTGGATGTAATGGGGACAGTCCTCCATCAGGGAATTATGCAGCAAGTTTCCAAATGAAATCAGAGACACTGAGGCCACATTGTATTTTTGTATAAATGAATATATTTAACATATTTACAGCAAACAAGATGGTCAGGAACACAGAAACACCCTGAGGTAAATCCAAATAGGATACAGAGCAGAGAGAAAAAAAAAAGCGGGAAAAATGGGAACACCTATAGGAACCAATCATAGCGTTTGCCTCATACAGGAACCAGCACTCTCCAACCAATCAACTTAGAGTTGCTTGTTCTTGCCCATTGTACAATTGTACTGTTCCAGCTACTAAATTTAATATCCTAACACTCCTCCGAGGCCTTTCAAAAACAGTAATCTTGTGTCTAAGTGTTATCCATTCCCTCACCCATGTTAATACAGCTGCTTGATAATAAAGCTCCCAATCTGGTAGCCCAAAGTCCCCATTATTTTTAATCTTTCTTCCTCTCCCAGTCCCTCCCTCCCTTCCTGTGGGAAACCTAACCAAATGGGTCTGAGCATTTAAGGTTGCAGGACCCTGGTCTATCTAACACAGAAAAGGATTGAGGTTATATCATAGCAGTCTTTCAATATTTGAGGGGCTGAAATAGAAAAAAAGAGGGGGTGGACCTATTGTCCAATGCCCCTCAGACCAGCACAAAGAGTAACAGAGAGAGACTTATCAAAAAGACATTCAACCTAGAACCAAGGAGAATTTTCTTTTTAGTGAGAACAATCAGTGGAAATGCTTTGCCTGTAGAAGTTGTGGGTGCTCCATAATGGGCTTTTTTAAGAGGAGATTGGACAGCCATTTGTCTGGAACAGAAAAGGGTCTCCTGCTTGGAGAGTTGGTCTCTTCCAACTCTATGTAATTCTGTAAGAACTTCATAAACATTTAGGGCTCTGCACATAGCTAATCTTCACAATCTACTTTAGTATCACATTTCACTATGTCACATGGATCAGTTGCACAGATAGATTGCTAGGACTGGAAAAACGACCTGGTAGCATTTAATCAGTGAAAACACCTTACAAACACGTTAGAGACAGACAAGCGTGTTCTTTTTGCTTTCTATCAGGAGCGGCACTCACTTATCAGTGACTAGAAAGTCCTTAATAGCCGTCTGTGGTTGAGCTTAAAGGAGTTAAAACCATCGAGTACTGCATTGCTAGAAAGGATGGGAGGAGAGGAGCTGCTTCTTCCGGATCACTCATGGGAGGAAGGTGGTGCGCAGAGTGGTTTTTCTGCTTTTCCCAGGGTTGAAGCAGCAGCTGGAAGGTGAGTTGAGGTCAGGTCGGAGGAGAGGCTGGGAGCAAGTAAGGTTGTTGGGTTTCTTCCGGGATGTGGAAGCAGAGAAGCAACTAGGCTGAAGCATATCAGCTGCTGCTACGTGTTCCTTCCCTCCCCAGATTTTGAGTCCACTGGTGCTCAATGTTTTAACAGTGGTGGCCGCAATTTTCTGCTGGTGGGAAGATTTTAAAAATCCTCCTTCAAGTTAAGATTAATTCCTTGGGAACAGCTTGCCTCCAAAAGTTGTGTTTTTTTCATCATTGAAGGGTTTCAAGAGGAGACGGGACAGCAATTAATCAGGAATGATATAAAATCTCCTGCCTGAGCAGGGATTGGACTAGAAGACCTCCAAGGTCCCTTCCAACTCTCTTATTCTCTTATGGACCAGCATTTTTCTTGGCAAAAATATCGGACTGATCTTCCTCTGCTCTCTTCTGAGATTTTTTTTTAACTTTCATGTCTACCCAACAAGCATATTTCCTATTGGTGTCCCATCCATGTATTAACCAGGTTCAACTAGCACTTTGTAAAAGAAAAAAAAAACTATGGAGGACTTTTTGGGATGTTCAGTTGTAGACAGGTAATTCTCACCACTCGCTTCCTGAGCCTTCAGAGTTATCGTGGCACTGTAAAAGCAGACGTATAGCTTATCCACAAATTTGTGATCATTGTAGCACTTGTTCAGTGATCACACATCAGCAGTTCCTGTGGTTATGAAGGTGCAGAAAAAGGACTTGCACCAATTTGGTTCTGCCAACCACTGCACATTGATGATTGTTGAAGCATACTAAATTCAGGAACCCCCATTTGTGACCCTCCCAGCTATTGGACATTAGTCTCATATTTGATTCTAGAATCAAAATCATATGAAATATTAGCACCGCTTTATAAAGCCTTAGTAAGTCCATATCTGGAATACTGCATCTAGTTTTGGTCGACAAATTACAAAAAAAATGTTGAGACTTTGGAAAAAGTACAAAGAAGAGGAATAAGTTGATTAAAGGCCCGGAGACTAAAACCTGAAGAACAGTTGTAGGATTTGGGTTTGGCTAGTTTACCAAAAAGAGGGACTAGAGGGGACATAATATTAGTACTCCAGTATTTGAGAGGCTGCCACAAAGAAGAAAAGGTCAACTTAATTTCCAGAGCACCTGAAGGCAAGGCAAGACACAATGTATGGAAACTAATCAAGTAGAGAAGCAACCTGGAATTAAGGAGAAACTTCTTAACAGTGAGGACATTAATCTGTAGAACCGCTTGCCTTCAGACCTTGTGAGTGCTTCATCACTGGAAGTTTTGAAGAAGACACTGGACAGTCACTTGTCTAAAATGTATAGGATCTCCCCTTGAGCAGAGGGATGGACTACTAGACCTCCAAGGTCCCTTCCAGGTCTATTCTGATTCCGAATACTTTAGAGGGGAATTCATAGATGACTCAATGACTGACAAGTGGCCAGGTCCTGTGGCTTCAAAACAAGCCCAAATGATCATGCCTTCATCATTGAACTTGATGGTTGGTGTGAGATCTTTGTGTTGATATCTTTTGTTTTGTTTTCATCAAAATGGCACTGTGCATTATGGCCAAAATCTGCACTTTGGTCTCATCTAAAGGACCGTGTTCCAGAAGTCTTGTGATTTGTTCAGATGCAAATTTGGAAATCTATGTGTTTCTGCCATGTCCTTTTTATAAATCAGAGGCTTTCTCCTGGCAACCTTTCCAAATGAACCATACTTGTCCAGTCTTTTTCTAATTGTACTGTCATGAACTTTAACACTTAATATGCTAAGTGTGGCCAGTAGAGCCTGAAATGTATCTTTTCTTTTATGTATACTCAGAGCATCTGCACCAAGACAAATTCCTTGTGTGTCCAATCACACTTGCCCAATAAAGAATTCTATTCCATTATTCTATTATGTAATGTTTGGATTTTTTGTAATTTCTCTGAGCATTGCGCATTCTGAACCTGGGATGAATTTGCTGGGACTTCCACTCCTGAGAAGATTGGCAAGTGTCTTGAATGTTTTCCCCTTGTGAATTTGGAACATAGAATGATGGAGTTTAAATTGTTTGAAAAAAAGTTGTATAACCCTTCCCAGATTGATGGGTAGCAACAATTGCTTCTCTTCAGATTCCCGTTGATGTCTTTACTCTTTGGCATCTAATTCACACCTCAATGCTGGAGACCAGGAAACTCCTATGACTTCAGCTTTTATAGATATAGTCACACTTGTTGATGATAATTGATCAAGGGCATTTGATCAAAAGCATTGGTTGCTACTTTGCCTCTTCATACCTATGGAAGAAGTAAGAGTTTTTTTAGTTCTTCATGTCTCTGTTTTGGCTTTGTTTTTGTAAAAAAAAATGATATGGGTATAATATATCATCTGTTGTTGCTCATCTGACATTATATTTATTTATTTTTAAATTGCTAAGGATGAGATTATTTTTACTATGTCATGATACATAAGATATAGCTCCAGGGTGTAGTTTCTTCACATAACTGTATTCTCAGTTGTACGGGTCAGAGAATCCAAAGTGTGGGCTGTCTCCTGCTTCCTTGCTTAAAGACGGAGTCAATCAAAGTTTAGTCCAGCCTCCTTTCCACTCCGCATGCCCAGTTTTTGACTCCATCTTCATGCAAAGAGGACACGAGGAGACAGTGCTCAGAAAGAAAGATAGAAAATATAGGTTCAACTCTTTGGATTCTTCGAGAAAAAAAGAGAGAAAAGAGAAAAAGTGAAAATCAGCAAACTGTGAATAAGTGAAAGAGCCGGGACCTCTTTCCAAGATGGGAAAGCCCACATAGCTGTTTGGTGTTAAGAGAATAAACAGCAGCAGCCTCAGTAAGAGCGGGCGGGCTCTCGATCGGCTAGCAAAGAAGGAGGGCAAATTAACTCAGCTTTCCCAGAACCTTCGTTAAACAAACCAGAAGCCACACAAGCCTCCAGTGCTCTCTTTAATTGGGGGCAAACTCAGTCTTAGGCTGAGCAAGCTTCCAACATAGCCACACAAGCCTACCCAGGAGAAAGGGAAGCTAGAGTCCATGCTCAGGCCAGTCTGAGTATATTATATTGGCAAAAGCCAAAGGGAAAAACTATGGCTGAACTTTCTGAAACAGAGGCAAGCTTGGAGGAACAGAAATCCCCTGCCCCCAGTTTGAGCAGAGAGCAAAGCACAAAGGAACCCAGAGAGGCTGGGAGAGCTTCAGAAAAGCCTCTCAGAAGGGTGTCCAAGGCAGATGAGAGGGAGACATTAAGGAGACAAAGGGCCATTGAGAAATGCTTCCCAAGGGCTGAAAAGGAGGTGGAGAAGAATGGAAATTCCTGCGCTCCAACAGGCAAACCAATGAAAGCGAAGTATCAGGAAAGGAGTGCAACACTAGAGGGCGCTGAAGATCAGCCTTTTCAGCCTGCTCTTTGTGTGAATGAAGGATTGAGTGAATCAGAAAGACAATGCTCTCAGGCATGCAATGAAGAGCCCTCCCCCAAGAGAAAGAGATTTTCAACAGAGTCTAGCTCTTCCTCCACAGCAAAGGAAGTCAGGAAGAAAGTCTTTTAAAGAGGAAATGAGGGCTATGATGGCAGAATTCAGAGACAGTCAGGGTAACAGACCCAGCCTGATACATAATGAGAGGAGATGGGATGCTCATCAACATGCCCTCTGGAATACTCTGCCACTGGAACTGCGTACCGGCATGGACCTGAGGTCCTTCAGGCGCGCGTTGAAGACCTGGCTTTTCGAGCAGGCCGGCCTGGGCTGAGAGAGGGTTTTAATGTGTCTCCAGTAATTTTAATTTGGGGGTTTTAAGGGGGTGGGGTGGGCTTTTTATCCGGCCAAATATCCAATTTAATCTTTTTTAACTTTTGTATTATTGTTGGGGTTTTAGATTGGCTGTACACCGCCCTGAGTCCCCAGGGAGAAGGGCGGTATAAAAATTAAATAAATAAATAAATAAATAAATAAACATTCTACTCAAGCAGGAGGAAACATAAATGGAAACTGGCATCAGCTCCAGTTAAAGGGGACAAACTTTTCGGGGAGGCCATTGAGCCATTACTGATTGAAACCAAGGACAAGAGGAAGGTCTTACCCAGGAAATTTGGTCAGGCAGATAGGTGACCTTCTCCATATACATGGCAACAGCCCTTTCCTATCTCGGGGGGGAGCTTCAGCCACTCCCCATACACACAGGCCCCTACTAGACATCCAGATAGGTCAGGATTTAGAGATAGGAGTGGACAGTGGTCCCAGGGAAGGCGCCCCTTCCGGAGTTCAACCAGCAGGGCCTTCTGGCATACAAAGTGATGGCCGAAACAATGTGCCCATCAGTGGGAGACTGGGCCTATTCACCGACCGATGGGAGTTGTCTACAACGGACAAGTAGGTCCTAGACACATTAAGAAAAGGCCTAGTTCTGGAATTCTTCTCCATACCCCTGAGCTCATTCAGAACATGCCTGATGTCAAGAGACAGAACCAAAAGGGTAATTATGGAAACAGCAGTTCAACATCTGCTGGACATTTGGGCGGTGCAAGTGGTATCAGAGAACGAACAGGGACAAGGGTTCTACTCAAACTTCTTTGTTGTGCAGAAGGCATCGGGTGGGGGGGTAGAGACCAATTTTGGATCTCAAATTACTAAACAGGCACATAGTATACAGGAGATTCAAGATGCAGTCCCTGCAAGCTATACTAGGGAGCATACAGGAGGGGGAATGTCCTGACATCAGTAGACCTCACAGATGCTTACCTACACATACTTATTACCAGGAGGCATCGGAAGTTCCTGTGGTTTTGTTACGCAGGGAGACACTACCAGTACAGGGCTCTACCATTTGGCCTGTCCTCAGCACCGAGGACTTTCACCAAGGTCCTGGCAGCAGTAGCAGCCTTCCTCAGGACAAAGCCCGTACGGGTCCAATGCTACTTAGACGACATATTAATACAGTCAACGTCGACTCTAAGAGCACAGAGCGATCTAGAAACCACGATACAAACATTACAAGAGCATGGCTTTTCAGTGAATTTCAAAAAGAGCCACTTAGAACCAACCAGGCAATTACAACACTTAGGAGCTGTAATAGACACCAATTCCTGCGAGGTTTACCTGTCACAGGAAAGGCAGGACAGCATAAGGTCGTCAAGTGAGCACAGCTCCGGGGGTGTCCCTGGACTTGCTGTCACAAATACTAGGGAAGATGATATCATGCATCTCGATAATACCTTGGGCCAGGCTGCACATAAGGAAATTGCAGTGGTTCCTATTACCTTACCAGAGAGCAGCCAAGGGCAATACAGGAACCAAAGTATGAGTCCCCTCCCAGGGTGAAGCAGTCACAAGAGCTTCGGGTCACAGTCTTATCCCCTGTATGATCTCCTCTTGCTCCAGCCACCTGAACCCCCCCCCCCCCCATGGACTCAAGGATTCACCCCAAAGGAGGATTCACCCCCTTAAATGCACTCCCCTCCTTGAAGGGCAGAAATAGGATGGAAGTCCACCTCCTGGATTTCTCCTGGGAAATCCCAAAGACACTCTTCCCTCTCTCCCTCCCTCCCTCCCTCCCTCCTTCTTTCCCTGCCAAGCTTCCTAGAGGATTCTCCCAGATGAATCCTCCTTTGGGGTGGATCCTTTGGGAGAATCCTCTGGTGAATCCTCCTTTGGAGTGGATCCTTTGGGGGAATCCTCTGGTGAATCCTCCTTTGGTGTGAATCCTTTGGGAGAATCCTCTGGTGAATCCTCCTTTGGGATGAACCCTTTGGTGGAATCCTCTGGTGAATCCTCCTTTGGGGTGGATCCTATGGGAGAATCCTCTGGGAAGCTTGGTGCTAAGAGTCTGTAGGATGATTCCCTTTCTCTTCTGTTTGGATTGGAAGGTTGGCCTCTGCTCAAAGGGCAAAATGGATAGATGGTTCCTTTTTTAAAACTACCGGGAGGGGTGGGGAGAAAGCTGCCCGGCCAGTCTGTATTCTTAGGGAACTGATGGAGGGAATGCGAGTAAAGAAAACTTAAAGAGGGGGAAAAGGTCCACCAGGGGGCAGGGGGGTTTCGAACGGCTGGAGCAAGAGGAGAGCGCCCGACCGTACAGGGGACGAGACCGTGCCCCGAAGCTCTATGGCAGGAAGCAAAGCGATGCCCCTGCAGGAGGGCAGACAGTTCTTGTCAGTTGCGGAATCTGTCTTGCCGCCGCTGCTGCTATTGTTGGAGCCAGCGCTGTCGAGAGAAGTACCAGTGCCGGCGGGAACTGTGGAAGCTACTGAGGTGGCTCCCCTGCCCGAGAAGCAGCTGAAACGCTGCCAGTGGAGGAATGCGCTTGAACCATTCCTCCACCCACTGGAAGGGCCACTTCTTCACTAATGCCGTGCCGCGATGTCCAGCATGGACTCCGGCCTCTGCGTCTTGCCCAATGGCAGCAGTCTGAATGTGGCATCCATGCCGCCACTGCCCACCCGCTGACCTGGACTGCAGCCAGCATCATACCTGGTTCTGCAGCAAAGGCGCTTGGTGGGGGTAGGGAGCCCTCCGCATTCCGTCATGATCGGCCATTGTGAGCAGCTGGTGGTGAGGCATGGCTGCCCACGGGCCACTCCTAATGGCAAGTTCCTCCCTGCCTTTCCCCCCCATTTCACATTATTTAAATAGGCCTAAATTTTGGTGGAGGGGCTTAATTTCACCTCATGCCTAGAAAACATGCTGCACCTTCCTATTGGTGGGGCCGTATTGTTGGAGAAACATGGTATTATATATATAATAACTGTATTTTATTATTTCTTCATAACTGTATTTATGTAATTAGCCTTGAACAATTTTGAATTAAATACACTGAAAACCATAGAATTGGTGGTAGGCTTTAGGAGAAATCCTCCTATACAACCACCTCCTACAATACTAGAAAACACAGTAACTACAGTAGAGACCTTCAAGTTTCTAGGTTCTATCATATCTCAAGACTTAAAATGGACACCTAACATCAGAAATGTCATAAAAAAGCACAACAAAGAAAGTTCTTTCTGCACCAACTCAGAAAACTCAAGGAGCTTGCTGATTTCTACAGATGAATTATTGAGTCTGTCATCTACATCTGTATAACCGTCTGGTTATATACAACCTTATACAACCAAACAAGATAAACACAGACTTCAAATGATAATTAGAACTGCAGAAAAAACAATTGCTGCCAACTTGCCTTCCACTGAGGCCCTGTATACTGCACAAGTCAAAAATAGAGCTGTGAAAATATCTACAGACCCCTCACATCCTAGACATAAATTGTTTCAACTTCTACCCTTAAAACGATGCTATAGGGCACTGCACACCAGAACAACTAGATACAAGGAGTTTTTTCCTGAATGCCATCACTCTGCTAAACAACTAATTCCCAGAATACTGTCAAATTATTTACTAAGGCTGTATCACCATTATTCTTTTCATCGTTCCTAGTACCTATCTCTTCCCACTTATGACTATAACTGTGTTGCTTGTATCTTTACAATTTATATTGTTTTATTTGTTTTGGGAAGTCGGCTGCTGCCGGAGCGTTTTGCAGCGGTTCCTCTTGGTTTTATTTTATTTTATCAACTTTTAGTATTCCCATTGGATCCTTTTTATTTAAATATTATTTTTCGGAAAAGATAACAGCGTAGACCACAACACAGACAAAAGTTTTTGTTTTGCTGGGGACCAATAAGGCATGGGAAAAGGAAGAAGCGCCATGGCACCAGCCCAGAATCTCTCCCACCAGTGAAGACTGCAAAACAACCAAGAATTGAGGAGCACTTTGCTGGCAAGAGATCTGTAAGGAAAACTAACCCGCTTCCATTTCCAACAATCTTGAGAAATTAGAACGGGACCTGCAAAGAGATCTGACAAAACAACAGATACTAGACTTTCCTGATCTAGTGCGGGAGGAGCAAAATGACAGTCAGATTTTTTCTGAACAGAATTTATGGGAAAGCAATGCCTTCTTACAGCGCAAACAATTGTCTCAATATTTGAACAGCTAATAACCATCCAACATGATGTAGAGACACTAAGAAAAGATATTTCTGCAAGCACAGCATTGGGGTACAGACACTGTGAGAATAATCCCAAAACACAGTTAGAGATGGTGAACAATATGAAAGAGCTTTATTATTAAGCTTTTGCAAAAGGGAATTCTGCTCATGGCAGAAGACATTTTCCCCAGGAAGGCTGGGGTTTATATACTAGCTCAAATATACAGTGTCTGCCCCTTTCCTGGATTCACAATCTATCCAACTACATATCTCCCTATGCCACACCCATATTAACACCTGTTTCCTTTTCTTTGGAAACTACCCTTGTTCTCATGGCTTCTTCCTGTTACATTGTTCTCATGGATTCCAAGCATTAATCAGGTCAGAATTACCCTAGCATCTTTTACGTTAATCTTTAAACCAAGATATACAAACCCCCACTCCAGCCAAGGAACATGACATTTCACTTTTAGAAAATAGCGAGTTACAAAACATAATTTGTTTGTTAGATAGTTATATAATTGTCCAGTAATCATTCTAGAAGGTCACAACTCGAACAAAGATGGAGTCCCTTCTGTTCTATATTTTCTCAGGTGTATCTTGCAATAATTAGATTAAACCTTTAACTGTTAACATGCGAGCTCCCATGGCTACTGTCTCTTCTGCATTCTCAACCTTGGGAAAGAGAAAGAAAGTGGGAGTCAGCCAGCCTTGGTCAGTGAAGATGTACTTAACAGCACAGAAACTGGCCTCATTAATGCTTTTGGCACTCTCCCAAGAAAAGAACAAGACAATATATTAGTCAAATTAGAAAATTTAAAGAAATCCTTGTTGGTCACAATGGACACTGCTGAGCTGCTTATAGATCTGGTCTCCCCAATAAAGGAACCTCTTACTTCTCCCCCAGACGGCAGGGGATTGCATGAATATTTGATGGAAAACAAAAGCCAAGATACACAGGGACCACTAGAGGCTCCAGTAGAGATGGTGATACGATCATCCTTATGTGAATATCCTATGACACTTTCAGCACCACATCAAGAGATTGGGAGAGGACCCACAGCAGTACCATCTCAAAGTCAAGTGAAGCATGACCTAATAACTCCTTGCCCTACACCTAGAGAAGAGGCCCCGGAATGGCAAGCTCTGTTAGCTAGTGCTAAAACCTCTTACTCTGAACAATTTTCTCAGGAGTCTAAACAGGATTCAGATGGGACTCCCTTCCTTTTAGAGAAGGCCAATTTCGTGCGCGACGACACCTCAATCCATTGCAACAACCCTACAACTTCCCTTTGTATAAATCAAATTCCAGATAAGCAGCAAAAGATGACCCCCTCTCCATTATAACCTGGAATATAGCGGGTTGGACTGTCCCATCAAAAGACCAACTCTTTTTTGACCACATATCACAACTTGACATCCTCTTCTTACAGGAAACCTGGCCCCGCAGAGATACAGTTAGTTGGTTATTGGACCAACTCTATCCCGGATGTCCCAAGTAAGGTGGGTGGGAGAGCTAAAAGGGGGTATTGTGACACTAGTTAATACAGTTCTGCAAATTAAATGTGTATCACTGACACCTTTTCAGCATGAATTGTGACTACTTTACTTTTATTTAAACAGGTGGAGATTTTGCTTTTCAATATCTACATTCCTCCATTCAATAAGAATAATTTTATCAACAAGGTTTGGGGTGGCATAGAAAATTTTATCCTTGGCTGCTCAATAATTATTGGAGGGGACTTAAATGCTAGGATGGATCCAAACAATCAAGCATTATTTGATCAATTTAAGATCCATTATGAGGAGAATGTAGCAGAAGAACCCCTTTATTCTAGACAATTCAAAGACCCTAAAGCAAATCGGGCAGGTTTGTATGTAAGACAGGTGACTGTACGTTGGGACCTTTGTATCCTTAATGGTTCCACAAAGGGTGACTACCCAGCAGAATATACTTATTGGGGAGCAGGAAGAAAATCCACAGTTGATTATTGGATAATATCATATGACCTCCAGACGTTCTTGCAGAAGATGGAGGTAGACTCACAACTGGAAAGCGATCACAATTCAGTAATTCTTAGTCTTATATTACACCAGAAATTTCTAAGGACTAGTTCAATCTACCTACCCAGGTTAGAGAGCCAAAATACGCAAGTAAAAATTAAATGGACTGAGAAAAATTGCAAAAGAAGTTACTAAATGGATGTTAGTGCCAGAAACAATAGAACTTTGTACATTTCTACTAAGAAATAAGTTTGAAGGATCATACTTAGACAGATTTGAAACTTTAATTTCAAATTTGAAATCAGTTCTCACTAACAGAATACTAGCTCAATCCAAGAAGCCGATTTTAAAGAATAAAAAGTGGTTTGATAGAGATTGTGCACAATTGAAAAGGACATATGACAATGGTTTAGACCAGTTTGGTAGAATGGGTTGTTACGATACCCGGTAGTTTGGAGAACTGATAAAACGGGCCTCTAGCTGGCCCCCCCACTCTTCGCCCGCTTCTCTGTTTCCTGCCCAGTAAATCCTTATCGTGCATGTGCAACATCGCACGCATGTGCAACAAGCTGATTGCATTTTAACCCCACCCGCCCCGCCCATCCTTATCTCAGCCATGCGCCATTGCTGCCTGCAGTCTGCCTTCACCTGCCTGCCAGCTCTCAGCTAGTCCTTGAGTATTGACGATTTGTCTTTAAATGAATCCAAAGTCCAGCTCCTCTTTAGGACAATGATGGTTTATTCAGCAAACAACAAACACTCTAATCAGGCAAGAATGGCTAAAAGCCAGGCAAAGTTAGCATTGGGTTTGAGTTTGCTCTCTTTCCTTTTATTATCATTATCATGAGACACACCCCCACCATGCCCAGGCCCATAGGCAGTTCTAGTCCTGGTCACGCCTAACCTATTATCTCTAAATGCTATTAACCCTATAACATCTCTACCTCCCTAACCTATTCCTACCCTCACTAACTGATTCCCACTTGGTGCCACTTTCACCATGTCTTAACTCAATGCTTAATTACCACCTATATATGCCCAAACCCCCTCTAACAATATGCACTACATCAATATATGAAAAAAGCCATATCCAGCCCTGTAGTTGTTTCAGAATCCGTCCTTCAGCCCGCAGTTGTTTCAGAATCTATCCTGTAGCTCACAGCTCTGCTGAGTCATTCAATCTTCAACACCATCGGCTAGCACACAAACAGCAATACAGATCCGGTGTCAGCAGAGCTAAGGTGATATTCTCCATTGCCTACTTGCTGCGAGGTGTGTTTGGAACTGACGGGCTCCAAGGGGAACTTGGAGCCTGACACCAGCCATTGCTGTCTGCCTTCCACCATGATCTGCCTATGTGAGTAAGTGTCATGCCCCTGGTGGAGACTGACTCTGAGGAAGAGGAGAAATAGCCAACAGGGAGTGGGAGTGTGGCTTCAGAGGTGGTGGAGGAGACTGGGGAAGGCCAGTTAAGCAATCAGAGGAGGATCCAGGCCCATCTATCCATCCTAGGGCACGCAGGGAGGAAAGGATCAGGGAAAAGCTAGTTCTACTCAGGAGAAGATTACCATAATCCTCCTCGTGGCTTGCAGCTGGGAGCTATGTATATAAGTTTGTAACTGCGCAGTCAGAATTGCTGGAGTCAAAGTTTAGTGTTTCCTTTGAAAGAGGTTTATCTTTGTTAGCGTTCTTCCCATGGACTCTCCTCGTTATCTTCCTGGAAGGTATGATTAATTATCTTGGCTTGCTTCGGAACTCTCGTCGATGCGGTTTGTTTTGGTTTCTTTTTGCCTCATTATTTACTTTTGTGACTTTAAACTGTGCCTAATAAAACAGTGAAGTTAAGTTGAAGGCATTACCGGACTTTAATGTGTGTTTTGGGTTTTCGGTTATTTTGAGAGACTACGGGTCATCACAGTGAAGTTCTGCAATCCCCGGTCTCCTATATGCTGCTGCTGCCGCCAGCTCCAATTGAGTCCCAACTCCTTGGCCAGCCTAGGCTGCCACCACCGCACTACTACCATCACTGCCCTTGCCGCCACCGCCGCCACAAGCTACGATTGAATCCCAACTTCTCGGCTGGCCTCAGCCGCCACTGATGTGCCACTGCCATCCTCAGCGCACGTGGCCTAACTAGGTGCCACCCCGTCCCTGTCTGGCTTGTTTGCCGCGGGGGCCACCCATGTGGCACTTGTGGCCTAGCAAGGTTCCCCCCCACCCCACTTCCCTTGCTTTCTTAGCCATGGGAGCCGCCCATGCGACTTTCATGGCCTAGCAAGGTTCCCCCGCAACCGTCCCCAGCCTCCAGGTTACCTGGCTCGCTAGTGGCAGAGAGAAGGCAAGCAGAGCTGATCTTTTGGGTTTCCACCAGCCTGCATCTAGCTCCCCGCCTGGATTCTCCGCATCTGCTTGGCCTTGCCTACTATGGGCGGAGGGAGGGGGCGACCAGGAAGCACAACATTATGGTGCCTGGGCCCACATTGCCCCTTTACTTGCTGCCCCTTCCGTCTGCCATCCACTGGCCTATGCACATTGGCTTGAATGCGAGCTGCATTCTGTGAGAATGGTGCAAGTCAAGCCTCATGAGAGCAGATCTTCCTTGGTGGCCTGCACTCAGCTAAAATGCTCAGCCGGGTGAGGAAGGGGGTGGCAGGCAGAGGGGCAATGCGGGTAGACACGTGCTGCAGCCCCCCCGGGCAGCTGCAAGCCCCAGCAGCTGTGGCGCATCTGAGTAGCAGCAGGGGACAAGATGCGGGCTGGCGGACAGCTGAGTGGCAACGGCTCAGCCCTGGCTGGTTCACTTTTTCCTCTGGCACCAGCCACGGGACAAAGGTAAGTTTGCATTTTGCAGGCAGCTGAGATGCCAGCGGGGTGGAAGCTTGAGGGAAGGGAGGAAATCCCACCCCAAGCCCCTTTGTTGGACCTGGAAACCTTGCCTGCTGGGCAATGCAGGACCGGGTGCGAACGGATAATCGCACCTGGTCCCTGGGACTCTAGGAGACTGGCCGGGAAGAACGTAAGTTAATGAGCAATGTTGGAAGTGTGTGTGTGTGAGAGAGTGAGAGAGTGTGTGAGTGTGTGTTTCAGGTGGGTCTCCTAGCTTTAGAAGGGGAGAGGGAAGGAGGAAGGGAAAGAACAGAGAGAGAAAGAGACAGGGAAAAAGAGAGAGAGAGGGAAAGAGGGGGAGAGAGAAAGAGGGGGAGAGAGAAAGAGAAGGAAGAGACAAGAAAGGAAAGGAAAAAAAAGAAAGGAAGTAAAGGAAGAAAGGAGATGGAAAGAAGGGACAGAAAGAAAAAGAAAGAGAAAGAAAGAAAAAGAAAGAAAGGAAAGAAAGAAAAAGAAAGAAAGAAAGAAAGAAAGAAAGAAAGAAAAAAAGAAAGAAAGAAAGAAAGAAAGAAAGAAAGAAAGAGAAAATTGGTTACAGAACTACAGCTGTCAATTTGTGCCAATTTTTGGAGATAGAACAATCTGTGGGAAATGATATTTACACACACACTTATTGGCTCTCCACTCATATAAATCAGGGGATGACCCTAACTGTTTGAGAGCATGTATTTTCTTAACAGGGATGTGATTATCTACTATTAATATACTATAATGTGTCAGTACTATTTTTTATATATTGTAAATAGTGATGTCTATTGATGGTCTAAGGCCGTAATAAAGTTATATTTGTCTTCTTTATTTGTTTCCTTGTATGATTTGATTGCTTATTAGTAACCTAAGACTACCATTAAGTATTGTATCTTATGATTCTTGATGAATGTATTTTATTTTTTCTTTATGTACACTGAGAGCATATGCACCAAAGACAAATTCTCTGTGTGTCCAATCACACTTGGCCAATAAAGAATTCTATCTATCTGTCTAATTGATGATAACCCTTTGCAGGGCTGAGAATTGGTGACTGACCTGAGTCAACAAGTTAATTTAATGATTGAATGGATATTTGAGCTGGAACTCGGTAGTAAATATCAAAATTAATGTAAGAGATTATTCTAGCATTGTGGCATGTTTGCTTTTTCATTGTAATGTACACTTTTTTCACATCTTCTGCAACCCTTTTATAAACAATAAAAGCTACATTTTCATTTGAATCTTACAGACAAAGATGATGCCAGAAGACCACACCGGACAACTGAGAATAACAAGCAATATTGAAAAGCAAAGCAGATTGAGGCAGAAATAAAAATATTTTCCACTTCCCTCAGAAAAACTACACAATTCTTCTTCCACAGCAATTGAGATATAAAGGAAAGAAAATCAATGAGAGATTTCAAGCTGGAAAAAGTAGAGAATGAGGAACTCAAGGACACAATACACAAAAAAGGCAAGGGAGATTATTTTTCCATTCAGAAAAAGAGGAAAATATCTGGAAGTGAGTGGGGAGGAAAAGGTTAATTGGATGGGCACATAGGGCAGACAGTAATACAGGTGTTGCCCTGCGAGGAAGAAAAGGGCTTAAATCAAAGCACCACTAAACAAGGGATCACACATATTTTTCACCTTCTCAAGAATATCAGTGGTGGAAAAGCTCGATAGTTGTGCCTATTATGGAGAAAACAGACTTCAAATCGCAAGCAATTAAGCAGGGAAGAATCCACTCTGGAGAAAAGCACATACAAATTATCTGAATGTGGCAAAAGCTTTCATTAGAACTGATCCTTTTGGTTCGTGGAAGAATCCACCCGGAAGAGATGCCCTACAAGTGCTTCCAATGTGGTAAATCCTTTAAGAAAAATGGCAACTTGGTGATACATCTGAGGACTCACAGCAGCGAGAAGCCGTATGATTGTCCAAATTGTGGGAAACATTTCATTGGATATTCCCACTTTGTGAAACACCTGAGGACTCACACAAGAGAGAGACCCTTTGAATGTCCTGATTGTGGAAAAAGTTTCAGTTACAATTCCGAACTCGTAAGACATCAGATAACTCACACAGGAGAGAAACCCTTTGAATGTCGTCTTTGTGGGAAAAGTTTCAGTCAGAATTCGAGTCTGCTGAATCATCAGAGGACTCACACAGGAGAGAAACCTTTTGAATGTCCTGTTTGTGGTAAAAGTTTCAGTCGGAATTCTCATCTGGCAGAACACCAGAGGACTCACACAGGAGAGAAACCCTTTGAATGTCCTGTATGTGGGAAAGGTTTCAGCCAGAATTCCAACCTGGTAACACATCAGAGGATTCACACAGGAGAAAAACCCTTTGAATGTCCTCTTTGTGGAAAAAGTTTCAGACAGAATTATGACTTGGTGATACACCAGAGGACTCACACGGGAGAGAAACCCTTTGAATGTCCTATTTGTAGGAAAAGTTTCAGCCAGAATTCCAACCTGGTAACACATCAGAGGACTCACACAGAAGAAAAACCCTTTGAATGTCCTGTTTGTGGGAAAAGTTTCAGTCAGAATTCTGACCTGCTGAAACACCAGAGAACTCACCCAGGACAGAAACCCTTTGAATGTTCTGACTGTGGGAAAGGTTTCAGGCAGAATTCTCACCTGACAAAACACCACAAGACTCACACAGGAGAGAAACCTTTTGAATGTCCTCTTTGTGGGAAAAAATTCAGGCACAATTCTCACCTAGTGAGCCATCACAGGATTCACACAAGAGAAAAACCCTTTGAATGTCCTCTTTGTGGGAAAAGTTTCAGTCAGAATTCTTACCTGGTGAAACACCAGAGGACTCACACAGGAGCGAAGCCCTTTGAATGTCCTGACTGTGGGAAAGGTTTTAGGCAGAATTCTCACCGAGTGATCCATCAGAGGATTCACACAAAAGAAAAACCCTTTGAATGTCCTGTTTGTGGGAAAAGTTTTAGTCAGAATTCCAGCCTGGTGAAACACCAGAGGATTCACACAGGAGAGAAACCCTTTGAATGTCCTGTTTGCGGGAAAAGTTTCAGTCAGAATTCCAGTCTGCAGTATCATCAGAGGACTCACAAAGGAGAGAAACCCTTTTAATATTCTGATTATGGGAACAGTTTCAGTTGGAATTCCTGACTGCTGAATAATCAGAGGATTGACCCAGGAGAGAAACTATTTGCATGTGTCGAATATGGGAAAATTTCAGTGGGAATTCTGACCCTGTGAAACATCAGAGGACTCGCACAGGAGAGAAACCTTTTGAGCAAACCTTTTGACCTTTCTCTGATTGTGGGTATATTTTTAGTCAGAATTCTAACCTGGCAATATACCGGAAGACTCATAGAGACTAATCTGTTTGTGGATGATGCTACTGGCATAAATAGTTCCTTATTGCCCACATGGAAATCCAAGTGACGGAAAAGTTGATGAGTTTCTAAAAGAGTTTAATTTCATTTCTCATCTCTCATTAGGAATGTAGATAAAATGTACCTCAGAATTAGACTTGTAAGTGGAGAGAAAAGGAAAACGGAAAAGGGCTAACTACCAGTTTCTCGTTATCAGCAGCAATTTCATTTTTGCAGTAGTAGTGTAGTAGTGGAATTCCTGAAAAAGTCTTTTGGGAGGTGTTTTTTGTATATTGGTTATGGAATTCCCACACATGGAATTTCCGTCTTCTTGGTGTCCATATTTTGAGTCCCAGAATTCCCTAGCCACTATAGAAATAGTCCTCTAGATACAACTGTAATGGGTCCTGCCAGTTTCGGTTACGTGTTGCAGTGGTGGTTAAGTGAGATTGCTTAACTACCTATCCCCATCTCCTTCTCTCCCTGATGAAACTGTTAAACAAATGTTCAAGTCGTTAAGCAAAACAGTGACCACCTCAGGGTTGTGGGAATCTCTTGGAGGCCTAGCCTCCACTACCCCACCTTTTGGGTCCCCACAGACATTATCCTATTCCCACTGAGTCCCTGCAATTGTTAGGCCTGATTCCCAACCTACCAGACATCACAGCCTCCTCCTTCTCCATACCTTTTGAAGATCTTTGAACCTCATGTTGGTGAAGGAAGGCAAGACATGCATTTGTGGGTTTCATGACTGTGTTGTGAAAGCAGCCGTTATTTTGAATGTGCTTGGGATTCATGCCTGGGTCATGTGGCGAACTTGTGGAAGCAGCTTCCATTTTCTCATGCCTTCCTCTGTGTCAAAATGGTGGCTGCTTCTGGGTCATTGCCACTGGGATAAAGTATTCTGTTTTGCTTTGTAGACTGTGTTAAGGAATTGTGGGTGCACTGAAAATGGTGGCTGCCTCTGGGAAATCTCCAAAACCTCAGGCCAAATATCCCCAGGCCATATGATAAATACCACTTTTGTCAATATTGTGCTGTATAGTGCTGCCACTGCTGAAAAAAGCCAATGCATCAACAGAGGAATAGTGTCAAGACAGCAGTGATAGAATTGCTTTACAGTGTGCTGGTGACAGCAGATCTAGAATAGTGTGTTCGGTTCTGGACACGATGATACAACCAACCCCATGTGTCTATGATTCTATGAATTTAGAGGCAGTTTAGAAAATACGTCCACAGTAGCTCCCTGAACTTCTTTGTGATAAATGAACTTTTTTAAAAAAAGTATATTAAAATATTAATATACAGTACAAACTCCAAAAACAAAGAATTTTTTTCAAAATAAAAACAAGTAAAAAGAAAAAACATATAAAAAGAAAAAATGTACATTACAAAAGAGAAAAACAGATTTATTTTTATTATCCCCCCCACTAGAATATTCATAAGCATATTGAAGGAATATTAGTTTCCTCTCCTTCTGAAACAGGCCCAAAATTTTATAAATTTCTTCCTATTTACAACGAATTCAACATTCATCTATCTATGATCTAAAGCCATTGTAATTAACAGGTGAACCAACAAAGTTAAACATCAAAGCACTTTGTTAACAATCTACTATTCTATTTAATTTGTATAAAATTTAGAATGGTTTCCTATTTATTATAAATCACCAGAATCATTGTGTCTGATTTGTCTGGGGTGGAATATCTTTGTTGGATTCTTATTAATAAAACTTTTTCTTAAGATTTTAGTTCAGAGCAATTAGAGAACAGTTGTGTCTTATTTCCCCAAATCATAAAACCTCTTGATTGATCCATTTTCCAAATTGTTTTCCAGTTAGATATGATAAGTCCATTCTCCAGTCTTCTTAAAAAAGTCCAGTTCATCATGCATCGAGTCTATTAACTCCAAATCTGTAGAAGCCACATCTGCTTCAGCCTTCCAAATAGGATACAGAGCACAGAGAAGGAAAAAAAGCAGGAAAAATGGAAAATCCCCCTTTACACCTACAGCAACCAATCATAGGGTAGATTGCCTCATGCAGGAGCCAGCATTCTCCAACCAATCATCTTAGAACTGCCTGTTCTTGCCCATTGTACAATATTTCTGTTCCAGCTAAATTTAATAGCTGGTTCTTAGAAATCTTTAAAGTAGGTAAATATACCCTCAGATTATCAACAACACATGAAAATATTACATCATGTCATGATGGGATGTATTTTGCAAAAAGAAAGGCAAAACAGAGAAGCCATGTGTGAGAAACTGCTATAGGACAGATGGTCTCACATTTAACTCTAGAATCAAAATCATGTGAAATATTAGCACTGCTTTATAAAGCCTTACTAAGTCCATATCTGGAATATTGCATCCAGTTTTGGTCATCAAATTACAAAAGAGATGTAGAGACTGCATCCAGTTTTGGTCATCAAATTACAAAGAGCAACTAAGTAGATTAAAGGCCTGGAGACTGAAATCTGAAGAACAGTTGTAGGATTTGGTTAGTTTACAGAAAAAGGGAACTAGAGGGGACATGATAGCAGTTGTCTAGTATTTGAGAGGCTGCCAAAAAGGAGGAAGTCAACTTAATTTCCAAAGCACCTGAAGGCAGGGCAAGACACAATGGATGGAAACTAATCAAGGAGTGAAGCAATCTGGAATTAAGGAGAAACGTCCTAACAGTGAGAACATTAACCTGTAGAACAGCTGGCCTTCAGGCCTTGTGGGTACTTCATCATAGAAATTTTGAAGAAGACACTGAATAGTCACTTGTCTGAAATAATATAGAATCTCACGCTTGAGCCGAGGGTTGTACTAGAAAACCTTAAGGGTCCCTTCCAGATCTATTCTGATTCTGAATACTATAGTTTAGAGACGAGTACATAAACAACTCAGTAACTGCAAAGTAGCCAGGTGCTGTGGCTGGAAAACAAGCCCAAATCATCACCCCTTCATCATTGTGCTTGACAGTTGATATGAGACGTTTGTGTTGCTGTTTGGTTTGGTTTTCATCAAAATGGCACTGTGCTTTATGGCCAATATCTCCACTTTGGTCTCATCCAAAGGACACTGTTCCAGAAATCTTGTGATTTGTTCAGATGCAAATTTGCAAATCTTAAGTGTTGCTGCCATGTCCTTTTTTAGAAATCAGAGGCTTTCTCCTCGCAACCCTTCTAAATGAACCATACTTGTCCAGTCTTTTTCTAATTGTACTTGTTAGGAATGTAAGTAACCTAACAGTTGGGTTGGAAATATATAAACTGGGATAGACATTTTAATACTGTCTCTTTAAGGGAATGCTAAAATTGTAATTGGGTGTGGTTCCTCAAACGGCCATAAGATTGAGCCAGAAACCTGGTTTCCAAGAGTGTTGCTAGTTGGTCGAAGTTCTGATGTTCATGTTCTTGCATTTTTCCTATTGACTATTGCTCATTGTCGTTATTCTTGGATTGATGTGAGTCTATTACTGAACTGATACTGGACTTTGTTATTGGATTATCCCTGGACTGAAAACTGTGTATGACTTGGACTGTGTTGGACTTTGCTTAACCATTTACTGGAAGTAAAACCTACATTTTACTATACACTGTAGCTGTGTGCTGTGTGTGTTATTCAACATTACTCTCATGACGTCTTCCTGTGTGCATTCATTCTCCTAATGGGGAATTACCTCAACAGTACTGTAATGAACTTTAACACCTAACAAGCTAAACGAAACCTGGAGAACCTGAGATGCAATGCTTAGATTTTTTGTAATTTCTCTGAGCATTGCATGTTCTGAAACTGGGGTGAATTTCCTGGGACTTCCACTTCTGGGAAGATTGGCAATTTTCAACAAATGGTTGTCCAATCTCTTCTTAAAAACTTAAAAAAAAACTAACAGTGAGGACAATTCACCTGTAGAACAGCTTGCCTTCAGTCCTTGTGGGTGCTTCATCACTGGATTTTTGGAGAAGACACTTGTCTAAATGGTATCGGATCCCCTGCTTGAGCAGAGGGATGGTCTACTAGACCTCCAAGGTCCCTTCCAGGTCTATTCTGATTCTGAATAATTTAGTATAGAGGGGAATTCATAGATGACTCAATGACTGAAAAGTGGCCAGGTCATGAACTTTAACATGCTAAATGAGGCCTGTACAGCCTGAGATGTAATGCTTGGATTTTTTAAACTGAGCATGGCACGTTCTGAACCTGGGGTGAATTTGCTGGGACTTCCACTCCTGAGAAGATTGGCAAGGGTCTTGAATGTTATCCACTTGTGAATGTGGAATGTAGAACGATGGAGTTTAAATTGTTTGGAAAAAGTCTTATAACCCTTCCCAGATTGATGGGCAGCAACAATTGCTTCTCTAAGATTCCCGCTGATGCCTTTATTCTTTGGCATCTAATTCACACCTCAGTGCTGGAGACCAGGAAACTCCTACAACTTCGGCTTCTATGGATATAGTCACACTTGCTGATGATCAATTGATCAAGGGCATTTGATCAGCAGCACTACTTTGTCTCTTCATACCTATGGGAAAAGCAAGAGTGTTTTTAGTTTTTATTTAAAAGAAGACATGGGTATAATATATCATCTGTTGTTGCTCATATTATGTTATACAGTATTTATCTATTTTTAAAAGTGCTAAGGATGAAATTATTTTTACTATGTAGTTATACATAAAATTATACAGGTTGAGGATGTACTTTCTTCTTCATATAACTATTTGGGATGATAACCCTTTGCAGTCTGAGAATTTGTGACTGACCTAAGTCAACAAGTGAATTTAATGATTGAATGGATATTTGAGTTGGAACTCGGTAGTAAATATCACAATTAATATAAGAGATTATTCTAGCATTGTGGCATGTTTGCTTTTTCATTGTAATGTATACTTTTTCACAACTTCTGCAACCCTTCCCTTTTATAAACAATAAAAGCTATATTTTCATTTGAATCTTACAGACAAAGATGATTCTGGATGACCACACTGGACAACTCATGGTAATATCGAAAAGTAAAGCAGATTGAGCCAGAAATAAAAATATTCTCCATTTCCATGAGAAAAACCACACAATTCTTCTCCTTCCACAGCAGTTGAGAGACAAAGGAAAGAAATCAATGCGAGATTTTGAGCTGGAAAAAGTAGAGTATATGGAACTCAAGGACACAATACACAAAACAGTCAAGAGAGATTATTTTTACATTCAGAAAAGGAGGGAAATGTCTGGAAGTGAAAAGGTTAATTGGATGGGCACATAGGGCAGACAGTAATACAGGCGTTGCCCAGGAAGGAAGAAAAGGGCTTAAATCAAAGCACCACTAAAAGGGGATCACACATATTTTTGACCTTCTCAAAAGTATCAGTGGTGGAAAACCTCCATAGGTATGTGTATTACGGAAAAAGCAGACTTCAAAGAGCAAGTGATTAAGCAGCGGAGAATCCATTCTGGGGATATGCACATACAAATAATCTGAATGTGGCACAAGCTTTTTCAGAACAAATCCTTTTGATTCACGAAAGAACCCACCCAGAAGAGATGCCCTACAAGTGCTTCCAATGTAGTAAATCCTTTAAGAAAAATGGCAACTTGGTGATACATCTGAGGACTCACAGCAGTGAGAAGCCTATGACTGTCCAGATTGTGGGAAACATTTCATTGTATATTCCCACCTGGTGAGACACCTGAGGGAGAGAAACCTTTTGAATGTTCTGTTTGTGGGAAAAGTTTCAGTCAGAATTATCTCCTGGTGATAAACCCTTTAAATGTCCTATTTGTGGGAAAAGTTTCAGATAGAATTTGTGATACACCAGAGGATTCACACAGGAGAGAAACCCTTTGAATGTCCTTATTGTGGGAAAAGTTTCAGTCACAATTCCAACTTGATAAGATATCAGAGAACTCACACAGGAGAGAAACCCTTTGAATGTCCTGATTGTGGGAACAGTTTCAGTCACAATTCCAGCCTGGTGAAACATGAAAGGATTCACACAGGAGAAAAATCCTTTGAATGTGTTGATTGTGGAAAATATTTTAGTCCTAATTCCAGCCTGGTGATACACCAGAGGACTCTCACGGGAGAGAAACCATTTGAATGTCCTGTTTGTTGCAAAAAGTTCAGTCAGAATTCCAATCTGGTGATACACCAGAGGACTCACACAGGAGAAACCCTTTGAATGTCCTCTTTGTGGGAAAAGTTTCATTAAAAATTTCCACCTCACAAGGCACCAGATGACTCACACAGGAGAGAAACCTTTCAAATGTCCTCTCTGTGAACAATGCTTCAGGCATAAATCATCCCTTATTGCTCACAAAGAATATTAGTTTCCTCCCCTTCTGAAGCAGACCAAAATTTATAAATTTCTACCTCTATTTACAACCAATTTGACATTCATCTATCTATTATCTATAAAGACATTGTAATTAACAGGTGAACCAACAACAAAGTTAAACATCAAAGTACTTTGTTAATAATCTACTATTCCATTTAATTTGTATAAAGTTTACAAGATTTATTTACCATAAATCACCAGAATCATTGTCTCCGATTTGTCCAGGACGATATATTTTTGTTTCATTCTTATTAATAAAACTTTTTCTTAAGATTTTAGTTCAGAGCAATTAAGACAACAGTTGTGCCTTATTCCCCCAAATCATAAAAGCTCTTGGTCGATCCATTTTCCAAATGGTTTTCCAGTTAGATATGATAGGTCCATTCTCCAGTCTTCTTAAGAAAGCCCAGTTCATCATGCATCGAGTCTATTAACTCCAAATGTGTAGGAGCTACATCCACTTCAGCCTTCTCCAAACGAACCTGCAGTTTCCAACTGTGTTGAGGGGTCTTATAAGAAGTGACTGTGCTCCCCATGGGAGCTTCTTGGGAAGAGCTCAGGCTCACAAAGCCATTCATTTGTGTGCACTCATAATCCCAAACTCTTCCATCAGTCCCAGAGGAAGGGGACCTCCCAGAGCAGAAATGTTTTTCTCATTACGATCCTTTACATCCTTCTGGGTAATCCATCAGCTGGATACGACAACAATTCTTTCCTCCCTGTGATGTTTCCAGCAAATGACATCCACTGCAAATGGATTCATTTTCTGAGTGTAATGGGGACAGTCCTCCATCAGGGAATTATGCAGAAAGTTTCCAAATGAAATCAGAGAAACTGAGGCAAAATTATAGTTTTGTATAAATGAATACATTTAACATATTTACAGGAAACAAGATGGTCAGGAACACAGAAATATCCTGAGGTAAATCCAAATAGGATACAGAGCAGAGAGAATAAAAAAAATGGGCAAAATGGAAAACTCCCCCTTTATACCTACAGCAACCTATCACAGAGTAAATTGCCTCATGCAGGAGCCAGCACTCTCCAACCAATCAACTTAGAGCTGCCTGTTCTGGCCCATTGTACAGTTTTACTGTTTCAGCTACTAAATTTAATATCCTAACACCCCACCAATTTATAGCTGGACAGCACTGAAACCAAATTGTTTCAAAAGATCTTTGTGTTTTTGTATACTATAGGAAGTTAGAACCCACCACTCTCCTAGAAAAATGAAATTTTTAAATATTTTTTAAATATTAAAAAGGCAGAATATTTCCTCTAAAAAGAATAAAGTAGAAACTCAGAGAAGCAAAAACTCAGCCCCCTCACCTTTGCTAATGGGCCATTAAGGCCTAGGCCAGAGTATTCTACATAATAAAGGGTCTACCCATCTCACCACCTGGCCTGGGAAGATTATATCAGCCAACACTCAGGTGAAGCCATGTGGTCCAGACCAAGCCTACAAAGTTAAGACCTCTGCCCCCTGAGACTCTGACAGCCAATGGGATACATTTCTTACACAGGAACAGGAAACACTAAGGTGGGGCCCAACAGAGGTTATATAAGGGTCTCTCAGCATCTTTGTCCTTCCTTCTTGACCTTCTCACCTTGAAGCATGTGATCATCCTTTCTTTTTCACTTTGGGGCTCCAAACTATGTGGTCCTGCTGTCCACCATTAAACCATCTTTCCAAATAGCTTCCATGTTTCCAGTGTCTTTTTCCCTACTTGGAACTGAACCAGAAGGATATTTCTTTCAACAATTCGGTGACCCAGATGGGACTCCAAGCTAACCTAACCAATGGACCAGGCCCAGATAAGATTCCCTTGCCAGCAAACAAACCGATTGAGTCTGTGGGTGAGTTTTTCCTAGACCTTGGCCATTTGGAAAAAAAGGTTTTAAAGGGGTTATGAGTGTTGAGCCCAAAGGCTGCTTGGAAAGAAGGTGAGTACCTCTAAATTTTAATTTTAGAGCATGGAAAAACATGGGAAATGTGTGTATGCTTGTGTGTGAGTGAGAAAGAGATCTTTCTTCCTTTTTGTGTTCTACCAAGAGAACTAGTATCAATTATATTACTATTTATAACAATAATATTCATGCTATTTGTTTAACCAAGGTAATGCATCTTCCTTATATCAATAATCCTTCCATATATTTCCTTTTTTTCCTGTTTTTGTCTGCTAGCCATTGATGAGTCCCAAGGGGAAAAAAAAATTCAGTTTCTTCCTTTTCCTTAATTGTAAATGTTAGCTTAGTTTAAGCTAAGTTTAAGTATTTTCATCGGTTGGGATGTCTTCACTTTTCCATTGTTGTGCAAATACTATTCTCCCTGTAGTCAATACATGTAAATACATTCCCTTTCTTATACCTGTCTGGTAGTATGCCCAACAAAAATGTATCTGGTTTCAAATCTATATGTTGTTTTATCATTTTCCCCTCAAGCCATGTTTCTGTCTAATATTTTTTCCACTTTTTGATATGCCCACCACATATGATAGTATGAACCAGGTATCTGATGATATTTCCAACATTCTGCAGATTTACTCTTAAACATCTTTGCTAACCTTGAAGGTGGAAAATGCTATCTATAAAACATTTTATAAAGATTTTGTTTGTATGCAGTAGACATTGTTAATTTATAATTTCTATCCCATAAATTCTGCCGTTGATCTAACTCAATCGAATAGCCAAAATTTTTAGAATCTTGCAACATTTTCAAGTTTATCCTTGCTTTTTTCCTTTGCTAAATATATTTTAATATTGTTTAATTTTTCAAAATATTTTTTCCTCCAGTTTTATTGGTATTGCTTGGAATAAATATAGTAATCTTGGCAAGATATTCAGTTTTATGGTAGCTACTCTTTCCATCAATGATAGTTGTAGATTTTTCCACTTAACCAAATTTGTTTTAATTGGTTGCACCAATTTATAATAACTTTCTTGAGTATCTGTATACCCAGTAGTGGTATTCAGCCGGTTTGCAATGGATCAGGCGAACCGATAGCAAGAATTTGGCGTGGGTTGCCAAACCAGTAGTAAGTTCTGGCTGGCCATGCCCTCCACCAGGTCGCCCTTCCGCCCGATGCTCGCTCACCCTGCCCACCTGCCTGACATTCCCCACCCATCTGCCTGAGATTCACCTAAGGTATTTCTTTGTTTTTTCCCCCTCCTGACAATCAGCTGTAGATAAGATCAGCTGTGCCGGGATTCCCCTTGCTGAGACCCAGGAAGGCAAAAAATGGAGGGAGGAGCTCAACCCCCCCTCCATTTTTTGCCTTCCAGAGCCCCAGAGGAGCCTTAGGGGAGCAAAAACATCCCCCCAAAGGCTTCTCTGAGGCTAGGAAGCTCCCAAAATGGAGTTTGGAGGAGTGCTGCATGCCCCTCCCATGCTCTGTTTTTTTTCTTCCTGAGTCTCAGGGGAGCCTCAGGGGAGCAAAAATGCCCCACCCAGAGGCTTCTCTGAGGCTAGGAAGCTCCCAAAACGGAGCTTGGAGGAGTGCTGCATGCCCCTCCCATGCTGTTTTTTTTCTTCCTGAGTCTCAGGGGAGCCTCAGGGGAGCAAAAATGCCCCACCCAGAGGCTCCTCTGTGGCTAAGAAGCTCCCCAAAATGGGTGGGGACTGCAAAAAAGAAAAGCCATGCCCACCCAGTCACATGGCCACACCCACCAAGCCATACCCACAGAACCAGTAGTCAAAGTTTTTGAATACCATCACTGTGTATACCTATTTTCCTCATTAGTTCTTTTTCTATAGGTCTGTAAACAATTATTTTGGTTTTTTTTCTTTATTTATTTTCAGTCCTGCAACTTCACCATACTCTTCTATTTTCCTAATTAGAGTCCATTTTCTTGTCTCCAAAATAAAGGTCTTCCAAAATAAAGAGCAAATCTTCTACAAATGCCTATAATTTATATTGTTCCCTTTTTATTTCCATAGCTTTTTTCTATCTCTTGCCTAATATTTCTATTTAGCAATTCTACTATCAATACAAATAGTAAAGGAGATAGTGGACATCATTTTCTTGTGCCTTTTTATATTAAAACTCTCTGTCCTATTTCCATTTTCTATCACCTTTGCCATTTGTTTATGGCAAATTGCCTTTGAAGTTAAAATTATTTTGATATTGTTTTAATCTGTCTCTTAGGCAAAAAGCCATTTTCATCTGTATATATCAATTCATTTAGAAATTTTTTTTACTCTCTCTGCCATTATTGAAGCATATACCTTATAGTCAGTGTTCAATAAAGATATGAACCTATAGTTTTTTATCTGCATTAAATCTGAATCTTCTTTTGGAATCAAAGTAATATTTGCTTTCATCCATGAATTCGGTACCTTTGCATCAATCAATATTTCATTATGGACTTCCAACATTGATGGGCCTAAAGTATCTTGTAAACATTTGTAAAATTCTGCTTGCAGCCCATCTGGCCCTGGTGTTTTATTATTCTTTTGTCTCTTGATCACTTCTGATAATTTCATCATTGATATTCATTCATTTAACATAGTTTTTACTTTTTCTGGTACTTCAGGTAATTCC